>JAZKJV010008630.1:600000-1115851 GCA_037367405.1 Ottelia alismoides
GCTATTTAGTGAAGGTGGTTTCACTTAAGCTGGAGTTAAGATGCAAAACTTAGGTTTTGGATCCCTATTGTACAATATACCTGAATAAAACGTTCATTTTATTTATTCTTTATATCTTTCATGATTTTATATTTTCATAATCTTGTCAATATTATAATATATACACATCATTAAAATAAAATAAAACCATTAAAAATATACTATAATAAATAATTGTATAAAATACATTGATGAATTACCTATACATATACCTATAATATATATATATATATGTATCAATCTAAGTATACAAATAACTTCAAAAAATATAATAAAAATATATTTAAGTGTATTTAAATAAGTTATAAGTATATAAATTTTGTGTATAAAACAATAAAATATAAAATAAAAAAATTAAAAAATATACATATTATATAGGAAGATATACCTATAAATGAACATCCAAAAAGTAGCTTATAATAAATCAACCGATAATAATAAATAGAAATCATAATAAAATTCTGCATAAATTAACAAACATTTCTATGTTTTAACCAAAAATTATTAAAATAATTTTATATTTTTTTTCAAATTAATAAAGGTTTTTATTTCTGCCTTGTCTTTTAGCGGGTGACGTGGTGCGATTGGGGCTCATCTCCCATTGACTTGGGGTAAAATCTTCTGACCCCAGTCTTAGGCATGTCAGAACGCCTACACCCCTCCCTTCTTGATTTTTTTAACCAAGATTCATTGCCCGATGTACTTGACTCTCTCAATGAAAGATCTTGTCGACACATGTCTCCTTCACACGCTATAATCCATATACTTGTGCCATCCTCGTATAACGTGAAAACCCTCGCCCATTCTACACATGTACGTAAGCCATCCCTTCTTTATTTTTGATTCTTAGTTCACTTTCTACCAATTGCAGAACACTCAGAGAGCTCCGTGGTTGAGTTCTACTAGACAAGAGGAGCCCCCTATGCTCCACAACGAGGAGGGGCGGTGTACCCAACCCATGACCGGAGCAGAGCTCTCGACGGTCCATCTAGTGGTCTTTGGTTGCTCAAGGTTAGTTTTTCTTTGCTTCTTGGGTAGACCTTAGTTGTAGGTTTCTAATTACACTTTAATTTATGTTTTAAATGATAGTTTTCGCTTAGATTTTGGGTCTTAGCTTTGTTGGAGCTCTCGAGTTCCGGTTGTCATCTCTACCATCCTCATCACTGTTCTGACCCTAGGCCAACCGCCTCATTTCTTATCCACTCTGCTTCTCGACCTTTTGACGCACTCCATTGACCTTGCCCCCTTTTAGAGCATGCTCTCAGATCGCCACTTCCATCATCTCATCGGAGATTCGTCGCCACACCTTTTCCCGCTTCCATTCCACCATTTGACGGGTCGAAGCAGTTTTTCCTTGCTACCCGGTTTCACTTGTGCAGGTCCGGAGATGAAAGAGCCTCTCCATGAGGTCGATTCAAGGAGAAGAATCTGCTCTAAGTCGCCAGTTCTTCATACCATAGACAGGGCCCCATCAGTGGGTTCTGGACCACCTTGGACCTATAGGTCCCTCTTGTGGGATGACACCGGTGGAAGGAGATAAGACTAATCAAAACTCATCGCATCAGAGTTCTTCGCTAATTCTTCCAGATAGCCTATGTGCTGTTGGATCAAGATATGATCACCCATGCGCAGAACTAACATCGGATCAATGAGCTCAACCGTTGGATCCCCTGCTGGGATCTAATGTTGTACATCCAAGGCCGAAGCTTCATCATGCACCGAGAGAGTGCCACTCGTCATGTAAAGAAACCAGAATCATTTGATCGGGCATACAGGAGGGATAAATTGCATATCGTAACCCTTTTTTATTTTATAGTCTTTTAGTCATGTAGAAATTAGATCTAGTGTAATATTTTGTGTTATAATTGCAAAGGAACCCCTGATCTTTGTTTATATCACCTATTGGTCCTTATTAGTGTAGCTCACATGGCCCCCTACGTGAGTTGGGCTTTTTGCATCGAACCCCTTGAAGTTTTTGTAATTACATTAGTATTTAAAATTTTATTATTAGTTATAAACTTTTGGGTATTTTGCATTTTGCCCTTTGTCTTTTATTTTAATTGTAAATAAACCCTACTTGTTCAATTAAATTTTGTGATTGTTTTACATTTTATAAAAATATGATATGTGTTCCAAAAATCATTAAAAAAGGTGAATGTTCATGATTGCTTGATATATCAAGCTATAATTTTAGTTTGCATTTTAGCAATATTTCCTATTTATTAAAAATCAAATAACATGTTCTACTCCTTTTAAAAAATCCAAAAAAAATTAAAACCATATTTAAAAATTCTAAAAAATTAAAACTTTTTTATTATTTTTTTCTATCGCCTGACCAAAAATCACTAAAAATAAAAAAAGAAAATCATTAAAAATTAAAAAGCTTCAAAATACTTATAAAAATATAAAAAATCTTTTAAAAGTCCAAAAATATTTATTCTCATATCTGGTCTTTCTTTATATTATACATTATCTATTAAAAAAAGTTTTGGAAAATTTTGAAGCATTTAGATATTTTTAAATTCCAAAATAATTCAACCAATTGAAAAAGTCCCCGATTTTGTTTATTTAGGACTTTAAAAATATCAAACATTTAGAAAAAATTCCTGATAATCACAAAAACATTAGAAAATATAAAAAATAATAAATAATTTGTTCTGTGAATTTTGATTGTTTCTAGTTATATTTATAATCATATTACCCTATATTATATATATATTCAATAAATATTCAATTATATTATATATTAAAAAGAAAGAAATTAATAGTCAGGTAATTATAAAAATAAAATAACAATTAAAAAATTAAAACTAAAAAATATATAAATATAAAAATAAAAAAGGACCTATCTTTTTTAATTTTAAAAAACCCATAAATTCATTAGGTAATCAATTGAGTAAATGTTCTACAAAATACATATATATTATTTATTCATTATTTATTTATAAATAATATACCTGCTACATTGATTTGTCTCCTTTTGCTCAACACTCTACATACTTGCACCTATACATACATTTTGTAGAGTTAAATACAATAAAATTTAACTCCGCTTTGTTTTGCATTACTATAAATATTCACTGGTTAATTGTTGTATGAGTCGCCTTTAGAGAGCGGTAGCCACAATGACTGTATGTCTGCCTTATGAGGATATATTAGACCCTTGCCAAAAGCGTTTCAACAAATGGCGTCGTTGCCGGGGTGCAATGGAGTGTAACATTATTTACATTATTTCTCTTTTATTTGTGCATTTTATTTTTGATATTTTATTTGATTGTTACGACCACTTTCTTCATTGATGATTCTTGTGAGATACTAGACGACAACGATGACTTCTTAGGAAGTTATTGCACCTGAGCCAACTAGGAGCGAGCAGGAGGAGGAGGCAGAGAGAGCAGAATGATGAGCAGTCTCTTTTAGTTTTGGCATTATTTTATGAGAGAGTGTGTTCTATTTATTTTTGTAAAAATAATTTTGTAAAATTTTGGACATTGAACACTTCACATCAAAAGGTCTAGTACCTGGGAGATTGTTCACTTGGGGACCTCGTCGTGTTTTCCATATTTTTCACTATTTTTCTTTTTCTTTGTTTCTCGAGATTTGAGTTTTTCGTTGTTCTTTTTATTTGTTTTGTGCGATCGATCCCTAGTGTAGGTCCGCATGCATTTGCTCGATAGATTATGGTCCAAAGCATGTATTTACAATTACTCTTGGATCTAGTCAAATCTAATTATTGGTTAATTGGATTCAAAACCACATGTATGAGAGACTCCACACAACGCTTGTTGGACCCACTATGGTGGGCATAGAGGAGTCTCCAAGACCAGACCTTTTGTTTCTTTTCTATATAGTCAACTCTTGTTCTTCACGATATTAGCAACTTTGTTCTAGGGTGCTTTCATTGGCTTGCATCACATCTAGAATAGGTTTCAATTCTGCTTTGTATGATGCATGAAGAGAGCTGGAGGCAAGTTGAGCAACTTTATATGAGCATACATCAACTATTTTTCTTGCATTTCTTTTCCGACTCTCTCTCTCTCTCTCTCTCCGATTTCGACCACATAGGATACTAAAGCAATTGGCACCTCATTATGATTCATGCATTTTTATTAAAAATCCAAAAAAATGATAACCGCTAAAATTTGGACTACTAATTCTACTCAACCCTAAAGTCAAAAAGGAAAATCCATCTTTTGGGGAGAGTAATCCCTTCATTGTATTCAACATTTTATACTTGGCAAGTATACATTAAGGATTAGTGCCTCAATCATAGGCCTACCTGTGTGCTTGTAATTGTTTTTTGAATTTCACCTAACTCTTAAAATTGACAAGATAAAAAGACCAAACTCTCAAGGTCATCGTCGTGTTGAGTTGGTGAATTAAGGGGTTTATTATTTATATTTGCATTTGTTTATGTGCATACTCGATTTTCTTTGAGCATTTGCGCCTTTCTCTTTCATATCTTAACTTAACCTTCATGTTCTTCCAATCACCATCTTTTGTTTCGAAGATGGCTGACTGGAGTTAATTTTTATCCGGACTCTATAGATCCTTCTTGCTCTCCAATCGGTTAGCCTCCATTTTATCAGGAGGACTTTGCTACCGACATTTCTTTTTGTACGTATCTGCCTCATTCATAGTTTCATGCATCAGATTTTGTTTTGTACCCACCATCACCACCATCATATATTCTCCCATCTCACCCACTCGAGATTGAGCTCGTGGAGTCACCTCTTACGGATACCCTACTTGAATGCTTGACCCGGTTAGTGGAGAAAATGAATCAGAGGATAAATGACCTCACTAGCCTAAATAAGAGCCATACTACTCTAGTGGATTCATGGATTCACTAGAGGAAACCTATGACAACTAGAAATCTCCCAAAAATTCAAAAAAATAGAAAATTTTAAAAATACAAAAAGATTCTAGGAGACACCTAGCCGGGTTAGTTTGTGAGTAGAGGGCGCCCATGTCATATCCAATTCCCACACACTCATTCACCATAGTTCCCACTTTTACCCCCAAGGACGACACTGTACATACTGCTCTTAGTCTACCTTGTGTAGATGATGAGTATGATCTCTTCCCTTGTATGAAAGAGATAGAAAATCTTAAAAAAATCTTGGCCCATCCCGAATTGATGGAAACTATTCATGATATTATTGAGGCCCCACATTAGAAGGCCATGAACCAATTATCTGCACCCAAACCCAAGAAAAGAAAGCGAAGAAGAAGATCCGAGCAACACAATCTTTTATGGCCACTGCCCACGCCATCACCCATTGTCCACTCATTAGGAAAGGGAACACAGTTACACCTCATATGAGATGCATTATTTTTTACTATTCTTGTGATCATACTCTCCTTGACGGCGGTCTTAGATTAATAAAGCACCCTTCTCATTGGTACAGTCTCTTCATCTTTGGCCTCTAATGAAATCTATGATGATTTGTCAGTTTGTTGATGGATCAATAAAGAGGCCGAGGGGTATTCTAGAGAATGTCATCATTTAGATCCAGGGCATGAGCTTCACAATAAACTAAATTGTATTACCCATGGAGACCTATACCCCTTATGAGCATCCTCCGATCATCTTGGGACAACCTTTTCTCACTTCTACGGGAGTTGTTATTGATTATGGATGTGGAGAGATTCAAGTTCATTCTATTGATGAGAGCATTGTCTTGATTACTACACCTACTGCTGAGCAGATACTCTCATCTGATGAGAGTGTACCCGTGTTAGCCGACCCCAAGGACTATGACCTATCTACTCATATCAGAGAGTTTTGCTTTATTATTGATAATATTGGGACCCTAGGATTCCTCTTTGGTAAGGAAGACTCTAAAAGCATAAATCTTGGAGTTCCCTCCTCCTATGTGTGATGATGCATTGATGACATAAGGTGCGCTTTCTACCTTCTTGATCATTGTATAGCCTCCACTTTGCATATCCTTTTTTGTTTTATTCATTCCATCACCATTTTGCACATCCACCTTATTCAGTGTGTTAGCCATGCTTAGGACAAACTTTGTCCTAAGTATAGGTGGGGTGCACGAGTCGGGTGTTCTTTCTTCGTCATATTTCATCACTAATCTTGTTGTTGCCTATAGTTAGGGCTCTTTTACCCTAACTATAAGGGGAGTTATGTGTATATTCTCCCAATGTATTTTTTCTTTTTATAGATTTCTTTTTATTAATCCCCTCACTTGTCTCCCTGCTTGTTGATATCTCCATTTATACTTAGGGATCTTTTACCCTAAGTTAGGGGGAGACAGACCGAGTTGTGATCTGTTCATTCCCACCCTCATCCCTCCCTACATGTAGAAATAACCTGCTATACTTAGGATTATTTCATCCTAAGTATAGGGGGGACGATTGACTTCTCATTCTTCATTCTTTAATTTATTATGCAGTCCTTGTAGTAAAGGCTCTTTTTTACTCATTACGAGTTATGTCTTCTCTTTTTCTCTCTTGATCTATGTGGACATAGATAAAGATATGTATCAGAGGGTCGTATATACATTGTATATACTTTATCCATAACTCGTACCTTTGTATTTTCAATAATATGGATAATTAATAAAAATTAAAACATACACTAAAATTCTTTGTATATAATGATTAATAACTCAGGTTAAAAATGTTTTGCGAAATATTTGAAAAATGGTTGGAAAATTTGTTTGAAAAATCTTTTGAAAACTTTATGAAACATGTTTTGTAAAATGTTTTCAACCTTTGTAAAATTATTTTGTTTGTAAAAATTTCTTTTCTTAGCTTGAATAAAATATTTTGAAAATATATTTGCAAATGGTTTGGAAAATGGCTACACAAATATTTTGAAAAATATATACAAAATGTTTGAAAAATCATATGAAATGATTTTCAAATTTTGTAAGTGTTTGCAAAAAATAATTTCTCAAATTATTTTTTCAAAATAATGTTTTTAAAATGTTTGTCAAAACCTTAGCAAATTATTTTGGGGACTATAGAATTTCTTTACAAATCTTATAAAATAAAACTTGTAAGTAACATGTGTAAATTATTCACCTAATATCTTGTAAATAATAGAATGCACTAACGCATAAAATAGTTGCACATAATTATTTGCTAAAAAAATTGTTTATGAAAAACCACTAAAAATTTACAAAACCAAGAATCCATTAAAATTTGCAAATGTTTTCAAAAATTGCATTAAACCTTACAAAACTTTTTCAAAAACCCATAAAAATTTCAAAAAAGAGAATAACATCAAAAAATATTTCTTCATTGTACATAACATCTGTATTTTTTTGATTGATAAGGATGATTGAACTAGAATAAATAATATCCGAAGAATGGATCTTTGTTTGACCTTAATCCACTTAATCACAAGAACCTTATATGAACAAGAATTGAGACACTTCAATTCTGTTAGACTTAATTCTTTGAGAATATGGGACTTGGTTCAATGTCATCTTTACTGCCTAAGTAGAATATTTCGGAATACATGCACGGCTCTCATTGATGATGACCTAGATTGCACACTTGCATTCTACACTTTGCTCTGAAGGATATGGGAAGATTATTAGGCGCATCATGGAAGCGTAAGAATCACATCGTTTGCAATCGAGAGCAACTAGTCACACTAGTCGATCGAGGCAACGTAATTAAATAAATTCAAACGATGAAACCACATGATCCAAGAACACTTCTTTGATTGTTTCATCCTAACCACAAACAAGTATTAGTTTTATCTCTTGAAACGTGGTTGCGATCGAGTCTCTAAAAGAAGAGACATCTTGTCTCAAGTCCGATCCAATGAAGACACAGTTGCAAGCGCGTTGATGAGATGCGTGCTCCTTGCAATCCATATTTAAGATCAAAGCAGCAAATCTCCTGATCTCATCACAAGAGATCCAACGTCTTCTTCACGAGCGAGGCACAATGAAGGAGACAGAGATCTACAAGCAAACAATCTGGAATGATAACAACGATGGGCGATGATGGCGACTCTCTCTAGGTATCCATGGAGAGAGAAAGAGTTGGCATGTAGAGAGAATGAGAGAGAGAGCATATGTTGTTGATCTCATATTGTTGTTGTAACTTGAAGAGCAAGGGGTGCCTCTTCTTATATAATATTTCAGGAGTCAATGGATCTTAATACATGGACTATACAAACAAATGGATGAGATTGATTTGTGCTTCTTTCAATTGCCAAGATTTTGTTGTAAAAACAAAACAACAATTAATTTAATTTAGATTAAATATATATTGAAAAATCAATATAAATAATTCTGAATTAAACAAATAATGCATGGAGATTCATGGAATGGAGATTACCTCCATCAATAAGAAGGGGGGATGGCCACCCTTTCCTGATGGGAGTTGGGGACCATCCACCATCCGAAGTAGGATGGTGGCAACCTCATGTAATCTCATGATATTACATTATTCCATGGAAATCTCCAATATTTAAAACAACACTTGTTGTAAATTATTCTACAAAAATAATTCATAATAATTTTGTGAACATTGCAATAATGCCACTGGAAATTTGTGAATTACATTCATAATCCAAAATAAAATGTAAATTAAATTTTCAATTAATTGTCCAATGTGAATCCAATTCACATCAACGTTTAAACTATAAATGATATTTACATATAGCTCTATCTTATATATTATAAATCACATTTATAATATATGTGGTTAATATGGATAGTGTTATCCACTTTATTCATGCCCATGATAATTTAATCACATTTAATCATCTTAGATCTCCATTCCCATTTGCTCAAATAATATGAATCACATTAACATTATTCACATCTTTGATAATTAAATCACATTTAATTATCTTAGCTAACTCTCCTTATATTATGAATCAAAATCATATTACTCATGATAATTAAATCACATTTAATTATCATTTTTCTCAATGCTTGAATACATTTATAAACAATTAAATTATCCTTTAACTCTTTCAAAGATAATGCACTTTCTCCATGGTTACTTGGAGATAAGGACATGGTGATTGTATTGTTTCGTGAATAGTGACTTGGAAATCCTGAACTTTTTAGATCTCTTTTAGATGGTCTCCTTCAAGGTTTTGTCATTAAGTTTCTTATTCGATTGTTGCGAGTCCGTATCGATCATATACTTTCCAAAAGAATATATCATACATAGGTGTTGATCATATACTTTATAAAAGCATATATCAAACCTACAAATTCAGTCAAGCTTCCAAAGCGAGACATTCTTGTACGGAATTTGATTCTTCCCAATATCTCATGAGTGAGCTCATGTCTTCCGGATTAGTAAAAGAACAAGTATAATCCCTTTAAGAGATCGTATTACTCATATGCCCTTTTATGTACACCAATGCGATGGTGTATAGATCTTGATTGGGTTATCAACCTATTGGTCTACCAAATGTACATACTCAGACATATAGTAACACATCTGTCTCCGATCATAGGATGCGTGCCTATATGATGACATCATATGACATAGGTCTTTGGTTATCTCGATTTCGTTAAGTCAACTTATTGACCTAACTAATGTAACACCTCGAACCTCTAATTTTATGCAGAAGACCTGCATCAGGAGGTCGGTTAGATATCAATATTTAGAGAAAGGATTGTCATCTCCATCTTAGGCTGGAGATCATCTCTTAATAATGATTTGATGGTGCTTGGTGAGTCCTCAATCTAAATCTTTAAATATTCATCCAAGCACTAGCCTCTATGATCCTACAATTGAATCAACAACAATATAATCATTAAGATGTCCGTGGTATATAACCCTAATTGTACTAAGGGACTAATTATGAAAATTATTTATTGATCATTTCATATCAGGGAATGATATTTGCAATAACATTTATTGCATAATGGCTTGTCGTTGGCTCGCATGTCCAACAATCTCCCACATGCCCAAAGAGCCATTAATGGACTAATATTTAAATCCACTCCCGTGTGACAATAATAGGCTATTTAGAAAAATAGCTAGGTAAGTTTGATCTGTTACTCTATTTAGAAGAGACTATGCCAAGTCCTTTTACAACACTTGTTTATCTCCTAGTAACATTGCTCGCATCTAATTCGAATGTTGCATCTTATGCAACCAATACTCAATCTTGTTAGTGATAGTGTCCTGAAGACTTGGGAAGATCAAGGGTCTAGATATCCCACAAGGTGAGAAATCCAGTCGCTGAATTGACCACTTAAAGATCCCCAGATCAATCAACAATTAACCCACAGTAAATATATGGAATAAATATCCAAAAATGTGGAGTTAAAATTTATTATAACTCTACATGTAAATGTGTATAGGTGTAAATACAGGTAGAGGTCGAACACTGGGAGGTGAATGGTTGTATGTGATGGATCATTCAATTATTCAATCAATTGTTAATGTCCTTTTATTGTTTTTGTGGGTTTTGGATTTTATATATTTTTTTATCTTTTTGTTTTTATATTATATTTTTTTATTTTCTTTTTATATTTTTAGTTATATAAATATCTATATATATATAAAGATATGTATAAAGTATATATATATATAAGAAGAGAGAGAGAAGAGTAATATAGTATATAGATATAAATATATAGATATAAATGCTGAAAATATATATACATATATATAGATAGATATAAATTTTTTTTATATTTCTTTTTCTAATTTCTTTTGTTGTTTTTCAGGAATATTTCTAATTTTTATGTAATTTTAATTTCAAAAATGTCCTTAATATAGGACTAAATAAATGGTCGAATATAATTTGGGTGTTAAAAATATAAAATAAACTCCAAAACCTTCCTAATTAATTTTAATACATTAGTAATAATATATAGATAATTATAAAAGAGAAAAATGTATTTTTGGGGTTTTCTAAGGATTTTTCTAATTTTTTGTTGGATTTTGGAGCTTTCTGATTTTTTTAATTTTCTTTTTCATATTTTAGGGTTTTTCAATTTCTGGACTCAATATATATATAATTATACCATATATAATTTTTTTGGAATTTTTCAAAAACATTTTCTAATTTTTTTTTGTATTTTCTAATTTAGACATTGTAAAAATGGGCTTCTTTTCATTTTTAATAATTAGGAAAAATGCAAAAAAAAATGCAAAGTAAAATATTGGCGTGAAAATACAAGGCATAAAGCATTTAACCTAATTTTTGTGAATTTTTAGAAGATACCTGGGTATTTATAATAAATACATAAAGATACAAAAATAAAATAGCCTAGCAGGGGCATTTTTGCAAATAAAATAAATGACAAGGGCACAGGTGCAAAAATCCCTACCGAAATAAACATTTATTTTAATTTTTAGAGCTATTTTACAATAAACAAAAACCGCCAGGGGTTACATGCAATTTTCACGCGCCTCACGTGGGACTGCACGTGAGGCACGGAAGGACCTAAACGCAATTTCAAGAAACTCAGGGGTCTTACTGCAAAATTTACAATTATTTTATAATGTGCTAATTTATTTACAGAAGTAAATATTAAATACAAAAAGTGCGGGGGTGGAATACGTAATTTACCCCCAATAGGCGCGCTGGCGAACGGCTCGGATTACTTCACTTGACACGCGTCACTAATCCAACGGCCTGTATCACTTCGACGATGGGCGTTGGAGATTAGATCTCGTGGGAGATCCGACGGTCGTGGCCTCGCTCCATCGGACGGCTGATGTCAGAACTGGGACCTTCGTCTTCATCAAACGGCGGAGCGCGCAAGTGGAAGAACAGGGAAGAAGACTCGCCGGGGCGAGCTTCTCCCGACTAGATCTCGCACCTCTGCCGGTCTTCGCCGCTCCTGAAGGCCCAAGAAGCTTCCTGGCAGGGTCTTCTTCTTGCTGGAGGTCTTAGATCGGCCGGAGGTGCCCTGGAGCGCCGCCACGAGCTCCAAGAAGAAGCGGAGCTCCAGGTTCCTCCGCCGCGTTGAGAATCGTCTCCTGGTGCTCTTCGGGTCACCTAACCTGCACAGAAAGATAGAGGGGCTCGAGGCGATGCTCCTCGACCCGAGGTTTGAAGCTGAAAGCACGTGGATGATGGTGGGCAGAGAAGCTCCGGCGGAAGGCGGTGGAGGAGCTTCGATTCGGGGAACCAAGGAGGCTCCGGTTGATAGGAAGTGGCTGGAAGGTGGAGAAGGCGAAGAGGAACGAAATGAGGGCGAAATGGTGTCGGGGCACAGTCGGGAACAAGATGAAAAGCTCGCCGGAGCGGAGCTCCGGCGAACTACAAAACCATTAAACTACGCTAAACTAATAAGCGAAACATAAAACTAATTGCAGAAATGAAAAGCTGGAAGTAAATACTACCTAAAAAGATAAAACGCGCAGCTCTTATACCTGGGGGCCTCCAGGGAGCAGGGTGGCCACCGGAGCGCCACCGCGACAAAATTTCCCTCCGCCATGGTTGAATCGAGGTGCTGGGAAGCGCCTCCTGTCACGAGGGCTCCACCAGGAGCTGATTCAAGCTCAAAGAAGGGGATGAAATTAGCCAAATTCGGCCAAGGAAGAGGGAGGAGTTATTTATACACATTCCTGGAGACCCCCAAGGACCGGCGATTATTGAAGAATCGGGGCTATGTACAAGGGTTCCAAGATCTCGGCGCGAATCAGGGATGATCAGAGAATAATTTGTCAGAAGGATTCGAGAGTGATGGAGCGAATAATCGAGCAGAAAAAAAGGCAAGAAATCGGGGGAAAAGATGGTTCACGTCAAGTCAGGCGGCTGGAAGTCAAGTTGACTGGGGTCAACTCGCGGAGGGACCTGATTGGTCCACCTCAGCCCGCTACAAGACAGAACAACAGTTTTATTAAAGAAAAATTTATTTAAAATAGTAAATGATTTTATTTATTTTCGAGTATAAAATAAAAAATGTTTATTATTTTATGTAGTATTTTAATACGATTTTTATTTATTTTTTTGAAGTATTTTATTATGGTTTTAATAAATATTGTATTTATAAGTATATTTAATTATATTCATTTTATTTTGTTTATTTTTATTTTATTATTTTATTTTCTTATTTTATAAATTTGTAATTTATTTTTGTGAGTATAAATATATTTTTATTTAGTTTTTATGAGTTTATTTCCATTTTTAAATAAATGTGTTTGTGTATATGTAGGTATACTTATAGGTATTTTACCTATATATTATATACATTTTATTTATTTAATGAATTTTATTTATTTTTATTTTGGATTTGTATTTTTAATAAGTTATATATAATATATACATTATTATAAAAATATAGATGAATAAAGAATAAAAGAATAAAAATCCCTTTTATTTATATGCATATAGGTAGCATATGGCTTTTGTCTATGATTTTTATAGACTTATTTTATTTATCAAATTCTTTTTTTTGGTTTTCTTTTAATTTTAATATGTACATGTATTGTATACATTATTTACAAAATTCTAAAAATATGAATTTATAAAAATAATGAATATAAAATGAATATTTTAATCAGATATTATGTACAAGAAGGGCCAAAAACCTAACTTCCACAGATGGACTCCAAAAATTATGAAACCAATTTTATAAAATAGTTCTTGGAATGCTATATACAATTAAAGGTGAGTTTGGGTGATTTGGAGTTTTTATTTGCAAGATATGGGTCTATGAAGTTGAGATTTTGGCTTTTTATTCTATGTATAGAATGTACACTGAGTATTATTTTTACACAAACTCGATTTTGTAATTTTATTTACATTATTATCTACAGCTTTTATGTACAAAGATTCTTTATTTGATGAATAAATAATTATGTACAAAATAGGTGTTAAAAATGCATAAATAAATGAATCAATAAATGAGGTATTTATTGTATTATTGGCCCTTATCTCCCCCTACTTTATTCCTTGTCGACCAATTCCATGCTGGCCTTGGTCTCGGGGTTAGGGTCATAAAATATTTGCAATATTTTATTCCCTTTTCTTTTCTTCTCTTTATTCTATAATTTTGGCATTAAAAACCTTATTTAATGTACAATAAATACAATGGATAATGGGTGCTATTATGTACAAATTAATACTTTTTACATGCATTTGCTGGTTTTTTTAAGGCCAAAATGATAGAATAAAGGTGATGAAATGGAGATTCATCACCCCCCTATACTTGCCTTTGCTAGTCCCTAGCAAACACTTATGCAATAAGTACAAAAAGAATAAAGAAAAAGAAGAAATAAAAAACAAAAACAACGGATTTAAAGAATAAATTGATTTGATCATGATAATTAAACTCATATGTACAAAATCAAAGTTTGGAGCTCAGGTTAGACCTTGGTGTGAAAATGTGTGTGAAACCTAGTTGGGAACCAAATTTAAAACACAACAGCCTCTGAGAGTCACAGAACTCGGTTCAAATCACCTCAATAGCCAGGTCAGAACTAGCCTACATCATACGTAAACCCTTATGACTACGAAGCTGACTTGTACAGTGTAAGTGATAGTGGCTCTTCCCAACTGAAATGACAAAGAGACTAGCTTCTCCAGAATGACGACCCAATGATTCCCAAATCCAACAGCTCTTTCCTCGAGGAGCAGGGTATTCCCTTCTAAGTTCAAGTAGCATCCAACTCAAGAGGAGGAGGTAGAGAAAAGAATGGACGGTAGCCAGTGTAGCTACCTATCCCGGGATGCAAGACCAGTGTAGTCAAGTCATCCAGCTGCAGGCTCACATATTTGTCTTTGGAACTCAAGCTTGCTTATTGACTTTGTACATACTTTGCAGGCATTTTATTTTTGTATAGGCCTGACCATTTTTTTTTTCAACATACTATTCACAGCAGCATTTACATAAGGTGTTTTTCCTCTTGAGCCAGTAGACTATCCCTCTTTTGAAGCTTTATCGCAACCCACAATCTCCCGTCTTTAGACCTCATGGCTATTGGACCAGGTTGGGGTGCACTTCCCTCCCTAGACGAGGACGAATGTTTCCACCCGTGTGCGTCTCAGACTGGCAAATCCACCCCCCTCACCACTCCAACTGAGTTGAGCCAAGTGAAAGGTGCAAGTGTCCAAGTTAGGTCACGGTCGGCAAGAGACATACGTGTGTTTCGAAAAGTTCTAGTTAGTCCACTGAGGTGACTTGAACCCAGCCCTGATTTCTCAAAGAACTAAGTCTGAATAGACCTGAAGTATGTTAAACCTAGTCCCCGTAAGGTTCCAGTGCAGTTAGGTGCAGTAAGGTCCAACCAAGCTCTAATCTTTGACTTTATTAGACTAGTTCAATTATCAAGCTCAATGAAAGAATATGAATGCTATGCAAATGCAAATGCTATTTACAAATATGCAAAGAATAATGCACTTTTTCTAAGAATTTGAAAACAAAGAGAAGAATTTTTACACAAAGAATTTTTGCAATTAAAAGAATTTTGGTACTAAATATGTACAACTATTTACACGGGCGTGCCGCTTTATTTTACAAGAATTAAGAATTTATGATTTAGTTTTATTTATAGGTTTATATGTACACTTATTACAGAATTTTATTAGTTATTTATTTTTATTTATAATATATATATTATTTTAGTTTTTATTATATGTGACTATTCCTCAAATTTATTTGACACAAATTTTTCAAACAATTTTTGAAAACTATAGTCCAAAATAATTTTTACAAACATTTTTACAAACATGTACACACATTTGAAAATCATTTTGCAAAGGTTTTTCAAAATAGTATATATAGATTTTTGAAAATATTTTTGCAACCATTTTTCAAACCATTTGCAAATCATTTTTCAAACATTTTATTTCACACAAAGAAAATAAATTTTTACAAGCCACACATTTTTACACAGGTTGAAAACATGTAACAAAATATTTTCCAAATAGTTTTCAATAAATGTTCACGAAGATTTTCAAACTATTTTTCAAACATTTTGCAAAAAACATTTTCACATGATTTATTAATCAGTATATACAAAAAGAATTTGAGGAATAACCACATCTTTTTAAGGATTTTAATGAATTTTAAACGATTATTAGCCATATTATTAAGAGAATACGAATGTACGAGTTATGGCTAAAGTATATACATAGTATATACGACCCCCCTATACTTAGCTTGAGCTATGTCCTCATAGATCGAAAAGAAAAGAGAAGACATAACTCGTACTGAGTATAGACAAGTCTAAAGAATATATGAATAAGAGATGAATGAATGAGAAGTCGACCGTCCCCCTATACTTAGGATCAAGTAATCCTAAGTATAGCAGACTGTACACAAATCAGGGAGGGTCAAGGGTGGGGATAGACAGATGAACAAATCAAGGGTACACCCCCCTCTACTTAGGACAAAGTACGTCCTAAGTACAGAAAACTGACACAAAGGGGCGACACCCTTTATTGAGATACAAAATATAGAAAAGGAAAAGAAGAAAAGAAGAAAAGAGAGATATATGCAGATAGATAAAAAGATGGTGCAGAATATACACATCACTCCCCCTATACTTAGGGTGAGATATCCCTTAGTATAGGCGACAATAGAAGTGACGAAAATATGTAATGAAAGAACAACTCGATGTAGTATGTCCTAAGTGTAGACACAAAGATGTGGCGGTAGATCTGGGGCACACATAACATTCGGGAGAAAGAAGGAATAGACAACACATATATACAAGAGATGAAAAACTGGTGGAGTACAGGATGGTATCTGGTAAGCGACTACCGTACTCTTGTCGTCGTCTCCCTGTGAGAACGAGGACGCAGTCAGAAGGTGAAAAGACACCCGAATCTGCAATCAAGTGGGTGTCAGCTACCGGGGACAACAGGTCGAAAAGTTAGATATCGGATTCGGTAGCATGAAGCAGTCAATCGGCTCATATGGTCAACATGAGGAAACAGAGCCGATACCGGAAGACCGGGAGGAAGAAAGAGTAGTACAGACTCCTCCTAGTTAATCATGGTCTCAGATAGATCGGAAATAAGGCATATGAGACTGTGTGATGCACGGTGGTGATATAATCTGAAAGTCACAAGAAGACGTCGAACAACACAATATGTGGCTCACTCTTGCGAGGGTCCTCAAGGTGAGTGAAATCAGAGAGTAATCAGAAGACTCAGCTCCGTGCTCCAACAGAAAGGAGACACAACCAGGGATGAAACCGAGTTCATGGAAAATGATGTACTCTCCCACAGATAACCCTCGGGGAGTAGTACATGCTAAGCAATGAATAATCAGAACAAAAGCTCACCCTTCTGAGGGTCGTTAAGGAGAGCAGGCTCAAAGGAGCTTGATCCATCAGACGGATCATAGAAACGGTCTCGGTAGGCGACAGATCGGCTACCAGCAGAAGAGACCGTCAAATCAAGAAAGTGTGGCAGCATCCCGCAAATAACCCTCGGGGAGCGTGCTGCCAGCTAGTCATGGAAATAGCAGATGTCAGGGGCTCAACCTTGTGAGAACCGTCAAGGTGAGAATACTCAAAGGAGTCGATTCAGCAGAGTCCCATGATCCGCAGATCGGATAGGCAACTGAAGATGGGACCAAAAGTCATGTATTTCAGACAACTCGATTCCGTGCTCCGCAAATCGGAGACACAGTCAGCAGTGGGAACCGAGCATAAAGAGAGTGTCGCAGGCTCTTGCAGATAGTCCTCGGAGTGTACTGTGAACTAAGCAAAGAATAGTCAGAACGTGTCTCTCCCTTGCGAGGGTTGTCAAGGAGAGAGAAGGGCTCAAAGGAGCCGGGTCCATCAGACGTACCCACATGGTAGTCTCAGTAGTCTACAAGGCGGCTACCAACAGAAGAGACCAATCAGATCGGAAATATGTCATAGTCTCCCGCAGATAACCCTCGGGGAACTATGAGCTAGGCATGGAATAATCAGAAAAGTGGAGCTCTGCCTTGCGAGGACCGTCAAGGAGAGCGGACTCAGATGAGTCTAGTACATTGGCCTCGTGTACTGACAGGTCAAGTGCACAATCACAGGGGGAGGCCAATCAAGTATATCATTTGACTCGGTTTCGGGTCCCATCACAATGGCGACCCAAGCAGTGAATGAAATCGCAGCCCTAGAAAGTATCGCATTCTCCCGCAGATAGTCCTCGGGGAGGAATGCGAGCTAGATCAATGTAGGTCATGGGAATGCTGTCAAGTCATCTCAGGTCCTCAAAAGCAATAATTCACTCAATCATCCGGAGGGCATAAGATCATGCAAGGGAGCAAATAATCATGTCAGTCACCAAACATCCCTTGGGTCAATCCAGTCAGCTGAGATGGCACGAAAAATAGTCAGGAATCCTCTAAGTGCCTGGGTGGATCAGAGAGTCAGGAGATCAAGGATGGGTCAATGAGAAAGACGAGAGATCATGCAGGATCTGCAAACCTCATCAGGAAGTTCAATTTAGAATAATCAATCAATCCTCAAAATCAATATGGGTGGATACTCAAGACAGATAGATCAATCAATACTCATGAAATCTTCACCAAATTATCGCATCATATCACATCCTCAATCCGGTGTGCGAGAACTAAAATTCCTCAATAATGCATCACACCTATGCTCTATGCATCAGCAAGAAACCTCAATAAGATCGTATGCCTGTATCAAAGACAAATCCATCATATCAATCTCAGCATCCTCAACATCATGGGCCCGACTTACAAATAATTTGTATAAATAATCCTCGATGCGGGCTTCATCAAACTGCACAGCATTTTCGGGTAAAGGGAAAGGTGATACGGGGGACACGAGGAAGATGGATAAGAAGGGTACACAAGGGGAAGTGGAGAAGCTGATTGAGCGGGCATGCCAATATCATGGGTGGTAGAAGAGTGATATAGAGGGTACGAGGAGGGCGGGCGAGAAGATCGAGACACAGACAAAATTGGGTGTTCCACATAGGGCGGGAACACCGTCAAGATTGCGGTCCGAAGAGCGGTCTCTCCTCGAACCAGAGAAGATGGTACGATGGATACATAGAAGATGGTGAAGAAGAGGGAAACAAAGGACTTGGCGAAGAATGATTGCGCCAATATCATGACTCGATCCAACATGAAGAGATATATGTATAAGAGAGGTAGAGAGACTCAAAGATAAAAAATGCATGACTCACACTGTGGGACCGACTACTCTAGGGATGAAAGAAGAACATAATGCACTCCAAGTCACAATCAATACACAAGGCAAACTCCCAATTCACCTACTCAACACAGCGGGGACCATCAGGTGACGGTCATTTATCTTTTCATTTTTAGAGTTAGGTGAGGATCACAAAAAATGTACAATCACTTAGGAGGCTTGATAGGATTTGGGCTCTACTCCTTAGTGTGTACGTGGGCAATTTAAAACGCATGCAATGAGGGGGTTGCTCTCCCCAAGACAAGGAATCAATTATGTTTTACTTTTACATCCAATAGAGTTAGCAGTCCCAATTTTATTCAAATTATCACTTTTTTTGGGTATTTTCAATGCACGTGCCTATCGAGGTTCCAATTTCCATTAAACATCCTAGGTTGGCAAAATCAGAGGGATAAGATCGGAAAAGCCATGCAAGTCGGAAAATGATGATGCATGCCAAGTAAGAAGACTTACAATGCCTCCCAGCTCTCTCCATGCGGGATGCAAAACAGAATTTGAAACATATGCTATATGCAAATGCAAGCCGAAGAAATCGCCCTAGGTTCAGAAATTGCTATTATCGTGAAGCACCACAATTCTCTCATTCATCTTTAGCCTCAAAAAGTTCGGTCTTGGCTCACCCCTCCTCTGTGCTCAACACACTTGAGCTTAGGAGAAAGCGCTTTGCGGGGCTCGCTGTGGCACAAAGGCTAAGGGATAAATGAGCGGCTGTTTAGAGTTTGATCTAGGTCCAAAGCGAACTATAGGTACATGCAAATATTAGAGTGTTTGGACCTAACTCTACGAGCAAGCAGCTCCTAAGCTAAGGCTCATTCACACACAAAATAATAAAAATAAAATAAAAGAAAAGCGTCAAAAATCATCGAGGCCGCCAAGGGAACAATCCCTCGGGCACTGGACCTCGGGAGTCTTCGTGTACCTGTGAGAGTCCTGTATTATTACATGTTTCTCAGTGCCACTCTCTCACATGAATATACATAATAAAATAGAATAAAATGCACAAAAATAAAGACTGTCTTCAACACATCTCTTTCATCTGTCATTGATGCTCTCTCCTGTTGGCTTGGCATAGAAGAGCCAACTCCACCTTGCTTGGGTGCATAAGTCCTCCTAAGAGGTCCTCCTTCGCTTGGCGGTCCCTCGCATTAACGACAAAGGAAAGAAATGGTCAGAACAATCAATCAAATAATATTAAAATAAAACTAAAAATCACACAAATAAATAAATGATGGACATGAGCAAATAATTGAATAAATGAAATGAAATAAGCTCACACAATCATACAAAATCCGTTGCCTCCCCAGCAACGGCGCCATTTGATGACTTGGGAAGATCAAGGGTCTAGATATCCCACAAGGCGAGAAATCCAGTCGCTGAATTGACCACTTAAAGATCCCCATATCAATCAACAATTAACCCACAGTAAATATATGCAATAAATATCCAAAAATATGGAGTTAAAATTTATTATAACTCTACATGTAAATGTGTATAGGTGTAAGTACAGGTAGAGGTCGAACACTGGGAGGCGAATGGTTGTATGTGATGGATCATTCAATTATTCAATCAATAGTTTACGTCCTTTTATTGTTTTCGTGGGTTTTGGATTTTATATATTTTTTTATATTTTTGTTTTTATATTTTATATTTTTTTATTTTCTTTTTTTATTTTTAGTTATATAAATATCTATATATATAAAGATATGTATAAAGAGTTATATATATATAAGAAGAGAGAGAGAAGAGTAATATAGTATATAGATATAGATATATAGATATAAATGCTGAAAATATATATATAGATATAATTTTTTTTAATATTTCTTTTTCTAATTTTTTTTGTTGTTTTTCAGGAATATTTCTAATTTTTATGTATTTTTAATTTCAAAAATGTCCTTAATATAGGACTAAATAAATGGCCGAATATAATTTGGGTGTGAAAAATATAAAATAAACTCTAAAAATTCCCAAATTAATTTTAATACATTAATAATAATATATAGATAATTATAAAAGAGAAAAATGTATTTTTGGGGTTTTTTAAGGATTTTTCTAATTTTTTGTTGGATTTTGGAGCTTTCTGATTTTTTTAATTTTCTTTTTCATATTTTAGGGTTTTTCAATTTCTGGACTCAATATATATATAATTATACCATATATAAGTTTTTTGGAATTTTTCAAAAACATTTTCTATTTTTTTTGTTTTTTCTAATTTAGACAGTGCAAAAATGAGCTTCTTTTCATTTTTAATAATTAGGAAAAATGCAAAAAAAAATGCAAAGTAAAATATAGGCGTGAAAATACAATGCATAAAGCATTTAACCTAATTTTTATGAATTTTTAAAAGCCACCTGGATATTTATAATAAATACATAAAGATACAAAAATAAAACAGCCTGGCAGGGGCATTTTTGCAAATAAAATAAATGACAAGGGCACATGTGCAAAAATCCCTACTGAAATAATCATTTATTTTAATTTTTAGAGCTATTTTACAATAAACAAAAACCGCCAGGGGTTACAAGCAATTTTCACGCGCCTCACGTGGGACTGCACGTGAGGCGCGGAAGGACCTAAACGCAATTTCAAGAAACTCAGGGGTCCTACTGCAAAATTTACAATTATTTTATAGCGTGCTAATTTATTTACAGAAGTAAATATTAAATACAAAAAGTGCGGGGGTGGAATACGTAATTTACCCCCAATAGGCACGCTGGCGAACGGCTCGGATTACTTCACTTGACACACGTCACCAATCCAACGGCATGTACCGATTCGACGATGGGCGCTGGGGATTAGATCTCATGGGAGATCTGAGGTCGTGGCCTCGCTCCATCGGACGACTGATGTCAGAACCGGGACCTTCGTCTTCATCCAACGGCGGAGCACGCACGCGGAAGAACAGGGAAGAAGACTCGCCGGGACGAGCTTATCCCGACTAGATCTTGCGCCTCTGCCGGTCTTCGCCGCTCCTGAAGGCCCAAGAAGCTTCCTGGTAGGGTCTTCTTCTTGCTGGAGGTCTTAGATCGGCCGGAAGTGCCCTGGAGCGCCGCCACGAGCTCGAAGAAGAAGCGGAGCTCCAGGTACCTCCGTCGCGTTGAGAATCGTCTCCTGGTGCTCTTCGGGTCACCTAACCTACACAGAAAGATAGAGGGGCTCGAGGCGATGCTCCTCGACCCGAGGTTTGAAGCTGAAAGCACGTGGATGATGGTGGGCGGAGAAGCTCCGACGGAAGGCGGTGGAGGAGCTTCGATTCGCGGAACCAAGGAGGCTCCGGTTGATAGGAAGTGGCTGGAAGGTGGAGAAAGCGAAGAGGAATGAAATGAGGGCGAAATGGTGTCGGGGCACAGTCGGGAACAAGATGAAAAGCTCGCCGGAGCGGAGCTCCGGCAAACTACGAAACCATTAAACTACGCTAAACTAATAAGTGAAACATAAAACTAATTGCAGAAATGAAATGCTGGAAGTAAATACTACCTAAAAAGATAAAACGCGCAACTCTTATACCTTGGGGCCTCCAGGGAGCAGGGTGGCCGCCGGAGCGCCACCGCGACAAAATTTCCCTCCGCCATGGCTGAATCGAGGTGCTGGGAAGCGCCTCCTGTCACGAGGGCTCCACCAGGAGCTGATTCAAGCTCAAAGAAGGGGATGAAATTGGCCAAATTCGGCCAAGGAAGAGGGAGGAGTTATTTATACACATTCCTGGAGACCCCCAAGGACCGGCGATTATTGAAGAATCGGGGCTATGTACAAGGGTTCCAAGATCTCGGCGGGAATCAGGGATGATCAGAGAATAATTTGTCAGAAGGATTCGAGAGTGATGGAGCGATAGATCGAGCGGAAAAAAGGCAAGAAATCAGGGGAAAAGATGGTTCACGTCAAGTCAGGCGGCTGGAGGTCAAGTTGACTAGGGTCAACTCGCGGAGGGACCTGATTGGTCCACCTCAGCCCACTACAAGACAGAACAACAGTTTTATTAAAGAAAAATTTATTTAAAATAGTAAATGATTTTATTTATTTTCGAGTATAAAATAAAAAATGTTTATTATTTTATGTAGTATTTTAATACGATTTTTATTTATTTTTTTGAAGTATTTTATTATGGTTTTATTAAAATATTGTATTTATAAGTATATTTATTTATATTCTTTTTATTTTGTTTATTTTTATTTTTTTATTTTATTTTCTTATTTTATAAATTTGTAATTTATTTTTGTGAGTATAAATATATTTTTATTTAGTTTTTATGAGTTTATTTCCATTTTTAAATAAATGTGTTTGTGTATATGTAGGTATACTTATAGGTATTTTACCTATATATTATATACATTTTATTTATTTAATGAATTTTATTTATTTTTATTTTAGATTTGTATTTTTAATAAGTTATATATAATATATACATTATTATAAAAATATAGATGAATAAAGAATAAAAGAATAAAAATCCCTTTTATTTATATACATATAGGTAGCATAAGTCTTTTGTCTATGATTTTTATAGACTTATTTTATTTATCAAATTATTTTTTTGGGTTTTCTTTTAATTTTAATATGTACATGTATTGTATACATTATTTACAAAATTCTTAAAATATGAATTTATAAAAATAATGAATATAAAATGAATATTTTAATCATGTATTATGTACAAGGAGGGCCAAAAACCTAACTTCCACAGATGGACTCCAAAAATTATGAAACCAATTTTATAAAATAGTTCTTGGAATGCTATATACAATTAAAGGTGAGTTTGGGTGATTTGGAGTTTTTATTTGCAAGATATGGGTCTGTGAAGTTGAGATTTTGGCTTTTTATTCTATGTATAGAATGTACACTGAGTATTATTTTTACACAAACTCAATTTTGTAATTTTATTTACATTATTATCTACAACTTTTATTTACAAAGTTTCTTTATTTGATAAATAAATAATTATGTACAAAATAGGTGTTAAAAATGCATAAATAAATGAATCAATAAATGAGGTATTTATTGTATTATTGGCCCTTATCTCCCCCTACTTTATTCCTTGTCGACCAATTCCATGCTGGCCTTGGTCTCGGGGTTAGGGTCATAAAATATTTGCAATATTTTATTCCTTTTTCTTTTCTTCTCTTTATTCTATAATTTTGGCATTAAAAACCTTATTTAACGTACAATAAATACAATGGATAATGGGTGCTATTATGTACAAATTAGTACTATTTACATGCATTTGCTGGTTTTTTAAGGCCAAAATGATAGAATAAAGGTGATGAAATGGAGATTCATCATGTCCTCGACACTACAACTCAATAATTATTATAACCAATATGTAATTTCCATTATCCTTATTAGAATACTGTTATTCCTAGATATCTCTATCTCTTAAGGTATCCAAAGTTAAGACCTTTTTAGATCACTATCTATAAAGTATTAAGTTTTTGAAGATAAGACTTTGAGATCACTATATCAAAAGTCTTGTAATCTTTGATGATATTGTTATTACTGCAATCGAAGTGTTTTATCGCCATAGTTATATTAGTAACAGTTTAGTACCCCCGCTACATGGCAGACATCTAGATTTCTTACACATCTACCATACACAGAGGTTCCATAGCTAATGAGTAGGTCATGCAGCTTTGGCATTCACATCCTAAACTCTTTGAGGTGATATCCCTTTAGATAGGTCAGCACCATATCTCAAGGAAAGGATGCCTTCCTTGGGATTTATCTGAAAATGGAAATGTCATATGTGTACCACTATTGTGATGGTCCCAATATGCTCTTTTCTTTACTTATGAACAACTTCAGAACTAAGATCTAAGAGGTATCCTTGAGATCATATTTCAGAGTATGGAATAGTTAGTCTATAAAACACATATTATTTTCCTTATATCATTCGAAATGATTAGGATACCATCTACATTTAGCACGATCAACACAATGTCACTGCCACTAAGATTCAAATGGTTCATCAAGATTCAATCTGAAATCATAACATTTATAATTTCATCAAATCCAATGTTCGAACTACAAAATGCTTATTTTAGTCCATAGATAGACTTTCTTAGCTTGTAAAACTTGCTTTCCACAATCATGAATTCGTAGGGCTACTTCGTATGAATATCCTTAGAGAGGTATTCATAGTGGAATGCAATATTTACTTCCATCTTGAAGATGTCTAAGTCATGTTGTGTAGCAATAGTGAGCAATATTCTGATGAATTCAAGCATGGTCAGTGAAGAGCAAGTCTCATCGCAAGTGATGTCTTCTCTTGGGTGTGTATCTTGTGGATACAAAATGTGCTTTGAATGTCTCTACCTTCTCATGAGGTTTCCTTTTTCTCTAGAAGATCCATTTACTCCTAACAGGTCTTACCCTTATAGGTGGATCCTCGAGGGTCCATATACAACAATTGTATACGTAGTCTACTTTGGACATTATTTCTATCATCCATGTTTCCATGAATTGATCTTCAGAAGCTTCATCACATGAAGTAAGATCATTGTCAGACTTTAACTGACACATGGAATCCATCATCGAATTCATTTGAAGAGGTATTTGTGTTTCATCTTTAATTATACATTTAGTTTCAGATTTCAGGAGCCTCATTATCTTCTCCATATTGAAAGAGTTCCTTCATTTCATTTTCATCATAATTCTCAAGAGTTTCATCCTCTATGAATAATATTCTTAGAGATGAAATCTTCTAAGAATCTTAAGGACATAAAGTAGGTATCCAATATCATCCTTTATATTCCTAATGAAGCGACATTGATGCTAGATTCCAGCTTACTTGCATCCATGACAATTTTAATGACTAAGCAACCCTAAATCCTGAAGTATCCAACACAAAGATAGGTTCAAAATCATAGCTTTTGAGGATGTTTGGTTTTAGATTCTTATCAAGGATATATATTGCAGTCTTTACTACATATATACCTGGAAAATAAGAGGCAATTATGTTATGCTTCATCATTGATCAAATCATGTCACACATAATCCAATTGCATCTCCCTACAACTCTATTGAGTTTAGGTGTATTAGTAGGAGTGAGATAGGAATGATATTCATATCTCTATATGGTATTCCTTGAATTTATCTAATAGGTATGAGCTACCTAGGTTAGATCAAATTCATTTTTATCTTCCTTCAAACATTGGTTCTAAACCAAAAAGTGAAATCTTTGAACTTTTCAATGGTTTATAAGGTGAAGAGAAGAAATCGCACATCACAAATAATCATTAATAGATATCACATATCATTAATGCTTATTATGATACAGATGATCAACATACATCAATATATATGAGAACTTGAATACCTTGACATCTTACATCATTCCCAAAGAAGGGAGCATTAGACATTTTTACTTTGAATACAATATTCATAAGTATGTAAGACTTGAAATTTCAGACAATATAAAGTTTCATCTCTTACTAGTCTATTGATCTCATCAATAGTGAAAATGTCCAGGGATTGATGGCAGATCATTGGTAAATGATCTTCACCCCCCTATTAATTTTGTTAAGGTCTAATTTTTAGTAATGGAAATGTTAATGAACCATTCATTAATTTTCTAGTTTAGCAGAGTCCTCCAGGTGTCAGACTACTCTCTGAAATAGATCCATTATAACTCTTTATGATAAGTCTGTTCCAGAATTCATGTTTATTCCTAACGTTTAGAAATATACAATGAGTATATTCTAAAATCAAGGTCATAGAGACAATCTCTATGACTAAGGCTTCTACAACTAAAAATGAGAAGTCTATCTATCTATAAGAGAATATTGCAACAATTCATCAATATCCATGTGGATGACTATTAAACCTTAAGATCAATTTTTCCAGTCTTCTAAAACATATGCAACCAATTGCAATTAATAGGCTTTGCTCTTATCTATCAAGCATGTCAATTTCAATGATTATACGTAGATATAAATTATTCCAATGCACTATTTGTGTCCTTCTCTTGGGATCGGGGATAGTGTAGATAGTCATACTATCAGAACATCGACTTATTACAGTATTGGCATTCACACAACTCTTTCGATGTCATATGGAAATTACAGAAGTAAAATCAAATCCTTGACTTTCCTTCTTGCTTGGGTCAAACCCAAAACAACCATTGCTTTAGAAAAAGGATATCTTATGTTGAATTCAAAAGAACTCAAAATGAGAGTATTTCAACATTTATGCATGCTTCATTCCTTTCATACAATATGAATATTATGAAGCTTCATGAAAGACTAAAGTATAGAAAGTAGATTGATAACACTCATCGTATCTACATCCATCTAAACTCTAAAAGACTTTGGTTTGGGGAGGTACCCAAACATTTTAAGTGCATCATCACTTATCGAACCACCATTCTCCATAATGCAGAGAACCATGTCATTCATGATTAAATGTTGAGAGCACATATTGTTTCCAAATAATATTCTTAGATTTTATAAGGATTATTTGACAATTACGATAATCATCCACAAGATACTTCCAAATAACACTCGATGAGAGATCCAGACTACAGAGACATACAAACCCTAGGTCGTTGTCCTATTCACTATTTAATTGTCATTCCTCATTCTTATGAGGAAACTTGAATATTGAAATCACATACATTATGTGCTGCAAGTACAATATCTTGATCATGTATCCAATCCATGGTATTTTACTGGTTATCATTGAGTATAATAATGAGTGGGTCTAATGGTGATTATTTGAAAAAAAAATTGCATAAATATATATATTCTACTTTGATTTAAGAATTTTTTATATCAAAGTTGTCTTTCCCTGTCAACACTGAAAGTGCATTCCCTTAATTACTTTCAATGTAAGAGATATACTTACCATTATATCTCAAGTAAGAATTAGGATCTCCTTTCTTATCTTTATTACATCCCAATAATATGGGAATCTGTAACTCAGATAAAAAGAAGTGAGAACTCATTCCGCCATACAAGTACAACTTGCATTCCCAATTCGGTCTTTAACACCCAGGCCCACCGCCCCAAAGGTGATGTTGACCCGTCATTAATTAAACCAACCATCATCATTATTAGAACTTGTTATGCACACTATCCAATATCACTCCAAAAATATGAAGACTCAATATTGAGGTGACTACGCATACAAACTTACTCTTTCGTGAAGGAGAGAGCCCGATCCAAATGTGCTTGTATGCAGGAGCTGTCACTTCGGACATGGATCTCTTATAAACAAACCTTGGTGACGGAACCGTTCGCCTTGATGGGAGACCATGTATATCTCTTATATCATCTTCCATATCATGTTCAAATTATAATTAATTAGTATGTATCATATTAATTGCGATTAGTAATTCCAAGGGAAATACAACTCTATTCATAATAAAGTGTTTTAATTTTAATTTGATTTCAATCAATCTAAACACATTAAATCAACGATCCAATTTATATCCAATAAACATTCTTTATTGTTACATAAAATATGGTATTATCTCAAATTCGTATTATTAGAATTTTAATAATTTGAAAAATACATCATGATCCCTTCAAACATTATTCCTTCCTTACCTGCTATGATGGCCAGTACTGTCAGGAGTGGGACAAACCGCTCACGGAGCAACCTGCTGTTGGACATGCGAGCCCACGGCGAGCCATTATGCAATAAATGTTATTGCGAATATCATTCCCTAATCTGAAATGAAGAATAAATAATTTGCATAATAGGTCTCTTAGTACAATTAGGGTTATGTACCATGGCCATCTTGATGATCATACACCTGTTGATTCAAATATTGAAGGGTTATGTACCATGGCCTTCTTAATGATCATACAGCTGTTGATTCAATTACTGAATTATAGAGGCTGGTGCTTGGATGAATATCTAAAGAGTTAGATTGAGGATTCATTAAGAACTGTCAAATGAATATTAAGATATGATCTCCAACATGAGATGGAGATGGCAATTCTTTTTCAAAAGGCTAATATCTAACTGACCTCTTGATGCAGGTCCTTTGCATAGGAATAAAGATTCGGAGATGTTAGATAAGTTAGGTCAAAGAGTTGACTGAACAAGATCGAGATAACCAAAGACCTATGTCGTATGTTATCATGATATAGGCACGCATCCTCTGGTCGGAGACAGATGTGTTGCTATATGTCTGAGTATGTACATTTGGCAGACAAATAGGTGGATGACATAATCAAGGACTATACACCGGCGCACTGGTGTGCATGCAAGGACTTATGAGTAATACGATCTCTCAAAGGGATCATATAGGTTCATTTATTGAGCTGGAAGACATGAGCTCACTCTTGAGATATTGGGAAATATCAAATTATGAGGTCGGTCATCTTGCTTTGGAAGCTTGACTGAATTTGTATGTTTGATATATGCTTTTGGAATGTATATAATCAACACCTAAGTATGATATATGCTTTTGGAAAGTATATGATCGATACAGACTCTCAATGATCGAATGAGAAACTTATTGATAAAAGCCTGAAGGAGATAGTATAAAAGAGATCTAAACCTTCGGGTTTACTCTAGGTCCTCTAGTTTGCAGGATGTACGGTTATTAGGAATAAATGAGGGTGATGTGATCATAAACGATTGTATAACCATGATGCTACCATTCCTAGGGAGTGATGAAACATGTCTGGATTTTACTGACTCCTCTCAGTAGAGAAGTGATCTAGTCGTGGTCCAAATGTTGGACATTGATCTGAATGTGACTTAGATGCAACGAGAAGATTAGATTTGTGGTTTTGATTTAATCAAGCATCTATGAGAGGTCCACAATATCTGGATTTGAGATGTGATCTCAATATCAAAGTCACTTTACGTGGAACAATACAATTGCCTTGTCCTATTATCCAAATATTCGTAGAGAATGCACACTATCCTTGAAAGAGTTCAAGGATAACTTCATTGTTGCTATATGTATCCAAGAATTGAGAAAATTGGTAATTAAATGTGAATTGATTATCATAAATAATATGAATTTGATTCATATTACATGGAGAGTTATAGTATAATTAAATGTCATTTGATTATCAAAGATGTAAATAATGTGAATGTGATTGATATTATTTGGGAACAAGAGAATATAGACCCAAGATGAATAAGTGTGATTTAATTATCACGGATATGAATAAAGTAGATAGCACAATCCATATTAATCATATATATTTTAAATGTGATTTATAATATATAAGAGAGAGCTATTTCTAAATAACATTTACAATTTAAATGTTGATCTGAATTGGATTCACATTGGACAATTAACTGAAAATGTAATTTAGATTTTATTTTGAGTTGTTAATATGATTCGTAATTTTCCAATGGCATGATTGCAATATTCACATGATTATTATGTATTATTTTTTAAAATAATTTACAACAAGTGTTGTAAATATTGACGATTTCTATGGAATAATGTAATCTCATGAGATTACATTAGATAGCCACCTTCCTACTTGGGAGGGTGGACAGCCACCAACTCCCATTAGGAAAGGGTGGTCGTCCCCCCCCTTATGGAAGGAGGCAATCTACATTTTATTAATCTCCATGCTAGAATGATTTAATTAGGGATTACCTTATATTGATTTCTCAATATATATTTAATATAAATTGAATTAGTTATTGTTGTGTTTTTACAAAAAAATCTTGGCCATTGAAAGAAGCACAAATTAATCTCATCCATTGATTTTGTGTAGTTCATGGATTGTGATCCATGGATTCCCATAATATTATATAAGAAGAGACACCCCTTGCACTTCAGGTTACGCAAAAAAAATAAGACAACAACATATGCTCTTTCTCTCTCCTTCTCTCATTCTCTACATGCCAATTCTCTCTCTCTCTCTCATTATGACCTTCCACCATTGAGCCCTAGAGAGAGTCTACATCACCGCAGCATCGTTGTTATGCTACTGAGTCATTTTCTCGTGGATCTCCATCTCCTTCGGTATGCCTAGCTCGTGAAGAAGACGTTGGATATTATGTGATGAGATCAGAAGATTCGCCTCTTGAATCATCAACAAGGATTGTGAGGAGTACGTGTTTCATAAACGTGTTCGCAAGCATCTCCTCTATCAGATCGGACTTGAGATAGAAGGTCTCTTTGTTTAGAGACTCGATCGCAGCCACGCTTCAAGAGGTAAACCAAATACTTGTTTGTGGTTTAGATGAAATGACCTGAGAAGTATTTTTGGATCATGTGGTTTCATCATTTTAATTTTTTTAATTCCACTACCCTTTGCAACTAGTACGACTAGTCACTCCCGATCGCATATAATGAGATTCTCAAACTTCTATGATGTTCTTAAGGATATTACCATATCATTCAGTATGAAATTATAGGCATATGTTTCAATACACCATAAATCTTGATGAAGGGGAGATAGTCATTCAGATGGGATTTGATGCAACTGTTTTAGCGATCGTCGTTCGAACATGGAAACTATAATTATCTAGTGACAAAGTCCTATATACTTGAGATTGTCTCTATGTAGTTGATGTTAGAACGAACTTTCTATCTATATATATGCCTGTTAGACATGGATATACTTTCCTTTTATGTGATAAACGTATCATAAATCATTACAGTAATTTTATAGCAGATAGTTCTCTAACATTAGGTGGACTCTATGAATGTCAATACCACTGATAACATTGACAATAATAATAATGATAAAAACCATAAACAATCATAGGGGATGGATATTATTTAACTATGATCTAACATCAAAGGCTTGGACATGTGTTTGTTTATAAGATCAATAGACTTGTAAAAGACAGACCTTTGGATTCTTGAGAAGTCTGTAATTTACCAACTTGCGAACAATGTATTTGTGGGAAAATGTTTAGGGAACCCTTGTATAAGAAAGATAAATGATGCGAAGGTATATTACACCAAGACATACCGATGCATGCGGTCCCTTTCGTACCGTGACTCCAAACGGAGATCAATATTATGTGATGTTTATTTATTGTGATTCATGGTAAGGCTTTGTCTTCTTATTGCATCACACATATGAAAACATTGAAAAGTTCAAAGAATTCAAGTCTTTTATTAATAACCAAACATGAGAGAAGATATAATGTATTTGTTCTGATAAAGGTGGTGAATACCTATCAGATGAATTCAAAGACTACCTTAAGGAGAAAGAAATTATTTCCAGTCTCACTCTTCTAGGAACTCCTCAACTCAACGGAGTTGCAGAGAGATGCAATAGAACCATGTTAGACATGGTAAGATCAATGGTGAGTAAAGCAAACTTACCTCTCACTTTATGCGGACATGCAAATGAGACTGCAGCTTATGTCCTGAATAAAATTCCTTCTAAATATGTACCTAAAACCCCACATGTACTTTGGAATACCAAGACAAGTGTATGACACTTGAGGATTTGGGGTTGTTTGGTCCATGCTAAAAACAAGGATGCAAGCAAATTGGAATCTCACATTATAGAGTTCTACTTCATTGGATACATAAAGAACTACATTGGATACCAACTTTATGATATAGAGACTCAAAAGGTATTTGTTTCTCGACACGTCATGTTTTTGGATGATGAAATTTTTAGAAGTAAAGAAAATAATGAACTTAAGGAACTAATCACATCTAGTAAGACCGATGAAGTTCATAATCCAGAAAATGAAGCGATAACTAAAAATGGCACAACTGTAACTCCGAGAAGGTGTTCTAGGGGTGTAAGAAAATTTGTAAGGTACAGAATCTTTGTATCAGAAGAGTCTGATGATGATACAAATTCATTCGATGAATCTTTGGCTGATCGTGTCATGGATCGTTGGATGCAAGCAATGAAGTATGAGATATACTCCCTGCACAAGAATAGTCTATGGACCCTCATAGATCCACCTAAAGGGGTAAAATAGAGGGGACACGATGGGAAGGTAGAGAACTTTAAAGATTAGTTCATAGACAAGGGTTACATACAGAGAAAATGCATCGACTACGATGAAACATTTTCTACGATGGACATTATCACATCCATCAGGGCATTCCCATCTATAGAAGCATAACTGGACTATGAAATTTGGCACATGGAAGTCAAGACCATCTTTCTTAATGTATACATCATAGAGGATATCTATGTGGATCAACCTTAGGGCTTTGTAGATGAGGAAGAAAAAGTATGCAAGATGAAGAAATGCATCTATGTGCTTAAACAAGCTTCTCGTAGTTGGAACATACGATTCAATGAAACCATAATGAGTTAGGATTTCTTGTAGAATTTGGATACCCATGTGTGTACAAGAAGCTAAGTGGGATTCCCATCTTCTTCATTGTGCTTTATGTAGATGGCATCCTTATCATTGGAAATGATACAAGGATGATGACTAGTGTTATGGTCTCGTAGTCCAATACATTTGACATGAAAGTTCTCAGCGATGCAAATTATATATTGGGAAGGAATTGTTCAAAAATAGATAAAAGAGGATATTGGGACTGTCACAACAAGGATACATCAAGAAGATCATGGAAATATTCAGTATGGATAATTCCAAGAACGACTTCATTCAGTTAAGACTTCGTATTCACCTATCTAAAGGGATGGCTACTCAAAATGTTAGGGAAAAGAAAACAAAGGTCAGATACTCTTACGCATGGGTTGTGGGAATCTTGATGTATTCTGTGATGTGTTCTAGGCCAAACATTCGCCATGCAGTGGGATTGGTAAGTTTTACCAATCCTACTATGGAGAGAAACACTGAACTACAATGTAAAGCATATTCAAGTACCTAAGAAGAATTCAAGATTACATATTAGTTTATGGACATAATGATCTCAAAGTGTTAAGGTACACTGATTCAAATTTCCAATCATATTTAGATGATAGGAAATTAAACTTAAGGGTTCTTATTCCTTTTGGATTGTAAATTTCTGTGAGCTAAGTTTAGCAAGAAGTAAGACACTACAGTTGTTTCGACAAAGTAATGAATTGGATGCATACGATGTTGCAATTACATTGGTTATAATTTATGTTTACTAGGGGTATGCAACTTTGTAACAGAACTTGAAAAAGTCATCGGTGAAAGAGTGACTAATCAACTTACCAAGCTATTTGAGAAATAATCGATGATTAGCAAAATTAAAATGGGTTGATATTTATACAGGAATGGATCTGAGGGCTAGTGGGAGACAATTGGACTTGTAAGCACTCGATGACCCAATTAATGCATTAAACAATTATTATTTTTTACCATGTCCATCTGAAATGAATAATTGAATGAATGCACTTTATTGTTAAGTTCCTTTTGAACAGTTACGATTACGTAACATGTCCATATTGAATACCATGAAGCTAGGATGACACGGTTAACATCAAATATGTGATATTCAATAATAATCTCTAGTATGTGAAAACGATGGTAATCTTTCTCTAAAGACCGATTTTTGATCGACTTCTTGATGTAAGTACTTTGCATAATAATGGAGATTCAAAAGTGTTGGAATAATCAAGTCAAAAAATTTACTTGATGAGGTCGAGATAAACTAAGACCTGACTTGTAATTCTCACGATCAGGCATACCTCCTTTGACCTTAGATAGAGATGCATATATATGCTTGAGGATTCACATTCGATAAACCAATAGGTTCGTGACCTAGATAAGGTCCAAATACTAACGCATTGGTAAGCATATCATGTCGTATGAGATGTATGATCTCTCGAAGGAATCATACAAGTCCACAGGCCGGGAGACAGATCTTACTCAGGAGATATTTTGGTCTCAAAATGAATTCCATGCATGGTCATCTTGTTTATGAAATAAGACACAATTTTGAGATATTAATATATAACTTTAGAAAGTATATGATTAATATTGTCTCCCAATTATAAAATTAGAAATCTATTTATACATTCTAAAGAAGACAGTCAAACTAGGGTTTGAACATCAGACTTATAAAAGTCTTCCAGTATGAAGGATGAATGATTACTAATAATAAACAGGGTTACATCTATTGTACTAGATCATCTATCCTAACAGATCCATTCTGAGGGAGCGATGAAACATATCGGATTATAGTTGCTCCATTTACGTATATGATTTGTGATTTAATTGGATTAAATCACAATTTATTTGAATTTTATTTCCAATTCAATCATAATTTCAAAATCTAAATATTGAAAACAAAAACGTTCATGGAAATAAAAATAGCAAGCTCTTTAAGCTAATTTATTAGCTCCATATGGTTTGGACTATTATTAGAAATGGTCAAGGAACCTAGATTCAGCTCACCGACACTTTATCCAACTAATGGAGAGTGTGATGCTTTTTGTTTAGCTCACTGAAAGTGTAAAATGTTACAGCTTGAGTTCAACATTTGTAGGTGATAGATTTTTGCAAAATGATATAAACACTAAAATTGGAAAATTTACCACATTCAAGTCATTATACATGGAAAGTATGATATGTACGATATTATCAACAAGTATATACAATTGTATCTCATGAGTCCTAATTGGATTAGGACTCATACCAATTTATGTCAGAATTATAATAATAACAGTTATTATTGCATTATTGTATAAGGGCAATTTTGTGAATAAGATTCTCAAATATATCTCATTAATTAATGTGAATAGTCATTCACAATAATTAATATTTATATGGATATAATTCAAATAAATATTTATGTTAATGTAATTTAAGTAATATTTTAAAGGCTTGAAATTGTGTGAATTTGATTCACATTAAAATTATAGACGTAAATTGGATTTACATTTAATACTGGGCACATGATTATGATTCATAAGCTTTGATGATTAATTCCATAATTTTTCCTATTTTGATAATGAGATTATCAAGTTATTTGATTATTACATAAAAAGGAAAAAAACCTTAACTAATTAGTTAAGCTAAGTTGGTGCTTATGTTTTGTTAATTAGTTAATATTATTTGGAGATAAAATGGAGATAATCCTTATTGAATTAGGACTTTCTCTAAGCCCTTGATTTAAAATCCAAGGGACTACAAAAAACATGTTGAACATGTGGTGTAAGTATAAAAGGAGGGAAAGGCTCTCTCTTTTGGAATACAATTTTGGAGAGCAATAGTCGATAGAAATTCCATGCCCATTGAGATATAGAATAGTTTAGACATTATCCATCCCTCATACTCCTCTTCTTGTTGCCCTGTTCGATGTCCACGTTGATGGGAAGCAATGTGATTCATCTCCGTACCCATGCCGGAGACTTCTGCAAATCAGAATTGGTTCAGGAGGTTTCTTATTTTATAGACTCATGCTTCAAGCGGTAACCCTGATTTGTTATTAATATTCATTGTGAATACCATAAATTATTTTGGAAATAATTTCCTTAGAATTTATAATTTATTAATGCACAAATTGTTGTGCTACATTTTCTAGGTCGTACAATGAACTAAGATTGTTTGGGCTTAATGTTTGTTAAATATTTCATGCTTTTTTGATACATTGTAAATACATTTTTAATTTACTTACTTCAACAAGTTTATGTTCCTTATCCATTTCTACCAGTGGGAGGATACTAACTTGTTGTGTGAAGGTGTTGATTGAATCTGGTGAAGATGCATTCATGAGTAGGAGTATATGAGTATCTTAAATCATTGTCACGAATTAGAATCTGAAAGACACCATTCTAGAAAGCGTATAGTTGGGAGGATGCTGCAATGCGACCTCTTTCGTCCAACTATATTCAAGGATGTTACAGACGCCAAATGTTGTACAGACTGCTAGAAGATGAGGGGCACCATTAGTGTTAGAGATACCATGCCTCGCAAATATATTCAAATGTTTCATATCGTAGATGCATGGGTGATGAATCTATGATTCAACACTCTAATTTGCTGAAAATAGAGATTTGTCCCCATAATTTAAGTTCATTTGCATGTTAACATCATAAAAATAACTTTAAGTCACATGTAATTAATTTGCATAAATTAACATGAATGTCTGCATTCATAATCATCTTCATATTGTCACATGACTTCATGATTTTTTAATTAATTCATGATAGCTCCAATTGACCTGAAATCAACTCCATTGTGTACATATCACTAACCTTAATCATTGAAAATCTTAGAAAATGTTAACTTATAAATATGCAAAATATTCTCAAACCTTAATTTCAGGACAGGCAGATGAAAATGTTGATATCTCTCTCATACATTGTCTGAATGAACTCTATTCACTTTTGAATTAATTTACGTTTAAATATCTACAAATCAAGACCACATTCAAAAGAATCGGAGTCCATATTTGAAAATTGGGTTTGGGACCTAACTATGCATTGTACATATTTAATACTTTTGTCCTATCACTTGATGTGCATATTTCACTCATTTTAATTATTTTCTTTTTCATTTCATTAATTCATTTATTGTTTTGATAAAATGCATAAAAATCAAAATCCAAAATATCAGAAAATAAATTAAAATTACATGTTCTGACTAGAGTTTTCTAACATAATCCACTTGTATATAATTACCTTCCCTAATTCTTCTAACCTATTTAAAACCTATAAACATTCCAAACAAATCACCATTACGTCCAGTGCATCATTTCATATCATATTTGATTTTTGCATTCATTTATTCATCGTCAGAAAATCAAAATAAAAATACAAAGATAAAAAATGGTACTTTATATACATATAATACCACCAAAAATTGCATATTTTATAGTTAGCAGTTCGTTTACATCATTTGAGTCCATCTTTTACTTTTTTATCTGTTATTTTTGCATTTAGTGCGCATGGTCAACATCTTGGTCAAAGTCATGCCACGTGGCATGCACCTGTTGGAGCCCCATGCTCCTAGTCATCTTCCTTTAACTCTCGTCATGTGAGTATCACGTGCCTCCCTTCAGCCCACCTCCTCATTTGTCGTGCACCTAAAGTCTCCTTCCTCCTCCTCACATGCTACACACGTGCCACCAACCCTCTCCTCTGCAACACCACCCTCCACTTTCCCGGCCGAGCCGCTCCACCGCACATGCAATCCCGACTATACATTTCCTTATACCATCACACTCTCTGTTGAACCATTACCTGATCTTCTCACGACCCTGTTCACACCAACCTCCCTATCCCTTAACTCCAACAAAAGCAACCCTATCTCCACATTTTGGAAACCTGCAACGATTGTATACCTAACATGCGCCACCCCTTTATTATCCCATCTCCGACCATATCTCCGTCGATCAAAATCCTAACAAACCCGATCCTAAACTTTCTCCGACCGATCAAAATAACTCCCTCCTCTCATCCCGATAATCATCTTCATGCCACCGACCATCTCGTCTATCCCCAATGCATCCAACCACCTTCCTCCGCCCTTATCACTACCACCCATCACCTTATCCCATCTCTGCTCCCTATTTAACTCCGTAGGCCACCTCTAGTAAGGGTATATACCATATCTGCCATCTTATGAAATAGAGGGAGAGAGGTGAGAAGTTGGTTGTGATAGAACCGTCTTCTCTAGCGAGAACTATGGCTGAGTGAGTTCCATGAGCCATCCTCGTTCCACTGCCTCCTTCCTAGATCGGCGAAGTCTTGTCGCAAACCGTCGCAAAAATCGAAGCAAAGAGCAAGAAGGAGATTGAGTACTCTAACCTCCAGGAGACCCATCTGCTCCACCATCAGGCAACCCGTACCCCCTTCCTTCCTCCCTTTTCCTCTTATACTACATTTACACGTTCTTCATTCATCGCATCAACCTCTACCGCCTCACCATCGCTTCGCTCCACACCATGATGCACCACAATCGAAGTCGCCTTCTAGACATGCCATTGCCTCAGCTGAGTCTGCCCTACAACATTCATCATCAGCATTCTCTTTCACTGATCATGCCACACCACCGACTTCTCTCTGTTGCGCTCGCTGACCCTTCACCATCGTCCTCCTCACCACACCTTTGACCTCACTGTTGAGTGTGTGTCACCCACCGTCGCCCTATCCTATAAACGACTCCACAATGCCAGGAGAAGCAGCCACTGCTTGATCTTGATTGAGTGGCATCTGCTACAAAGCCACCCCATCCGTAGATCTTGTATTGGATGCTCAAGATATTCCCCGAGCCAGGTGTCCAAACCTCATACCTCTGGCCCTCTCGAAGTAGTGCAAAGCATATATGTGCTGTCGAGCCCCAAGCCACCATCCAAGCATGCGTCTCCCACATGTGTGGCAAGCGCCAAGGGTCAAATTACGTTGACGCCCCTCGTATGCTCTTGAACATCCAAAAGGTCCAAGTCACACCTACCTCATGCGTGACCTTAGGAAAATTACTCTTAGACCCCCATAGATTCCCTAAATCACTAAAATTCCCCTACTAGGGTAAATTACTAAGAGATCCTTCTAGATTTTCATATGGTAGTGAAATCCTTCCACAGGGGTATAACTGCAAGTATTTATTTATTTTTATATAATAATTAGTCTCTATAACTTCAATTATTCATAACTTGAGCATTTTTTATCTGATTTTGATGTTCTTGGGGTCTATTTGATCCCCGATTTACTGCTATCATATAAAGTACTTAAATTTCATTTTTGAGACATTATATGACTTAAATAAATCGAGGATGTTTATTTGATAATTTTAAGCAACTTTATCTATCTTTATTTATTCTTTTGTTGAATAACATGTGTCTTGATTTTGGGGAATTTATTTGGGGAAATTAATTTGATTTTAATTGACAAGTTATCTCTATGATTAATTAAGGTGAGGTCAGGATTACATTGCTTGGCTTGGCTTGCTGAAACCGTTATGCATCTATCATTGCATTCACCATATTCTTTGCATCATTTAACAATCATAAAAATGGCATGTTTATTACTTCTTTCTTGAATTACCACACAATATGGCATTAGTTTCTACCGCATTAAAAAATAATGTACAAATCTAATAATCATCTTTTGTTTTTGAGTTAATTACATCTCTTTATAAAAATCCATAAAAAGATGATAAACACCAAAAATATTTGTTTTTCATCTCTCAAAAAACCTAATTTCTTAGATTATTTAATTATTAAAATTAGACCATCATATTACGTCCCTGAGCTCGACCTTGGGAAATACCCAAGTATAATAAATAAAAATGATCACATTGACACTTGATTCTCCATATCATTTCTCAATATGATCATTTTTTGACGAATCGCTAGATTTCTCGACCACAGCAACTTTGACATTGACATAGTTAATTCTACCAAACTAATATTGGGATTTCATCAATCTTCAAATGGCTTTATTGCCTGGGTTGTAAACAATTTTCGATAAATTTTTAGGTAATTTACTTTTAGATTTTTCTATCCCCAAGTAGTCTGACCCCTGATTTTCTTGTATTTATTTATCCAATTTTTTTCTCAGTATTTTTATTTCTTATATTTTTGTTTATATATTTTTTATCATCTCTCTAGTATTTGATATTTTATTTTTCACATGAGGTGATTAGTGAACTTGGACGACTTTCTAGGAAGCTGACGCAACTCAGAGCTACTGAGAGAACGAAGAATTTATTTTATTATTTTTTAGAGAGAGTGTTTTTAGTTTATTTTTGTAATTAATTTGTAATTATTTTGCCTGCAACTATTAGAACTACAATGTTTCTTTTTTTACTCGTAGGACTAAGCCCACATATTCACTATAATAAGATACACTATATCAAATCTCATTTAGCCAAATTGAAACGTTATATCACTCGATAATAGAAATTCCTATTCCAGGAGCGGTTTTCCGATGCATTCATATAGATTAAAATTTCAATTCTATTTAGCATCATGCAGGAAGATTACGAGGAAGCACTATAAGTATTCTAACTCTTCATTTACCATGGTGTTTATCGCACCATGGCCTTTTCGATTCTTCGTCGATTTTCACTCACATAGGATTAAAGTAAATTAGAATCCCTGTGTAGACGTGCATCTCCAATCAAATTCGAAGTGATTACCGAATTAAAACAAGTGGACTGCTAACATTTTTGGCTAATTGAAAACAAGATAAAATTGAATATCAATTTCTATGTGAGAGAAACCCTGTATCCTTGTATGCAAAATATATTTTGCTTGTTGAGAGGGGAGGATGCATCTTTAGGATAGGGTTCAAAACCAACCTTTTAATTTTGCATAATTTAACTAATATCTTATTGTATCACCAATTTAAAATTGAACAGATAATCAATCGAACTTTCACAGCCTTCATTGTGTGTGTTGGTAAATTTTGGCGTTTGTATTATACATTGGATTATAAATCTCATTTAAACTTGCGTAAAAAGATCAAGGTTCACGAATCATTCTTAACCCATCATTTTCAAAGATGTCAGAATATTGGTATTCATACCCAAATTCTATGGGTCGTGCATTATATGACCGAATCCTGACCATCTTCGTCTTCATTCTCGTATGAAGAGAATCCTTTCTTTGAGTAAATCCTCCCCCATCCATCATGCACTACACCCTCATTCCACCCAACTCCCTCTTTGGTTGAATATTAACAATAGAATTGCTCGTAGAATCGAATGAATATTATGTAGACACATGGGGAGAGCGAATTGGAGGATGAATATGAGCATAACTAGATTTTATAGAGAAGCGTAATTCCCGATTATGATTGAGAATTCATTGTACTAACCATCCCCTACTCGGGAGGACTCTCTTCCCATGTAGAATCCATATTACTTTTACCAGATCTATGAGAGCCAGTGTCAAGGAAAAAGAACTCATGACTAGGCCACTACCACGAAATGTGAAGGTTATTCAGCTCAGGATTGCATGACGAAGTCACAGCATGTAGAGTACGGTCAATCATCTTCAAGCTATAAGATCATGGCAGAAGACATAGCTTGAATCAATCAAAGAGGCGATGCTTTGATGAAACAACTTGTTAATGTCATCCAAATAGTTAAAGACATAATGAGCATCCAAGGAAGAGTAAGGGCTACATAGTGCGAACCCGAGTCAATTCTTGTGCAAAACCTTCAGACAAATACACCCACCACAGACCAGCCCACAGAACAATATACCGACTCTAACGATAATACCAAAAAATAAGAAAAATAGATAGTTCAAAAAAATGGGACAACATAAATATGGAAATATTTTCTAATAGTCTGATCTTAGAGCTTCCATTAATGAAGGCCATATATTACGTGCTTGATATTCAGTGACTTGTGATGAGTCAATTATCATCCAAGAAGACGTGCAGAAAGAGATCTAGAACTGAATATCATCTAATTACTATGGTCAGTTCTATGGAGATGAATAAAAAGTGCAAAAGCCACAGAGTCAAATGATTTTCTAGGGTTACCTGTGAAATTGAAAGCACCGAATTTACCCATGTTGGGATTGAAGATGGTTGACTTTGAACATTTTCCCGAAGTCCTGTGTTACCGACTCGAACTTAGACCGCTCAAAAGGAATCGAGTGATCGTTCAATTTCCTGACCAATCCACAAAAAGACCGAGCAGAATTATTTTAATCGTCATAATCTTCCAAGGTGTCAAACAAATAGCCGTTCTTATCCACTACTAAGGCAATTATCAATTGTGAGACTCATGACATTAGATTCCTGAACCATAACCTTAATGATCAAACTCTCGAGGACACACATGACCGTGAGACAACAAAACATCAATCCATCAATCAAGATCAAGAGAATACAACTTCACATGGTCAGACCTCTCTTCAATACGCACGCTCACAAACCCTGGGAGAGACACTCGATAAATAGACTCTTGAACTGAACTTCGAGTCTTATCATACCTCAATGCAGAACCACCCTAACACTACTCCTATGGTGAACCTAGATACATGGGCTAGTGTTGAATTGGACCATGTTTTTTGAGGATTGTCACGATTATTTGAGTGGTCCAATTTTTGAAGCAGTCGTAATTCATGAAATATTGGAACCACTCATGGAAACGACTCAGGGAATCTATTATGTCACCAAAACTTCGTAACATCAAAAGGTGACATCTTCTACCACTAGGGACAAGCACACGAGACATAATCAAATTGAGGAAACACTCTCAAGGTGGGCCATGATTTTGTAGGAGCAGGATAAATTTTACGGTGATTCGTCTGATGAGCAATTTGTAGATGCCACAACTTCTAGATCTATTATATATGGTAGAAGAAAGAATTATGACCATCCTCCCATAAAAAAACAAACTAAGAAAGTCTAATTTGACCTTAGAAACCAGGATACTTCTGGGGATTCATCATCAGGTCCTTTAGTGGTACATCAAGTAAGTGCAATCAGTACAACATCTATCAAGGGACACTTACCTTTAGTTGACAATGCTGGGATATCCTTTGCATATGACTATTATGTTAGCCATGTAAGCCCATGGTGAACCATTACTAAAAGAAATTTTATTGTAATGTTTGATATATCAATAAAATTTATTGGTTTATTTCATTTGATGTCTACGATTAAATGAATGAATGCACTATAAGGACCCATAGTACAATTAGGGTTATGCACCATGTCCATATTGATGATCATACAACTGTTGATTCAATTACTGAATCATATTAGTTGGTTCTCGGATGAATAACTAAAGAGTTATATCGTGGACTAATCAAGCATAGTCAAATGAATGTTAAGAGATGATCTCCATCATGAGTATGAGATGGAAATCCTTTCTCTTTTGGTTGATACGTGACCGACCTCTTGATGCAGGTCCTCTACATAGGAATAGTGATTCTGAGGGGACGTATAAGTTAGGTCAAAGAGTTGACTTAGCGAGATCAAGATAACCAAGTCATATGTCGTGTACTGTCATGATATAGGCACGCATCCTCCGACCAGAGACAGGTGTATTACTATATTTCTGAGTATGTATATTTGGAGGACCAATAGATTAATGGCCTAATCAAGATCAATATACTGGCGAGCTAGTATGCATACAAGGGAATACAAGTAATACGATCTCTTAAAGGGATCCTACTGAAGGTTATCGAATAATCCTCAAGCACATCACGGAAGCATGCTTACGTGACTCGGATATTAAGATTATATCTCAAATCCAAATCTCAAGTCCCTCTCATAGATGCTTGATTAAATCAAGACCGTAAGTAAAAGCTTCACATTGCATCTGAATCACATTCAGATCAATGTCGAACACTTGGACCATGTTCATATTACTTCTCTACTAAGAGGAGTCACTAAAATCCACACCTGTTTCATCACGCCATCGGAATGGAAGCGTCATGGTTTTACAATCGTTTATGATCACATCACCCTCAGATGTTCCTAATACATCTACATCCTACATACTGGAAGACCTATGATAAACCAAAATATAATGATCAATTTAACACTATCATCTTCAGAGCTTGATCAACAAGTATCTCATTCTTGGTCATTGGGAGTTGGTATCGATAATATGCTTTCCCAAAGCATATATCATACCTATAAATTCTTGTCAAGCTTCCAAAGCACGATGGCCATGCATGGAATTTAATAGGTCCCAATACCTCATGAGTGAGCTCATGTCTTCCGGTTTACAAGTGAACCGTATGATCCCTTTGAGAGATCGTATTACTCATATGCCCTCAAATGCACACCAGCTCATCGGTGTATAGACCTTTCTTAGGTCATCAACTTAATGGTCTCCCAAACGTACATACATAGACATATAGTAACACATCTATCTCCGGTCAGAGGATGTGTGCTTGTATCGTAACAATATACGATACATGACATTGGTTATGTTGATCTCGTTAAGTGAACTCTTTGACCTAACTAATCAGACACCTCCGAATCTATATTCCTATGCAGATGACCTACATCAAGAGCTCGGTCAGATATCAGCCTAATGAGAAAGGATTGCCATCTCCTACTCAGGGTGGAGATCATCTCTTAATAATCATTCGATGGTGCTTGATGAGTCCTCTTTGTAACTCCTTAGACATTCATCCAAACACCAGCCTTTATGATTGTATTACTGAATCAACAATTGTATGATTATTAAGATGGCCATGGTACATAACCCTAATTGTACAGAGGGACCTTATAGTTCATTCATTCATTTAATCTTATAAAGGGAGTGAAACAATCAAAAACTTTTATTGATAAATCAAATATTACAATAACATTTTTTTGTAGGAATGGTTCGCCTCAGGCACACATGACTAACAATCTCACACTAGCCCTCGGAACCATTCATGAACAATCCTTAAACCTATACTCATTACATGTTGGCCGAAAACCTTCTGTGTTCAAGGTTCGGTAAGAGGATTAGCAACGTTGTCGGCAGAGGCCACCTTGGTGATGACGATATTACCACGCTTTTGTATCTCCCAAATGATGTGGTATTTCCTTTACATATGTTTGATCTTTTGATTCCATATAGGTTCCTTCGTCTAGGCAATGGCTCCCATGTTATCGCATAGTAACGGGAAGGCAACTACACCAAGCTCTAGGATGAACTTGCGTAACCACATCGTCTCCTTTGCAGCATCCGATGCGGCAATGTATTCAGCTTTTGTTATTGAATCTACTGTAGTATCTCGCTTCTTGCTTCTCCAGCTCACAACACCACCGTTCAAAAGGAACACAAACCATTATGTCGACCTTCGATCATCTATATCTGACTAGAAATATGAATCTGTAAATCCTAAGACTTGGAGATCACCATCTCCATAGACCAAGATGTAATCTTGTGTTCGTCTTACACACTTGAAAATGTTCTTTACTGCATCACAGTGTTGTTCTCCATAGCAAGATTGGTAACGACTTACCACTCCCACTACATGGTAGATATCTGGCCTAGTACATTAAGCTTCCTACAACTAATGCATAGGGGCATCCAGCCATGGCTTTCTTTTCCTCAACTGTTTGAGGAGCCATCCCTTTAGACAGGTGGATACCATGTCTTAAGGAGAGGAAACCTTTCTTGGAACTATCTGTAATGTACCCATGTTTTGGTAATCCCAATATCCTCTTTTCTTCGTTTCTGAACAACTTCAGACCCAATATATAGGATGCTTCTCCACGATCTTTCATCTGGAAGGTGTGGGACAGTAAAATCTTAACACTGGTCATCATTCCTGTACCATTCCCAATGATAAGGATGTCGTCTACGTACAGCACGATGAACACAATGTCGCTCCCACTAAGCTTCTTGTAAACACATGGTTCATCAGGATTCTGCTCAAAATCATAACTCTTTATGGTTTCATCAAATCTGATGTTCCAGCTACGACAAGCTTGTTTGAGCTCATAGCTGGATTTCTTCAGCTTGCACACTTTACAATCCTTAGTTATGAAGCCATGGGGCTGCTCCATATAGATATCCTCCTCAAGGTATCCATTGAGGAAGGCCATCTTGACGTCCATCTGCGAGATGTCGTAGTCAAGGGGATGCAACAATAGCTAGTAGTGTCCTGATGGACATAAGCATAGCCAAAGGAGAGAATGTGTCATCATAGTCAATGTGTTCTCTCTGTGTTTAGCCTTTGGATACTAGTCATGCCTTGAAATTCTCTACTTTCCCATTAGGTCCCCTCTTTCTCTTGAAGATCCATTTACATCCAATGGATTTTAGCCCTTTAGGTGGATCCTCTAGGGTCCATACACCATTCTTATGCATGGAGTCAATCTCTGAATCCATTTCTAGTATCTATCTATCCATGTCATGATTTGTGAGTGCTTCATCAAATTAAGAAGGCTCATTGTCAGTTTCTCCCGACACATGGAATCCATACTTTTCAGGTGTTGCAACCACCCTCAAACTCCTTCGAAGAGGTATGGGTGTTTCATCTTCATTTATCTCTTCAGTTGGTGGTTCAGGAAGCACAGAATCCTCAGAAGATTCAATGAGTTCCTCTACTTCATTTCTATCTTGACCTTTAAGGAAGTCATCCTCTAGAAATTTCACATCTCTAGAGATAAAAACCTTTTGGGTCTCAGGGTCATAAAGCTGGTATCCAATACCATCTTTAACATACCCAATGAAGTAACACTCACGAGAGCAAGATTCTAGATTACTTGCGTCCACGTTCATTGCATGGACCAAGCAACCCCAAACCCTCATGTGATTGACACTAGGTTTGGTTCCATACCAGAACTCATGAGGAGACTTAGGTACAGATTTGCTAGGAATCTTCATTTGGATATATATTGCAGTCTCTACTACATATCCATAAACTAAGTGGTAAATGTGCTTTGCTTATCATTGAACGAACCATATCCATTATAGTCATGTTGCGTCTTTCAGCAACACCATTAAGTTGGGAGTTCTAGGAGGATTGAGATTGGAGACAATTCCATTCTCTTTAAGGTATTCCTCGAATTCATCTGATAGGTATTCGTCACCTCGGTCAGATCGAATACGTTTAATCTTCCCATCAGTTTGGTTCTCAACCAAAGCCTTTAAATATTTGAATTTTTCAAAGGTATCAGACTTATGACGTAGTAGGAAGATAAACTCGTATCGTGAATTGTCATCAATAAACGTCAAAAAATATCGATATCCATTTCGGGTTGTGGGTACTGAAGGGACCACATACATCAGTATGTAGAAGCTCAAGAATACCTTCGCATCGTGAACCTGGTTACGAAAAGGCATCCTACTCATATTTCCTCGAATACAATGTTCGCAGGAAGGTAAAGATTGAACTTGTAGAAAATCTAAGGGTCCATCCTTTATCAATCTATTGATCCTGTCAACAGATAAATGACCAACCCTTCGATGCCAAATCATGTTTGAATGATTTCCATTCTCCCTTGATCTTTCAGGGTTTTTCTTATTATTAGTGGTAGCTACATTCATGACATTTTCATCAATGCACAATTCATAGAGTCTACCAGAAGTCAAAACACGATCTGCAATATGACTATCGTAATGACTTATGACTAATTTATTGCAGAAAAGGAATGAATATCCACTTCTAACATGCTTAGATACAGATATTAAATTCCTTCTGACTTCATGTACATAAAGACACACTTTAAGCTCTAGGACTCTTCCACTAGATAATGATAGTCGTTAGGTCCCGACGGCGACTGCTGCAACACTTGCATCAGATCCCATCTGGATGACTATCTCCCCTTCTTTGACATTCATAGTTTCCTGAAATAGATGCAACAAATTGAATACATGAACAGAAGCACCATAATAAACAACCCAACTTCCTTCTCATCCAACGAGAAAATTGGTTTCAATGAATGAAAGTAGATTTCATACTTGCAGGGGCTTTACCTTTATCGGTAGACTTCAGGTATTCTAGATATTTGCGCTTCCAGTGCCCCGGCTTCTTGCAGTGGTGACAAACATCGGTCTTCTTCGACGCTATCATCGTGGATGCATGGAAGATGAGCCAATGCCTTGACTCTTCTTCTTTCTCTTCTTGGTTGGGCCCTTCCGAGAACCTTGCTTCCGAACGTGCTTTCCTTTGACTTGTACCACCATTGCACTGCTAGAGGGCCATCCGTCCTCATTATGTCTTCAGCAGACTTTATGTAGTCAACAGTCCAGCATTAGTAAAATAAACATTACTCATGTGAATGTGACAACAAAGTTGTTGAAAGACTTAGGAAGTGACTGCAGAATTAAGTCAGCTTGCATGTCTGCATCCATGTCATATCATAGGGTTTCCAATTAAGAAAGGTACCCAAACATTTTGAGTGCATGCTCTCTGATAAAGGTCCCCTTCTGCATCTTGCAGCGAATAAGATCTCTCATTATATTATAACGTTGTATGCAGTTTATGTTCACTGAACATTTCCCTCAGATTCATCATAATATCATAGCAAGAGGCCATTTCCCCATGTTGCTTCTACAGCACATTGGACAATGAACCTTGAATGTAACATCTTTGCAAGATTATGATCTTCCTCATATTTTTCATTACAAATGGTTTCCTCCGAAGTCTTTGGGTCTGTGTATAATTCTTTGTCACCACATAAAATATACACTCTGTCAAAAGAACAAGATCCAAATTTCAGATCCAATTAGAATAATTTGGTCCGGTCAGTTGATTGACCTACAGAAGACTGCTAAGTGGGTTCATGAAATTCATTTTTGAAATTAAGAATGCACTATATTAGAACATAAAATTAATTATATATTTAATTTAAATTTATTTGATCAAGGAATTACTCATCAAATATAGTCTTGCTTTTCAACTTTGGAAGATCATTTCCTTAATCACATTTAATGCCACACATATACTTACCTATATATCTCAAGTAAAAGTTGGGGTCTCCTATTTACCTTTGTCACATGCCAATAATATGAGAACCTGCGACTCGAATAAAGAGAAGCGGGAACACATTCCGCCTTGCAAGTGCATCTTGCATTTCCCAATTCGATTTTCAAGACGCGGGCCCATCACCCCTAAGGTGATGTTGATCCGTCATTAATAGAACAAAACACTCTATAGGCTTAAAACTCACTATACACAATCCAATATCACCACAATAATATGAGGACCCGATATTGGGGTCTCTACGTATACGCCCTTACTCTTTCGAGAAGCAAAACGCCCGATCCAAATGGCTTGTTTGCAGGAGCTATCACTTCGGACAGGCATCTCCTACATAAAATATCTGAGGATGGGAACCCTTCGCCTTGATGGGAAACCATGGATGTCACTTATGTGATCCTCCACCTCATATTTAAATTTAATTAATTATCATGAATCATATTCATATAAATAATTCTCCCAAGGGAAATATATTTCTATTCATAATATAGTATTTTTAATTCGATATAATTTATTTAATAACATTAAATCAATTATCAACCCAATTCAATCAACAAACTTGATTGTTACTTGAGTATAAAGTATTATCTCAAAGTGCGTATTAATTTGAATTTTAATAATTAAAAAATATACCTTGATCTCTCTTGCATTATCAAGTCCCATCCCGCTGTCATGTCTAGTACCGACGGGAGTGGGATAGACCGCACACGGTGCAACCGGCTACCCCAACGCTCCCCGACTAGACACCATATTTACCTCAGAAAAGTATAATACCAAATTGATTATTGTGTACTTGAGAAGATAATAGGTTCTTCAACCTAAGTTATATTATATAGTAATAATCAAAACAACTTTTGATTATAAGGAAATTTGGTAGACAAATTCCCAATCCTTTTCAAGAAAGTTTGTTTGTTGATTGTGTAACCAATTGTGACCTATATCATATCTAATAAATTATTGATAAGGCAATGCCAATTAATGACATAATATTCATTAAATATTTCTCAAATATTTTCCGTATTTATTTCAGGAAATTAATAACTAATTTCACTAATTGAAAATCACACGGTTCTTTATTAGGAATGTAATTTCCAGTAGTGACCCCCACTTACTAAAATTAACATACCTCAATTAAATTAAATCCAATTTACGCAAAATAAGTTTCCAAAGTTTACTAACTTGATTTATGAGAGAACCTAAGTGGTTTGCATGCATTTCTAGGCATATCAAAAAAGTTATTAACTCCTTAATAATGTTAAGATTTGTAGTTCCCGAAATAGTGGATACATGTTCATTAAAATTATCATAACTAGAGCAAACGGAATCCAAATTATGCGAACTCAAATTTCACGGTTTCCTTATTTAATGGGGAACAAAATACAAGTAATTATTTCGTCATAATCCAAGATGTTGACTCAAGCAACGGAAACTCCTGATCTTGTCGCACGATATCGCATGTCTTCTTTGCGAGCGTAGCGCACCAAAGAAGATTGAGAACCAAGGATCATCAAGGCGGCAGCACAATGGCGAGGCGACGATGGTGGGTTCTTCCCTCTAGGGCTAGGGTGGACGGCCACCCAAGGAGAGAGAGGGAGAAAGGGCGTGAGAATGAGAGAGAGGAGAGAGATTGTTGTTATTGTTGTGACCAAGAAGAGCGAGGGGTAATTCTTCTTTTATAGGGTTTTGAGAGTCCATGGATCCATGGACTACACAAAATCAATGGTTGAGATTGATTTGTACATCTTTCAATGGCCAAGATCTTGTTGGTAAAAAACCAACAACAATTTATTTAATTTAGATTGAATATATATTTATAAATCAATATATTTAAATCCTATAATTAAATCAATCAAACATAGAGATAATATAATGGATACTACATCTCCATAAATGAGAGTGGACGGCCACCCTTTCCATATTGGATTTGGTGTATGTCCACCCTTTCCAATATGGAAGGGTGCAATCTTATGCAATCTCATGCAAACTCGTGAGATTGCATTATTCCTTGGAAATCTCCACGATTTCACAACAACATTCATTATCCAAAATAATTCAAGAAAAATATTTCATAGATATTTTATGAATATTACAATCTTACCATTGGAAATTTGAAAATCACATTCACTACCCAAAATAATATGTGATTTACACTTTCAATTAATTATCCAATGTGAATCCAAATCACACCAATAATTAATCGACAAACCTAAATCGTAATAAGATCTCTCTAATACAATATAGATCAGATTTATAATATATTATGAATAATTATATATTACTATCCACATTATTCTCATACATAATAATTAAGTCACATTTAATTATATTGGATAATCATTCTCATGCATCCAAATAATGTGATCAAACTCACATTATCTATGATATCTAAATCACATTTAATCATTAATTTCTCAATGCTTTGGATATAATTCAACTATGGAATTATTCTTGAACCCTATAAAGAATAATGCGCTTTTTCCGCAGATACTTGGATATAAGGACATGGCAATTGTATGTTCCATGTATAGTGACTTGGATATTGAGATTATATCTCAAATCCAGATCTCAAGTACATCTCATTGATGTTTGATTAAATCAAGAAAGTAAATCTAATCTTCTCATTGCATCTGAATCATGTTCTGATCAATGTCCATCACTTGGACAAGGATCAGATTACTTCTCTACTGAGAGGAGTGACTAAAATCCAAACCTATTTCATCACTCCCTCGAAATGGAAGCGTCATGGTTCATATGCTTTCCCAAAGCATATATCATACCAAGAAATTCTTATCATGCTTCCAAAGCACGATGACCATGCATGGAATTTTATTAGTCCCAATACCACATGAGTGAGCTCATGTCTTCCGGTTCACAAGTAACATGCATGATCCCTTTGAAAGATCGTATTACTCATATGCCCTCATATGCACACCAACTCATCGGTGTATAGGCCTTTATTAGGTTATCATCCTAATTGACTGCCAAATGTACATACTTAGACATATAGAGCTGCATCTGTCTCTGGTCAGAGGATGCGTGCCTGAATCATGACAGTATACGATATAGGACTTTGGTTATGTCGATCTCGTTAAGTCAACTCTTTGACCTAACTAATCTGACACCTTCGAATCTCTATTCCTATGCAAAGGACCTGCATCAAGTGGCCGGTCAGATATCAACCTAATGAGAAAGGATTGCCATCACCTACTCAGGCTGGAAATCATCTCTTAATAATCATTTGTTGGTGCTCAATGAGTCCTATACTTAACTCCTTAGACATTCATCCAAACCCCTGCCTCTGTGATTCTATTACTGAATCAACAATTGTATGATTATTAATATGGCCATGGTACACAAACCTAATTGTCATGGACCTTATAGTGTTTTCATTCATTTGATCTCAGAAAGGGAGTGGAACAATCAATAACTTTTATTGATAAATCAAATATTACAATAACATTTATTTTAGGAATGGTTCGCCTTGGACTCACATGGCTAACACATACAGGTTAACTTGTGAACTGGAAGACATGTGCTCACTCATAAGGTATTGGAACCAACCAAAATCCATGCATTATCGTCTTGCTTTGGAAGCATGACAATAATTTGTAATTATGATTTATGCTTTTGGAAAACACATGATAAATACCAACTCCCAATGATTGAATGAGAAACTTAATGATAAAACCCTGAAGATGATAGTGTAAATTGATCTATATCTTCGGGTTTATTCTAGGCCTTTCGGTATGTAGGATGTACATGTATTAAGAATATCTGAGGGTGATGTAATCGTTAACAATTGTATGAACATGACGCTTCCATTCTTAGGGAGTGAAGAAAAAGATTTGGATTTTAGTGACTCCTCTTATTAGAGAAGTCATATGATCGTAGTCTAAGTGTTGTACATTGATCTGAATGTGATTCAGATGCAATGAAAATATTAGATACAGAGCCTTCATTTAATCAAGCATCTATGAGAGGTCCCCGAGATCAGAATTTGAGATGTGTTCTCAATATCCAAGTTGCTATAGATGGAATGTACAATCGCCCTGTCCGTATCTCCAAGTATACGTGGAGAAAGCGGATTATTCTTGGAGGAGTTCAAGAATAATTCCATTGTTGAATTATGTATCTATGTATTGTGATGTTATAATTAAATGTGAATTAATTATCATAAATAATGTAAATACGATTTAAATTATTTAAATACATAAGACTGATTATCCAATACAATTAAATGTGATTTCATTATCAAGGATATAAATTATGTGGATAGTACTATCCATTTTCTTTATATAAATATAGTATTAATGTGATTTTCAATATATTAGAGAGAGCTTATTATAAATTGTATTTTTAAATTAATTGTTGATGTGAATTGGATTCACGATGGAAATTAATTTGAAATACAATTTACATATTATGTTTAGTTGTGAATACGTTTCACAATTATTTAATGATGTGATTGCAATATTCATAAAATAATTTGGAACTACTTTTGTGAATTAATTTACAACAATAAATTGTTGTAAAGATATATAAAGGATTGGAGGAGCCAACACCATCCATTTGATGGATGGGGAACGACCACCCTTTTACTTGCTCTCAAGGATTGTCGTCTCCCCTTTTTTAGGAGGGTGGGTGGCTTCCCTCGTATCCTTCTATGCTAATTAATTTAGTTCAAATCAAATTATGCTGATTGTTAAATATATTAAATTTAATCTAAATTAATAGTTGTTGTATTTTTTACAACAAAATCATGACCTTTGAATAGAAACACAAATCAATCTCAACCATTAGTTTTGTCTTTCACAAGAATTGTGATCCGTGGACTCCTAACATACTACAAAAGAAGAGTCTACCCTTGATCATCTTTTACAAACAACAATTTAGTAATCTCTCTCTTACTCTCATGCTACACACCCCATCTCTCTCTCTTTGTGGCCATCCAACTTGTGCCCTAGAGAAAATTGTTGCCGTCGCCATGCCGTTGTGTCGTCACTTCAATCGTCGTGCATCTACGTCTCCTATAGTGTGCCTCACGTGTGGAAAAGACATTGGATCTCATTTGATCATATCAGGAGATTCGCTACTTGGATAATCTACTCAGATTGCGAGGAGTAAGCATCTCATCAATGCGCTCGCAAGCATCTCTTCAGTCGGATCGGACTTGAGACATGAGGTCTCTTGGTTTAGAGACTTGATTGCAACCACACTTTAGAGTTAATCCTACGTATTACTTGTGTTTATATGAAACGATCCGAGAAGTGTTCTTTGAGCATGTGGTTTCATCATTTAAAATTTAAAATTCCATTGCACCGAGCAACTAGTGCGACTAGTCGCTTCAATCGCATGCGATGCGATCATCACGCTTCTGTGATGCGCTTAAGGATCTTTCCATATCCTTCACGTGGTATCAAAGACTTGGTTGAGGTCTTGGATATGATCCAAAACCCTAGGCGATCGAGGGTCAAGTTGGGGATGAATCATTATTTTTGCATTGGTTGCAAGATTCGAATCGATTTTTCGCTTAATTAAAAATCTTTTATTAGTTCGCTGTTTGCATGTGTTTTTTTAATAAATAAAATGTATTTAGAATTTCTATTTATGTCCCATAAATAGTAATATATAATTTATTTCAAAAGTGTATGAAAATGTTTCGAAGAGCTCCCACTATGAAAGATGTTTTGCATGAAATCACGGATCTGTGATAAAAGTAATTTTACTTACTGATTTCCCATAATGAAATATAAAATAAATACTTTTATTTAATAGAGAATATACTTGTGTTTATTTAACGTGATTCAGACTCCATTTTCCCTACATATACCATATTTAGCGGAGATGGGTCGGAAGATGATTAGATCGTCAAACATCTTTACTTAATGTATTTGTATTTAATGGAAATAATTAAAATTATGAATTTTCCCTGATTAAATATGATTCCTAATAATCATGAATGTAATTGATTAATCATCATAGGACATTGAACTAATGTTTTATGAAAACCTTAATTTATCCTATAATAGTTGTAGGATAATCTCTACATGTAAAACATTGTTGCTTGAATTGGATTGGGGAATTATTTTGCAAATATCATAATAAAAATCAAAATGCTTTTGAAAAGTTTTATATGATATAACCTCATTTTAAATACCGACTATTATCTCAAATAAAAAATGATCAAATCACATTATCCTAACCTGAGGCAGATATGTTGTCTATTTGAGGATGGATGGGGTAGCAATTTGTTCCGTGAGCGGTCTGTCCCACATCTTGTACGTATTGGCCATGATTGTGGATAAGAAAAGGATAACTTTGAAGAGATCATGATGTATTTTCGTTAATTATTAAAATTTGAATAATACGTTGATTGAGATTATACAATCGTTTCAGGTAATATTCAGGATTATTTATTGGTTGATTATATTGGATTAATAATTTATTTAATATGATTAAATGAATTATATACATCTAAAAAAGTCTCAATTATGAATAGAGTAGTATTTACCATATAATAATTTTTTATGTGAATATGACTCGATATATTTAATTAAAATTTGAACATGATTTGGAGGTTCACGTAAGTGACATCCATGATCTCCCATCAAGGCGAAGGGTTCTGCCGCCATGGGTTGTATATAGGAGACGCTTCTCCGAAGTAATATATCCTACATACAAGTGCAAATGGATAAGGTTCTTCTCTCCTCGAAAGAGTAAGCTCGTATGCGTAGTGACCGCAATATCGGTTCCGCGTATTCTTTTGATATTGGATTGCACATACCGAGTTATAATCATGTTGATGGTTGGTTCAATTAACGAGGAGTCAACATCATCGTAGGGGTGGTGGGCCCGGGTGTTAAAGTCCGAATTGGGAAATGCAAGTTGGACTTGTAAGATAGAATGTGTTTCTGCTTCTTTTTATGTTAATTACAGTTTCTTGTATTATTGAAATATAACAAAGGTAAAAAAGGAGATCCTAGTTCTTGATAGAGATATAGCGGTAATTATATCTCTTACGTTGAAGGTGATTAAGGGAATGAACTTTTAAAGTTCAAAAGACAAGACTAATTTGATTAAAAACCCTTAATCCGAGAATCAAATATTGAACACACACACCGTGTCTATTCTAATATAGTACGTTCTTAATTTCAGACAATTAAGTCCATGAACCCACTCAGTAGGCTTTTGGAGGTCAATCAATTAACCAAGCCAAACTACTCGGATTGGATTTGTAATTTGGATCTTGTCCTATCTAGGAGTGCATATCCTACGTGTTGTCCAAGGATAAGTATGAAAACCCTAAGACACGAGAAGAAATACCAAAAATGAAAAATATGATGAAGATCATATGTTGGCCAGATGTTATATCCTAGGATCTCTCTCCAATGTGCTTAAGAAGCAACATGTTGAGATGGACAGTTGCCAGGATATAATTTTGAATCTCAAGGAGTTGTTCGATGCTGTCAACCGCACTCACTGTTGTAATGTTATGAATGACTTTATTCACTACAAAATGCAAGAAGGGACTTCAGTTAGGAAACGCACTCAAAATGTTTGGGAACCTCTCAGAACTATAAACTCTCTGGGATAACATGGATGCAGACATGCAATCCGACTTCATTCTATTATCGCTCCCAAAGTCTTTCAATAACTTTATGGTGTCATTCCACATGAACAAGGTGAATTGGTCTAAATCTAAGTTATTGTCTTCCTTAAAGTTTGAAACATACATAACAAAGAAAGATAATCCCTCAGGTAGTGCAATGGTTGCACAGGTCGAAGGGAAGCGCATTCGAAAGCAATGATCTTAGAAGGGCCGACCCAGAAGAGAAAGAAGAAGAGTTAAGGTGGTGACTCATCTTCTACTGCTTCTGCACTGGTGACATCAAATATGATCGATGTTTGTCATAAATGCAAGAAGCTGGGGCACTAGAAGCGTAACTACCCAGATTACATAAAGTCCATTGGCAAAGATACATACCTAATAGGTACGAATTCTACTTTCATCATTAAAACCAATTTTCTTGTAAGATGAGAAGGTAGTTGATAATTGATTCTAGTTCTTGTGTTTAAATATGCAATATTTTACATCTGTTTCAGGAAACTATGAGTCTTGATGATGGGGAGATTGTTATCCAGATGGGATCTGATGCAATTGTTGCAGCAGTCGTTGTCGAGACCTGCAGACTATCATTATCTATTGAAAGTGTCTTAGTATTTAAAGAATGTACTAATGTTCTAGATATTAGAAGGAACTTAATATATGTATCTAAATTAGATAGAAGTAGATATTTCATTTCTATTATGTAATATACTTGTCATAGGTCATTATGATAAATATATTGCGGATGGTGTTCTGACTTCTGGTGGACACTATGAATTGTGCATTGATGAAAATGTCATGAATGTTTCTACCGCTAATAAAATTGTAAAAGAATGAGGGAGGATGGAAATTATTATAACATTATTTGGCATCAAAGGCTTGTCATTTATCCATTGATAGTATAAATAGATAGATAAATGATGGTCCATTAAATTTCCTACAGGTCCAATCTTTGCCTACCTACAAACATTGTATTCGAGGTAAAATGACTAGGATGCCTTTCTATGAAAAGGTTAAAAGAACGGAAGGTATTCATGACTGAATACATACTTATATATGTGGTCCCTTTAGTACCACGACCCGAAACGGATATCGATATAATTTGATGTTCATTGATGACCATTCGTGATACAATTTTATCTTCCTATTACATCATAAATCTGAAATCTTTGAATGGTTTAAAGAGTTCATGGCTTTGGTTGAGAACCAAATCGATAGGAAGATTAAAAAGATTCGATCTGAACGAGGTAGCGAGTACCTCTCAGTTGAGCTCAAGGAATACCTTAAAGAAAAAGAATTGTATCCAATCTCACACCTCCTGGAACTCCCCAACTTAATGGTGTTGTTGAAAGATTCAACAAAATCATCATGGACATGGTCCACTCAATTATGAGTAAAACACATTTACCACTTATTTTCTGAAGATATGCAGTAGAGACTACAATATATATCCTTAATAAGATTCCTAGTAAAATCATACCTAAGACTACTCATGAGTTTTGGTATGTCACCAAACCTAGTGTTAGTCACATATAGCTTTGGGTTGCTTGGTCCATACGAAGGACGTGGACGCAAGTAAGCTAGAATCTCGCACTTGGGAGTGCTACTCCATTGGGTATGTTAAGGATGGTATTGGATACCAGCTTTATGACTTTGAGACTCAAAAGGTCTTCGTCTCTAGATAAGTAAAATTTCTAGTGGATGATTTCCTTAAGAGTCAAGACAAAAATGAAGTAAAGGAACTTATTGAATCCCCTGAGGATACTGAGTTTCCTAAATCAGAAACTAAGGAAGTAAATGAAGATGTAGCACATGTACCTCTTCGAAAGACTTCGAGGGTGGTTGCACCACCCGAAGGTATGGATTCCATGTATCAGGTAAACTGCCAATGATCCAGCTTCATTTGATGAAGCACTCGCGGATCATAACAAGGATAGATGGGTGGTAACAATAAAATCTAAAATACATTCCAAAGAACATATCATAATATGCTTTCCCAAAGCACATATCATACCTACAAATTCTTGTCAAGCTTCCAAAGCACGATGGCCATGCATAGAATTTAATAGGTCCCAATACCTCATGAGTGAGCTCATGTCTTCCGGTTTACCAGTGAACCCGTATGATCCCTTTGAGAGATCGTATTACTCATATGCCCTCATATGCACACCAGCTCATCAGTGTATAGACCTTTCTTAGGTCATCAACTTAATGGTCTCCCAAATGTACATACGTAGACATATAGTAACACATCTATCTCCGGTCAGAGGATGTGTGCTTGTATCGTAACAATATACGATACATGACATTGGTTATGTTGATCTCGTTAAGTCAACTCTTTGACCTAACTAATCAGACACCTCCGAATCTATATTCCTATGCATATGACCTACATCATGAGCTCGGTCAGATATCAGCCTAATGAGAAAGGATTGCCATCTCCTACTCAGGGTGGAGACCATCTCTTAATAATCATTTGATGGTGCTTGATGAGTCCTCTTTGTAACTCCTTAGACATTCATCCAAACACCAGCCTTTATGATTGTATTACTGAATCAACAATTGTATGATTATTAAGATGGCCATGGTACATAACCCTAATTGTATAGAGGGACCATATAGTTCATTCATTCATTTAATCTCATAAAGGGAGTGAAACAATCAATAACTTTTATTGATAAATCAAATATTACAATAACATTTTTTTGTAGGAATGGTTCGCCTCAGGCACACATGACTAACAATCTCCCACTAGCCCTCAGAACCATTCATGAACAATCCTTAAACCCATACTCATTACATGTTGGCCGAAAACCTTCTGTGTTCAAGGTTCGGTAAGAGGATTAGCAACGTTGTCGACTGAGGCCACCTTGGTGATGACGATATTATCACGCTTTTGTATCTCCCAAATGATGTGGTATTTCCTTTAAATATGTTCGCTCTTTTGATTCCATCTAGGTTCCTTCGTCTAGGCAATGGCTCCCATGTTATCGCAGAGTAACGGGATGGGAGTATTAGAGGCAACTACGCCAAGCTCTAGGATGAACTTGCGTAACCACACCGTCTCCTTTGCAGCATCCGATGCGGCAATGTATTCAGCTTTTGTTGTTGAATCTATTGTAGTATCTCGCTTCTTGCTTCTCCAGCTCACAACACCACCGTTCAAAAGGAACACAAACCATTATGTCGACCTTCGATCATCTATATATGACTAGAAATATGAATCTGTATATCCTAAGACTTGGAGATCACCATCTCCATAGACCAAGATGTAATCTTGTGTTCGTCTTACATACTTGAAAATGTTCTTTACTGCATCACAGTGTTGTTCTCCATAGCAGGATTGGTAACGACTTACCACTCCCACTGCATGGTAGATATCTGTCCTAGTACAGATCATGGCGTACGTTAAGCTTCCTACAACTAATGCATAGGGGCATCAAGCCATGGCTTTCTTTTCCTCAACTGTTTGAGGAGCCATCCCTTTAGACAGGTGGATACCATGTCTTAAGGAGAGGAAACCTTTCTTGGAACTATCTGTAATGTACCCATGTTTTGGTAATCCCAATATCCTCTTTTCTTCGTTTCTGAACAACTTCAGACCCAATATATAGGATGCTTCTCCAAGATCTTTCATCTGGAAGGTGTGGGACAGTCAAATCTTAACACTGGTCATCATTCATGTACCATTCCCAATGATAAGGATGTTGTCTACGTACAGCACGATGAACACAATGGCGGTCCCACTAAGCTTCTTGTAAACACATGGTTCATCAGGATTCTGCACAAAATCATAACTCTTTATGGTTTCATCAAATCTGATGTTCCATCTACGGCAAGCTTGTTTGAGCTCATAGCTGGATTTCTTCTGCTTGCACACTTTACAATCCTTAGTTATGAAGCAATGGGGCTGCTCCATATAGATATCCTCCTCAAGGTATCCATTGAGGAAGGCCATCTTGACGTCCATCTGCGAGATGTCGTAGTGAAGAGATGCAACAATAGCTAGTAGTGTCCTGATGGACATAAGCATAGCCAAAGGAGAGAACGCGTCATCATAGTCAATGTGTTCTCTCTGTGTTTAGCCTTTGGATACTAGTCATGCCTTTAAAGTCTCTACTTTCCCATTAGGTCCCCTCTTTCTCTTGAAGATCCATTTACATCCAATGGATTTTAGCCCTTTAGGTGGATCCTCTAGGGTCCATACACCATTCTTATGCATGGAGTCAATCTCTGAATCCATTGCTAGTATCTATCTATCCATGTCATGATTTGTGAGTGCTTCATCAAATTAAGAAGGCTCATCGTCAGTTTCTCCCGACACATGGAATCCATACTTTTCAGGTGTTGCAACCACCCTCAAACTCCTTTGAAGAGGTATGGGTGTTTCATCTTCATTTATCTCTTCAGTTGGTGGTTAAGGAAGCTCAGAATCCTCAGAGGATTCAATGAGTTCCTCTACTTCATTTCTGTCTTGACCTTTAAGGAAGTCATCCTCTAGAAATTTCACATCACTAGAGATAAAAACCTTTTGGGTCTCAGGGTCATAAAGCTGGTATCCAATAGCATCTTAACATACCCAATGAAGTAACACTCACGAGAGCAAGATTCTAGCTTACTTGCGTCCACGTTCATTGCATGGACCAAGCAACCCCAAACCCTCATGTGATTGACACTAGGTTTGATTCCATACCAGATCTCATGAGGAGACTTAGGTACAGATTTGCTAGGAATCTTCATTAGGATATATATTGCAGTCTCTACTACATATCCATAAACTAAGTGGTAAATGTGCTTTGCTTATCATTGAATGGACCATATCCATTATAGTCCTGTTGCGTCTTTCAGCAACACCATTAAGTTCGGAGTTCTAGGAGGATTGAGATTGGAGACAATTCCATTCTCTTTAAGGTATTCCTTGAATTCATCTGATAGGTATTCGCCACCTCGGTCAGATCGAATACGTTTAATCTTCCCATCAGTTTGGTTCTCGACCAAAGCCTTTAAATATTTGAATTTTTCAAAGGTTTCAGACTTATGACGTAGTAGGAAGATAAACTCGTATCGTGAATTGTCATCAATAAATGTCAAAAAATATCGATATCCATTTCGGGTCGTGGTACTGAAGGGACCACATACATCAGTATGTAGAAGCTCAAGAATACCTTCGCATCGTGTAACCTTGTTACGAAAAGGAATCCTACTCATATTTCCTCGAATACAATGTTCGCAGGTAGGTAAAGATTGAACTTGTAGAAAATCTAAGGGTCCATCCTTTATCAATCTATTGAACCTGTCAACAGATAAATGACCAACCCTTCGATGCCAAATCATGTTTGAATGATTTCCATTCTCCCTGGATCTTTCAGGGTTTTTCTTATTATTAGTGGTAGCTACATTCATGACATTTTCATCAATGCACAATTCATAGTGGTAGCTACATCTGCAATATGACTATCGTAATGAATTATGACTAATTTATTGCAGAAAAGGAATGAATATCCACTTCTAACATGCTTAGATACAGATATTAAATTCCTTCTGACTTCATGTACATAAAGACACACTTTAAGCTCTAGGACTCTTCCACTAGATAATAATAGTCGGTAGGTCCCGACGGCGACTGCTGCAACACTTGCATCAGATCCCATCTAGATGACTATCTCCACTTCTTTGACATTCTTAGTTTCTTGAAATAGATGCAACAAATTGAATACATGAACAGAAGCACCATAATAAACAACCCAACTTCCTTCTTATCCAACGAGAAAATTGGTTTCAATGATGAAAGTAGATTTCATACTTGCAGGGGCTTTACCTTTATCGGTAGACTTCAGGTATTCTGGATATTTGCGCTTCCAATGCCCCGTATTCGTGCAGTGGTGACAAACATCGGTCTTCTTCGACGCTATCATCGTGGATGCATTGGAATATGAGCCAATGCCTTGACTCTTCTTCTTTCTCTTCTTGGTCGGGCCCTTCCGAGAACCTTTCTTCCGAACGTGCTTTCCTTTGACTTGTACCACCATTGCACTGCTAGAGGGCCATCCTTCCTCATTATGTCTTCAGTAGACTTTAATGTAGGCAACAGTCCAGCATTAGTAAAATAAACATTGCTCATGTGAACATGACAACAAAGTTGTTGAATGACTTAGGAAGTAACCAGCAGAATTAAGTCAGCTTGCATGTCTGCATCCATGTCAGATCCTAGGGTTTCCAATTAAGAAAGGTACCCAAACATTTTGAGTGCATGCTCTCTGATAAAGGTCCCCTTCTGCATCTTGCAGCGAATAAGATCTCTCATTATATTATAGCGTTGTTTGCAGTTTATGTCACTGAACATTTCCCTCAGATTCATTACAATATCATAGCAAGAGGCCATTTCCCCATGTTGCTTCTGCAACACATTGGACAATGAACCTTGAATGTAACATCTTGCAAGATTATGATCTTCCTCATATTTTTCATTACAACTGGTTTCCTCCGAAGTCTTTGGGTCTGTGTATAATTTCTTTGTCACCACATAAAATATACACTCTGTCAAAAGAACAAGATCCAAATTTCAGATCCAATTTGAATAATTTGGTCTGGTCAGTTGATTGACCTACATAAGACTGCTAAGTGGGTTCATGAAATTCATTTTTTGAAATTAAGAATGTACTATATTAGAACATAAAAATAATTATATATTTAATTTAAATTTATTTGATTAAGGAATTTCTCATCAAATATAGTATTGCATTTTAAACTTTGGAAGATCATTCCCTTAATCACATTTAATGCAACACATATACTTACCTCTATATCTCAAGTAAAAGCTGGGGTCTCCTATTTACCTTTGTCACATGCCAATAATATGAGAACCTGCGTCTCGAATAAAGAGAAGCGGGAACACATTCCGCCTTGCAAGTGCATCTTGCATTTCCCAATTCGATTTTCAAGACGCGGGCCCATCACCCCTAAGGTGATGTTGATCCGTCGTTAATAGAACAAACAATCTATAGGCTTAAAACTCACTATACACAATCCAATATCACCACAATAATATGAGGACCCGATATTGGGGTCTCTACGTATACGGCCTCACTCTTTCGAGAAGCAAAATGCCCGATCCAAATGGCTTGTTTGCAGGAGCAGTCACTTCGGACAGGCGTCTCCTACATAAAATATCTGAGGATGGAACCCTTCTCCTTGATGGGAAACCATGGATGTCACTTATGTGATCCTCCACCTCATATTTAAATTTTAATAAATTATCATGAATCATATTCATATAAATAATTCTCCCAAGGGAAATATATTTCTATTCATATAAATAATTCTCCCAATTCAATCAACAAACTTGGTTGTTACTTGAGTATAAAGTATTATCTCAAAGTGCGTATTAATTCGAATTTTAATAATTAAAAAATATACCTTGATCTCTCTTGCATTATCGAGTCCCATCCCGCTGTCATGGCCAGTACCGACGGGAGTGGGATAGACCGCACACGGTGCAACCTGCTACCCCAACGCTCCCCGACTAGACATCATATTTACCTCAGAAAAGTATAATATCAAATTGATTATTGTGTACTTGAGTAGATAATAGGTTCTTCAACCTAAGTTATATTATATAGTAATAATCAAAACACTTTTGATTATAAGGAAATTTGGTAGACAAATTCCCAATCCTTTTCAAGCAAGTTTGTTTGTTGATTGTATAACCAATTGTGACCTATATCGTATCTAATAAATTATTGGTAAGGCAATGCCAATTAATTACATAATATTCATTAAATATTTCTCAAATATTTTCCGTATTTATTTCAGGAAATTAATAACTAATTTCACTAATTGATAATCACACGGTTCTTTATTAGGAATGTAATTTCCAGTAGTGACCCCCACTTACTAAAATTAACATACCCCAATCAGATGAAATCCAAATTACGCAAAATAAGTTTCCAAACTTTACTAATTTGATTTATGACAGAACCTAAGTGGTTTGCATGCATTTCTAGGCATATCAAAAAAGTTATTAACTCCTTAATAATGTTAAGATTTGTAGTTCCCGAAACAGTGGATACATGTTCATTAAAATTATCATAACTTGAGCAAACGAAATCCAAATTATGCAAACTCAAATTTCATGGTTTCCTTGTTTAATGGGGAACAAATTACAAGTAATTATTTCGTCATAATCCAAGATGTTGACTCAAGCAAAGGAAACTCCTAATCTTGTCGCATGATATTGCATGTCTTTTTTGCGAGCGTAGCGCACCAAAGAAGATTGAGAACCAAGGGTCATCGAGGCGGCAGCACAATGGCGAGGCGACGATGGTGGGTTCTTCCCTCTAGGGCTAGGGTGGACGGCTACCCAAGGAGAGAGAGGGAGAAAGGGCGTGAGAATGAGAGAGAGGAGAGAGATTGTTGTTATTGTTGTGACCAAGAAGAGCGAGGGGTACCTTTTCTTATATAGGGTTTTGAGATTCCATGGATACATGGACTACACAAAATCAATGGTTGAGATTGATTTGTACTTCTTTCAATGGCCAAGATCTTGTTGGTAAAAAACCAACAACAAATTATTTAATTTAGATTGAATATAAATATTGATAAATCAATATATTTAAATTCTAAAATTAAATCAATCAAACATAGAGATAATATAATGGATACTACATCTCCATAAATGAGAGTGGGCGGCCACCCTTTCCATATTGGATTTGGTGTACGTCCACCCTTTCCAATATGGAAGGGTGCAATCTTATGCAATCTCATGCAATCTTGTGAGATTGCATTATTCCTTGGAAATCTCCATGATTTCACAACAACATTCACTATCCAAAATAATTCAAGAAAAATATTTCATAGATATTTTATGAATATTACAATCTTACCATTGGAAATTTGAAAATTACATTCACTACCAAAAATAATATGTGATTTACACTTTCAATTAATTATCCAATGTGAATCCAAATCACACCAATAATTAATCGACAAACCTAAATCGTAATAAGATCTCTCTAATACAATATAAATCAGATTTATAATATATTATGAATAATTAGATATTACTATCCACATTATTCTCATCCATAAAAATTAAGTCACATGTAATTATATTGGATAATTATTCTCATGCATCCAAATAATGTGATTAAACCCACATTATCTATGATAATTAAATCACATTTAATCATCAATTTCTCAATGCTTTGGATATAATTCAACTATGGAATTATTCTTGAACCCTATAAAGAATAATGCGCTTTTTCCGCAGATCCTTGGAGATAAGGATATGGCAATTGTATGTTCCATGTATAGTGACTTGGATATTGAGATTATATCTCAAATCCAGATCTCAAGTACCTCTCATAGATGTTTGATTAAATCAAGAACGTAAATCTAATCTTCTCATTGCATCTGAATCATGTTCTGATCAATGTCCATCACTTGGACAAGGATCAGATTACTTCTCTACTGAGAGGAGTCACTAAAATCCAAACCTGTTTCGTCACTCCCTCGTAATGGAAGCGTTATGGTTCATATTATTTCCCAAAGCATATATCATACCTAGAAATTCTTATCATGCTTCCAAAGCACGATGACCATGCATGGAATTTTATCAGTCCCAATACCTCATGAGTGAGCTCATGTCTTACGGTTTACAAGTAACATGGATGATCCCTTTGAAAGATCGTATTACTCATATGCCCTCATATGCACACCAACTCCTCGGTGTATAGGCCTTTATTAGGTTATCATCCTAATTGACTACCAAATGTACATACTAAGACATATAGAGCCACATCTATCTCTGGTCAGAGGATGCGTGCCTGTATCATGACAGTATACGATATAGGACTTTGGTTATGTCGATCTCGTTAAGTCAACTCTTTGACCTAACTAATCTGACACCTTCGAATCTCTATTCCTATTCAGAGGACCTGCATCAAGAGGCCGGTCAGATATCAACCTAATGAGAAAGGATTGCCATCACCTACTCAGGATGGAGATCATCTCTTAATAATCATTTGTTGGTGCTCAATGAGTCCTCTACTTAACTCCTTAGACATTCATCCAAACCCCTTCCTCTGTGATTCTATTACTGAATCAACAATTGTATGACTATTAATATGGCCATGGTACATAAACCTAATTGTACATATGGACCTTATAGTGTTTTCATTCATTTGATCTCATAAAGGGAGTAGAACAATCAATAACTTTTATAGATAAATCAAATATTACAATAACATTTATTTTAGGAATGGTTCGCCCTGGACTCACATGGCTAACACATACATGTTAACTTGTGAACTGGAAGACATGTGCTCACTCATAAGGTATTGGAACCAACCAAAATCCATGCATTATCGTCTTGCTTTGGAAGCATGACAATAATTTGTAAGTATGATTTATGCTTTTGGAAAACACATGATAAATACCAACTCCCAATGATTGAATGAGAATCTTAATGATAAAACCCTGAAGATGATAGTGTAAATTGATCTATATCTTCAGGTTTATTCTAGGTTTTCCGGTATGTAGGATGTACATGTATTAAGAATATCTAAGGGTGATGTAATCGTTAACAAGTGTATGAACACGACGTTTCCATTCTTAGGGTGTGAAGAAAAAGATTTGGATTTTAGTGACTCCTCTTATTAGAGAAGTCATATGCTTGTAGTCTAAGTGTTGTACATTGATCTGAATGTGATTCAGATGCAATGAAAATATTAGATACAGAGCCTTCATTTAATCAAGCTTCTATGAGAGGTCCCCGAGATCAGAATTTGAGAAGTGTTCTCAATATCCAAGTTGCTATAGATGGAATGTACAATTGCCATGTCCGTATCTCCAAGTATACGTGGAGAAAGCGCATTGTTCTTGGAGGAGTTCAAGAATAATTCCATTGTTGAATTATGTATCTATGTATTGTGATGTTATAATCAAATGTGAATTAATTATCATAAATGATGTATATACGATTTAAATTATTTAAATACATAAGACTGATTATCCAATATAATTAAATGTGATTTCATTATCAAGGATATAAATTATGTGGATAGTACTATCCATTTTCTTTATATAAATATGGTATCAATGTGATTTTCAATATATTAGAGAGAGCTTATTATAAATTGTATTTTTAAATTAATTGTTTACGTGAATTGGATTCACGATGGAAATTAATTTGAAATACAATTTACATTTTATGTTTGGTTGTGAATACGTTTCACAATTATTTAATGATGTGATTGCAATATTCATAAAATAATTTGGAACTACTTTTGTGAATTAATTTGCAACAATAAATTGTTGTAAAGATATATAAAGGATTGGAGGAGCCAACACCATCCATTTGATGGATGGGGAACGACCGGCCTTTGACTTGCTCTCAAGGATTGTCGTCTCCCCTTTTTTAGGAGGGTGGGTGGCTTCCCTCCTAATCATTCTATGCTAATTAATTTAGTTCAAATCAAATTATGCTGATTGTTAAATATATTAAATTTAATCTAAATTAATTCTTGTTGTATTTTTTACAACAAAATCATGACCTTTGAATAGAAACACAAATCAATCTCAACCATTAATTTTGTCTTTTCACAACAATTGTGATCCATGGACTCCTAACATACTACAAAAGAAGAGTCTACCCTAGATCATCTTTTACAAACAACAATTGAGTAATCTCTCTCTGATTCTCATGCTACACGCCCCATCTCTCTCTCTCTTTGTGGCTGTCCAACTTGTGCCCTAGAGAGAATTGTTGTCGTCGCCATGCCGTCGTGTCGTCACTTCGATCGTCGTGCATCTACATCTCCTTCAGTGTGCCTCACGTGTGGAAAAGACATTGGATCTCATTTGATCATATCAGGAGATTCACTACTTGGATAATCTACTCAGATTACGAGGAGTAAGCGTCTCATCAATGCGCTCGCAAGCATCTCCTCAGTCGGATCGGACTTGAGACAGGAGGTCTCTTGGTTTAGAGACTTGATTGCAACCACACTTTAGAGTTAATCCTACGTATTAATTGTGTTTATATGAAACGATCCTAGAAGTGTTCTTCGAGCATGTGGTTTCATCATTTAAAATTTAAAATTCCGTTGCACCGAGCAACTAGTGCGACTAGTCGCTTCGATCGCATGCGATGCGATCATCACACTTCTGTGATGCGCTTAAGGATCTTTCCATATCCTTCACGTGGTATCAAAGACTTGGTTGAGGTCTTGGATATGATCTGAAACCCTAGGCGATCGAGGGTCAAGTTTCGGATGAATCATTATTTTTGCATTGGTTGCAAGATTCAAATCGATTTTTCACTTAATTAAAAATCTTTTATTAGTTCGCTGTTTGCATGTGTTTTTTTAATAAATAAAATGTATTTAGAATCTATTTATGTCCCATAAATAGTAATCTATAATTTATATCAAAAGTGTATGAAAATGTTTCGAAGAGCTCCAACTATGAAAGATGTTTTGCATGAAATCACAGATCTGTGATAAAAGTAATTTTACTTACTATTTTCCCATAATTAAATATAAAATAAATACTTTTATTTAATAGAGAATATACTTGTATTTATTTAACGTGATTCAGACTCCATTTTCCCTACATATACCATATTTAGCGGAGATGGGTCGGAAGATGATTAGATCGTCAAACATCTTTACTTAATGTATTTGTATTTAATGGAAATCATTAAAATTATGAATTTTCCTTGATTAAATATGATTCCTAATAATTATGAATGTAATTGATTAATCATCATAGGACATTGAACTAATGTTTTATGAAAACCTTAATTTATCCTATAATAGTTGTAGGATAATCTCTACATGTAAAACATTGTTGCTTGAATAGGATTGGGGAATTGTTTTGCAAATATCATAATAAAAATCAAAATGCTTTTGAAAAATTTTATATGATATAACCTCAGTTGAAATACCGACTATCATCTCAAATAAAAAATGATCAAATCACATTATCCTAACCTGGGGCAAATATGTTGTCTATTTGAGGATGGATGGTGTAGCAATTTGCTCCGTGAGCGGTCTGTCCCACATCTTGTACGTATTGGCCATGACTGGGCGTAAGGAAAGGATAATTTTGAAGAGATCATGATGTATTTTCGTTAATTATTAAAATTTGAATAATACGTTGATTGAGATTATACAATCGTTTCAAGTAATATTCAGGATTATTTATTGGTTGATTACATTGGATTGATAATTGATTTAATATGATTAAATGAATTATATACATCTAAAAAAGTCTCTTTTATGAAATGAGTAGTATTTACCATGGAATAATTTATTATGTGAATATGACTCGATATATTTAAATAAAATTTGATCATGATTTGGAGGTTCACATAAGTGACATCCATGATCTCCCATCAAGGCGAAGGGTTCTGTCGCCATGGGTTGTATATAGGAGACGCTTGTCCGAAGTAACATATCCTACATACAAGTGCAAATGGATCAGGTTCTTCTCTCCTCGAAAGAGTAAGGTCTTATGCGTAGTGACCGCAATATCGGTTCCGCGTATTCTTGAGGTGATATTGGATTGCACATACCGAGTTATAATCCTGTTGATGGTTGGATCAATTAACGACGAGTCAACATCATCGTAGGGGTGGTGGGCCCGAGTGTTAAAGACCGAATTGGGAAATGCAAGTTGGACTTGTAAGATAGAATGTGTTTCTGCTTCTTTTAATGTTAATTACAGTTTCTCGTATTATTGAAATGTAACAAAGGTAAAAAAGGAGATCCTAGTTCTTGATAGAGATATAGTGGTAATTATATCTCTTACTTTGAAGGTGATTAAGGGAATGAACTTTTAAAGTTCAAAAGACAAGACTAATTTTGATTAAAAACCCTTAATCCGAGAATCTAATATTGAACATACACACCATGTTTATTCTAATATAGTGCGTTCGTAATTTCAGACAATTAAGTCCATGAACCCACTCAGTAGGCTTTTGGAGGTCAATCAATTGACCAAGCCAAACTACTCGGATTGGATTTGTAATTTGGATCTTGTCCTATCTAGGAGTGCATATCCTACGTGTTGTCCAAGGATAAGTATGAAAACCCTAAGACACGAGAAGAAATACCAAAAATGAAAAATATGAAGAAGATCATATGTTGGCCAGATGTTATCCTAGGATCTCTCTCCTATGTGCTTAAGAAGCAACATGTTGAGATGGACAGTTGCCAGGATATAATTTTGAATCTCAAGGTGTTGTTCGATGCTGTCAACCGCACTCACTATTATAATATTATGAACGACCTTATTTACTACAAAATGCAAGAAGGGACTTCAGTTAGGAAACACACTTAAAATGTTTGGGAACCTCTCAGAACTATAAACTCTCTGGGATAACATGGATGCAGACATGCAATCCGACTTCATTCTATTATCGCTCCCAAAGTCTTTCAATAACTTTGTGGTGTCATTCCACATGAACAAGGTGAATTGGTCTAAATCTAAGTTATTGTCTTCCTTAAAGTCTGCAACATATATAACAAAGAAAGATAATCCCTCAGGTAGTGCAATGGTTGCACAGGTCAAAGGGAAGCGCATTCGAAAGCAATGATCTCAGAAGGGCCGACCCAGAAGAGAAAGAAGAAGAGTTAATGTGGTGAATCATCTTCTTCTGCTTCTGCACTGGTGACATCAAATATGATCGATGTTTGTCATAAATGCAAGAAGCTGGGGCACTAGAAGCGTAACTACCCAGATTACATAAAGTCCATTGGCAAAGTACATACCTAATAGGTACGAATTCTACTTTCATCATTGAAACTAATTTTCTTGTAAGATGAGAAGATAGTTGGTAATTGATTCTAGTTCTTGTGTTTAAACATGCAATATTTTACATCTGTTTCAGGAAACTATGAGTCTTGATGATGGGGAGATTGTTATCCAGATGGGATCTGATGCAATTGTTGCAGCAGTCGTTGTCGAGACCTGCAGACTATCATTTCTATTATGTATATACTTGTCATAGGTCATTATGATAAATATATTGCGGATGGTGTTCTGACTTCTGGTGGACACTATGAATTGTGCATTGATGAAAATGTCATGAATGTTTCTACCGCTAATAAAAATTGTAAAAGAATGAGGGAGGATGGAAATTATTCTAACATTATTTGGCATCAAAGGCTTGTCATTTATCCATTGATAGTATCAATAGATAGATAAATGATGGTCCATTAAATTTCCTACAGGTCCAATCTTTGCCTACCTACAAACATTGTATTCGAGGTAAAATGACTAGGATGCCTTCCTGTGACAAGGTTACAAGAAGGGAAGGTATTCATGACTGAATACATACTTATATATGTGGTCCCTTTAGTACCACGACCCGAAACAAATATCGATATAATTTGATGTTCATTGATTACCATTCGTGATTCAATTTTATCTTCCTATTACATCATAAATCTGAAATCTTTGAATGGTTTAAAAAGTTCATGGCTTTGGTTGAGAAGCAAACCGATTGGAAGATTAAAAAGATTCGATCTGAATGATGTAGCGAGTACCTCTCAGTTGAGCTCAAGGAATACTTTAAAGAAGAAAGAATTGTATCCAATCTCACACCTCCTGGAACTCCCCAACTTAATGGTGTTGTTGAAAGATTCAACAAAACCATCATGGACATGGTCCACTCAATTATAAGTAAAACAAATTTACCACTTATTTTCTGAAGATATGCAGTAGAGACTACAATATATATCCTTAATAAGATTCCTAGTAAAACCATACCTAAGACTACTCATGAGCTTCGGTATGTCACCAAACCTAGTGTTAGTCACATATAGCTTTGGGTTGCTTGGTCCATACGAAGGACGTGGACGCAAGTAAGCTAGAATCTCGCACTTGGGAGTGCTACTCCATTGGGTATGTTAAGGATGGTATTGGATACCAGCTTTATCACTTTGAGACTCAAAAGGTCTTCATCTCTAGAGAAGTAAAATTTATAGTGGATGATTTCCTTAAGAGTCAAGACAAAAATGAAGTAAAGGAACTTATTGAATCCCCTGAGGATACTGAGTTTCCTAAATCAGAAACGAAGGAAGTAAATTAAGATGTAGCACATGTACCTCTTCGAAAGACTTCGAGGGTGGTTGCACCACCCGAAGGTACGGATTCCATGTATCAGGTAAACTGCCAATGATCCAGCTTCATTTGATGAAGCACTCGTGGATCATAACATGGATAGATGGGTGGTAACAATAAAATCTAAAATACATTTCATGCATAAAAATAGTTTATGGACCCTATAGGATCCACATAGAGGTCTAATCCCATTCGGTGCAAATGGATCTTCAAGATAAAGAGGGGATCTGATGGGAAAAATGTAGACTTTCAAAGCACGGCTCATATCTAAGGGTGAAACACAAAGAGAAGCCATTGAGTACGATGAGACGTTCTCTCATGTGGCTATGCTTATGTCCATCAGGGCACTGTTATCTATAGCAACATATCTTGACTATGACATCTTGCAAATGGGCGTCAAGACGTCTTTCCTCAATGGATACCTCGAGGAGGATATCTATATGGTGCAATGATGAATACATGATTCATTAGCATTCTTTTTATATTTCGTTATAAAACCCTTAACAAATGTATGCAAATATCCATTAATTTTCATTTATTAACAATACTTCATTCTTGAATAAAATTGCATTTTTACCCATAAACAAACATGTCAATTAATAAAAGATTAAAAATAAAGAAAATAAAAAGAAGGCAAATTGTAAATATATATATTTGCAACATGACTTATACAATATAAATATAGTTGTTTTGGGACTTAATGACAACTGGGTTTCTAGGCTATTTATTTTATTCAGAACAAACTATTTTAATGATTTTATGTTTAAAATTATTTTATTGATCATGCATTTTAACCCTGAATTATTTTAGAATTTTTAAACACTATATAATATTTTAAATAAATCAAATACCCTTATTTATAGATCAATTTAACATATAGAATATATACATATATTTATTAATATATTTAAATTAATTTTAAAATCTAGAAAAATCACATACACCTTATTTATTATCCTATTAATTAATAAAATATAATATTAATAAGTTATTTAATAATTTATTAAATTAAAAATGCAATATATGTTTATCAAGTACTATGTATACATATTTATTAATATAATATTTATATTTCTTAAACTATATATTATTTATCAAAATAAATTATTTTATAATTTAAGCAATTAAATTATATACAATTTTCTTTTTTATACCTATTTAAAATAATGCTATCTATTATTTATTATACAATTAATAACCTTATTTCAATTTCTAGCTTACCACGTGCAGACACTAATCAACACCTGGAGCCTTCTTCCCCATCAAGAAGTTGTTAGCTTATTTTCTAACAACCCTACTTCTCCTAATTATTCTTATCGCACCTTACCACCTGTACCTGATCGTAACCCTGAAGGATATAGGAAAATCCTTAAGCGGATCACAGACGTGTGTGAATCGCATCGTATGCGACTGGGATCGACTAGTCGTACTAGTAGCTTGGGGTAGCGAAATTTAAAATTTTTAGCACAATGAAGCCACATGATCCAAGAATAATTCTCGGATCATTTCACGTAAACCACAAAAAGTACAAGTTTTACCTCTTGAACCGTGGTTGAAATCGAGTCTCTAAATGAACACACCTCCAGTCTCAAGTTCGATCCGATGGAAGAGATACATGCGAGTGCGTTGACGAAACGTGTGGTCCTCACAATCCGTGTTGATGATCCAAGCAACGAATCTCCTGATCTCGTCACATAAGATATGACGTCTACTTCACGAGCAAGGCGCACCTGAGACAAAGATCAAGGAGCAAATGATGAGGTAACATTACGATGATGTGGTGGTGATGGCGACTATCTCTAGGGATCCATGCTGGATGGCCACAATGAGAGAGAAAGAGTGGCTGGCATGTAGCGAGAGAGAGAAAGAGAGGGAGAGAGCAACTTTTTTCATTGTATTGAGAAGATCTAGGGTTACCTATTCTTATATAGTATTTTTTGAGTCCATGGATCACAATCCATGGGAAAAATAAATCAATGGTTAGATTGATTTATGTTTTTAATGAAAGGCCATGATCTTTATCGTAAAAAATACAACAACAATTAATTTATTTTAAATTTAATATACTGAATAATTAGCATAATTTAATTTTTAAGTTAAATAATTAACATAGAAGAATAATGAAAGAAGCTACCCACCCTCCTAAATGGGGGGGCACGACCATCCTTATAACCAAGTCAAAGGGTGGTCATCCACCATCTATTGAATGGATGGTGTTGGCTCCTTTATTACTTCATGTAAATTTACAACTTTTGTTATAAATTATTTTACAAAAAAATGATTCCAAATTAATTTCATGAATATTGCAATCATGCCATTAACAATTGTGAATCATATTCACAACTCAAAATAAAATGTAATTCTATTTCCAATTAATTTCTAATGTGAATACAATTCAAATTAACAATTAGTTTGAACATACTATTTACAATAAGCTCTCTCTAATATATTAAAATCACATTTAAAATACATATTTAATATGGTTAGCGCTATCCACATTATACATACCTTGATAATTAAATTACATATAATTATCTTGTATTATCATTCTCATGTGCCCAAATAACATGAATCACATATACATTATTCACATCTTTGATAATAAAATGACATTTAATAATCATAAATAACTCTACTTATAATATGAATTAAATTCATATATGATAACTAAATTACTTTTAATTATCCATTTCTCAATGCTAGGATACACTATAAAAAATGAAATTATTCTTGAACTCTTTCACGAATAATGCGCTTCTCTGCGAAAACATGGAGATAAGGACAGGAAAATTGTATTGTTCTACTTATACAGACTTTGATATTGAGATCAAATCTCAAATCCAGATCTTGCGAATCTCAAATAGATGTTTGAATAAATAATGTCGTAGATGTAATCTTCCCATTATATCTAAATCACATTCAGATCAAGGTCCAATATTTGGACTCACATCATATCACTTCTCTATGAGAGCAGTCACTAAAATCCAGACCTGTTTCATCACTCCCACAAGATTGAAGCGTCATGGTTATACAATCGTTTATGATCACATCACCCTAAGGTATTCCTTATACCTGTACATCTTGTGTACTGGAAGACCTAGAATAACCCGATGTATTAGATCAATTAGGACTGTCTCCTTCAGGGTTTTTTTCATTAAGTTTCTCATTCGATCATTGGAAGTCGATATAGATTGTATACTTTCTAAAAGCATATATCGTACTTAGGTATTGATCATATCATATCATTTCCAAAAGCATATATCAAACCTACAAATTCTGTCAAGCTTCCAAAGCGAGACAACCATGCACGAAATTTAATTCCTAATATCTCATGAGTGAGCTCATGTCTTCCGGTTCAGTAAATGAACATGTATGATCTCTATAAGAAATCGTATCACTCATACGCCCTTGTATGCACAACAACACGCTGGTCTACAGACCTTGATTAGATCATCAACCTATTGGTCTACCAAGTGTACATACTTAGACATATAGTAACAAATATGTCTCTGATCAAAGTATGTGTGCCTATATCGTGACAACATACAACATAGGTTTTTGGTTATCTCGATCTCATTAAGTCAACTCTTTGAACTAATTTATCTTAGACATCTAAATCTCTGTTCTTATGTAGAGGACATGCATCTTGAGGTAGGTTTCATATCAACCATTAGAGAAAGGATTGACATCTCCTTTTCTGGCTGGAGATCATCTCTTAATAATCATTTGATGATGCTTGATGCGTTCTCAATCTAACTCTTTAGATATTCATCCATATACCAGCCTCTATGATTCTACAATTGAATGAACATTTGTATGATCATTAAGATGGACATGGTACATTACCCTAATTATACTAAGGGACATTTATGCAAATTAATTACTCTTCATTTCGGATCAGGGAATGATATTTGCAGCAACATTTATTACAAAATGGCTCACCGTGGGCTTGTATGTCCATCAATCTCCCACTAGCCCAATGAGCCATTAATGGGCTAATCTTTAAACCTACACTCATGTACAATCATAGGCTATTTAGAAAAATAGCTAGGTAAGATGATCACTCACTCTGTTCGTGAGAGACAACACCAAGTCCTTTTACGACACTTGCATATCTCTTAGTAACAATGCTCACATTCAATGTTAATGTTGCATCTTATTCAACCAATACTCAATATTGTCAGTTATAGTGTCCTTGACACTACAGCTCAATAATTATTATTACCATTATTTCCATTATCCTTATGAGAATACCCTTATTCATAGAGATCTCTATGTCCTAAGGTATATGTAGTTAAGACCATTTAGGTCAATATCCATAAAGTTGTAAGTTCTCTTTGAGATCAGTATCTTAAAAGTCATCTTTGAAAATATTGTTATTACTGCAATCTAGTGTTTTATCTCCATAGTAGGATTAGTAACAGTTTACTACTCCCGCTACACGGCAGACATCTAACATTTATACATATGTAGCATACACAGAGCATCCCAAAGATGATGTACCAGGGCATATAGCTTTGGTATTCAAATCCTCAACTATGTGAGGTGTTATCCCTTTAGATAGGCCAGTACCATATCTTAAGGAGAAGAAGCCTTTATTGGAATTTTCCAGAAAATGGAAATGCCCAAGGTGTACCACTAATGTGATGTTCCCAATACCCTATTTTCTTTTCTTCTGAACAACTTTAGAACTAATATCTAAGAGGTATCCTTGATATCATATCTCAAGGTATTGAATTGCCAGACTTTTAAACAATTGTTATTAACCCTATATCATTCAAAATAATTAGAATATCATCAATATTTGACACTATGAACACAATGGCACTCCCACTAAGCTTCACATGGTTCATCAAGATTCTACCTGAAATAATAACATTAATAATTTAATCAAATCTAATGTTCTAATGATAAGAAGTTATTCGAGTGCATAGATGGAGTTCCATAAGCTTGCACACCATGCATTCTTCATCCATGAAGCCATGGTCTACTTCATATGAATATCCTCGATGAGGAATACATAGAGGAATGCAATCTTGACTTCCATCTTGAAGATGTCATAGCCAATTTGTGTAGCTATAGTTAGCAATATTCTGATTAATTTAAACATGGTCACTAAAAAGCAAGTCTCATCGCAAGCGATGTCTTCTCTTCATTTGTATCTTGATGATACGTGTCGTGCTTTGATGGTCTCTACCTTTTCATCAGGTTCCCTTTTCTCTTGAAGATCCATTTACACCAAACAGGTTTAACCCTTATAGGAGGATCCGTGATGGTCCGTATACAACATTTGTATATGAAGTCTACTTTATACTTTATTACCAACGTCCATCTCTCCTTGTCGTGATCCTCAGAAGCTTCATCATATGAATTAAGATCACTGTCATACTTAACTTAACATGGAATCCATCTTCAAACTCATTTGAAGAGGTATGAGTGTCTCATCTTTAATTATAATTTTAGTTTTCGATTTCAAGGGCCTCATTATCTTCTCAATATTAGTTGAGCTCCTCTATTTCATTTTCATCTTGATTCTCAAGAGAGACATCCTCTATGAATCATATCCTTAGAGATGAAATCTTTTAAGAATCTCAAGGTCATAAAGTAGGTATCCAATACCATCCTTTATTTTTGTAATGAAGTAGCACTCTCTAGAGCTAGATTCAACGTACTTGCATGGAACTTTATTAAGGATATATATTGTAGTCTATTCTACATATACCAGAAAACTAAGAGGTTATTATGCTGAGATTCATCATTGATCAAATCATGTCACACATGAGCCAATTGCATCTCCCTACAACTATATTGAGTTTAAATGCATTAGGAGGATTGAGATAGGAATGATATTCCTTTCTCTAAAAGGTATTCCATGAATTCATCTAATAGGTACTGACTACCAATGTTCGATCAAATTCATCTCAACTCCCTATAAACTTTTGTTCTAAACCAAATCGTGTAATCTTTGAAATTTTCAAAGCTTTCTAAGGTGAAGGGAAGATATCTCGTATAACAAATAATCATCAAATGATATCACATATCATCAATGTTTATCATGATACAAATAATCCACATACATCAATATGTATGATCTCTTGAATACCTTGGCATCTTGCATCATTCACAGAGAAGGGTGCATTGGATATTTTTACTTTGAATACAATATTCACAAGTATGTAAGATTTGAAACTTCATACATTCTAAAGCTCTATCACTTCCTAGTCCATTGATCTCATCAACAGACATATGTCTAAGGCTTCATGCTAGATCATTGTCAAATGATCTTCATCCTTATATTGATATTTAAAGGTTTAATTTTCAATATTAGAAATGTTAATGAACCACTTATTAAGTTTCTAATTTTGTAGACTCCTCTAGATATTAGATTATTACATGAAATATATCCATCACCACTCTTTATGATAGGTGTATTCCAGAACTCATGTTTATTTCCAACATTTAGAAATAAACAATGAATGTATTCTAATATCTAGGTCATATAGACATTCATTAAGAGTATGGGCTCTCCCACTAAATATACGAAGTCTATCTATCCAATAAAAATTGTTGCAACAATTGCATGAACATCCATATGGATGACTATTAAATCTTAAGATCAAATTTTCTAGTCTTCAACAAAATATTTGGAACCATGTGCAAGTATTGTTAGAAGAAATAGATACAATTATTAGACTTTGATCTTATCTATTAAGAAAGTCACTTTCAATTATTATTTGTAGATATATAATATCCCGATGCACTACCCGGATCCTTCTCTATGATCTTAGATAGTTCAGATAGCCATACTATCAATACATTGGTTTATTGCAGTATTGGCATTCATCCAACTTTTTGGATGTCATATGCGTGGAAACCATAGAAGTACAATCAACTCTTTGACTTTCATTTTTACTTTGGTCAAACCCATGCTTCCATTGCGCTTCCTTTATATATAAACAACCATTGCTTAAGACAAAGGAACTCTTATGCTAAACTCATAATATTTCAACATAAGGGTATTTCAACATTGTACATGCTTCATTCAATTCATACAATATGACTTTTATGTAGCTTCATGAATGACTTGAGTATAGATAGTAGAATGGTGACACTCAACATATCTTCATACATTTTAACTCTAAAGGACTTTGGTTCAGGTGGGTACTCAAACATTTTTGAATTTATCATCTCTTATAGAGCCACCATTTCGCATGATACAGTGAACCATGTCATTCATGATTAAATGTAGAGAGCACAAACGTTTACCAAAACATCTTCTTTGGTTTTATAACGAATATTTGACAACTATGATCATCGTCTAAATGATACTTCCAAAGCACACTCGATTAGTGATCAAGACGATAGAGGCATACAAACCCAGGTACTTGTCATACTGTCTATTTAATTATCATTCATCAGTATTATGTGGAAACTTTCACATTGCAACCACATACATTATGTTTACAACTGCAAGTACTTGATCTTGATCATGGATCCATTCCATGATATTTTAGCGGTCATTGTTTAGTATAGTATTGAGTTGAATTAATGAGGATTATATGAAATAAGATAATTTGCATAAACAAGTATATATATATTACTTTGATTTAGGAATGTTTATATCAAAATTGTCTAGCCTTGTCAACGCTGAAAGTTCATTCCCTTATTCAGTTTTAATGTATATACATGCCATGATATCTGAAGCATGATCTGGGATCTCCTTCTTACCTATATTACATCCCAATAATATGAGAACTTGCAACTCGGATAAAAAGAAGTGGGAACACATTCCTCTTTGCAAGTCCAACTTGCATTAGCAATTCATTCTTTAACATACATGCCCACCATCTCTAAGGTGATGTTGACCCGTCGTTAATTGAACCAAACGTCAACAGGATTAGAACTCACTATATGCAATCCAATATCACCCCAATAATATGAGGACCCAATATTGGGGTCACTACGCATACGACCTTGCTCTTTCGAGATGCAAAAAGCCCGATCCATATGTACTTGTATGCAAGAGCTATCACATAGGATAGGTGTCTCCTACATACTATCCCTTGCGACGGAAGCCTTCGTCTTGACGGGAGACCATGGATGCCACTTATGTGATCATCCATATCATGTTCAAATTATGAACCATATTCACATAATTAAGTCGCATGCGGTAAATACTACTATAGTCATAATAGTTAAAGTAATTTCAATTCGATCTAATTAATTTAATGATATTAAGTCAATTATTAATCCAATCAATCAACTAACAAATAATTTTTTAATTATTACTTGAAGGAAGGTATAATTTGAAAATACGTATTATTTAAATTTTAATGATTAAAAAAATACATCGTGATCGCTTCAAGCATTATACTTTACTTACCAACTATCATGACTAGGACCGACGTGAGTGTGACAGACCGCTCATGGAGAAACCTGCTACCCCAACGCTTCGCGACTAGACACCATATACGCTTCAGGTCAGGATAATGCGAATTGATCATTTTGTATTTGAGTTGATAATTGCTCTTTCAATCGAATTTAAACCATATAATATTTATCAAAACCATTTTGATTAATACTATAAGGAGATTTGCTAAACAAATCCCCAATCCAATTCAAGCACCAATGTTTGTTGGAAGGTTCATGTAACCAATTGTGATCTAGTTCATATATAATCAAGTTGGTTGTGGTCAATGTCATTTAAGGAAGTAATCATCATTTTAAATATTTCACAAATATTCATCAATTATTTTACAGGAATATAATTAATTTCCATTAATTTTATTGAATGAGAATCATAGGGTTCATGATTGGGAAAGTAATTTTCAGCGGCGACCCATACATACAAAATTTAGCATATATCAATCAATGTAAATTCAAATCAAGAAAAAAAAGTTTCTATAGTTTGATAAATTGATTTACAACAGAACACAAGTTATATTCATTCATTTTCAGGCATTTTAATACTGTAATTAACTCTTTAATTACGTCAAGATTCGCCATCCTCCAAAAAGTGGATAAATGTTCACTAATATGATCATAATTTGAGCAATCAGATTCCAAATCATGTAAACTCAAGTCCCACGATTTCCTTATTTAACGGGGAACATTATCCAAGTGGTAATTTCATGTTTAAAAGCTTTTAAAAAGGATAAAATTTCACATAAAACTGACCTTCGTGATCAAAATGCGATAAAATTTCACAAACCCTAAAGTGCCCATGTCGTCTTAGGTTTTTAGATTGAATCCAAAACATCCAACCTATGTCTCATAAACCTCTTGAATGATATGGGAAAATCCTTAAGTGCATCATGAAAGCACGAGGATCGCATCGTATGTAATAGGGAGAAACTAGTTGTACTACAAGCATTAGGTTCGTTGATGAAACCACATGATCCAAGAACATTTCTCGGATCGTTTCATTTAAAGTACAAATAAGTATTAGGTTTATCTCTTGAAGCATGGTTGCAATCAAGTCTCTAAATGAATAGACCTCCTGTCTCAAGTCTGATCTGACAGAGGAGACACTTGCGAGGGAATTGATGAAACACGTGCTCCTAGCAATCCATGTTGTTGATCGAAGCGACAAATCTCCTAATCCCATCATATTAGATCCGATGTCTTCCTCATGAGCAAGGAGCACCGAAGGAGACGAAGATCCATTAGCAAACAATCCGGGAGCATAACAACGATGCGACAGCAATGGTGACTCTCACTAGGGTTCCATAGTGGATAGCCACAATGAGAGAGATATAGAGACTTGGTGTGTAGAGAGAGAGGGAGAGAGCATCTTTTTTATTGTGTTAAGAAGATATAGGGTTTTCTATTTTTATACAGTATTTTAGGAGTCCACGGATCACAATCCATGAGAAACACTAAATCAATGGTTAGATTGATTTGTGTTTTTAAACAATGGCCATGATCTTTATTGTAAAAAATAGAACAAAAATTAGTTTATTTTAAATTAAATATATTGAATAATCAACATAATTTAATTTTGAATTAATTTATATAATATAGAACGACAATGAAGGAAGTCACCCACCCTCCTAAAAGGGGGGTGGGGGGAACGACCACCCTTATGACCAAGTCAAAGGGTGGCCGTCCACCATCCATTAAATAGATGGTGTTGGCTTCTTTAATCCTTCATATAAATTTACAATAACTTTTGTTGTAAATTAATTTAGAAAAATAATTCCAAATTAATTTCGTGAATATTGCAATCGTGTCATTAAATAATTGTGAATTTTATTCACAACAAAAAACAAAATGCAAATTATATTTCTATTTAATTTCCAATGTGAATCCAATTCACATTAACAATTGCTTTGAAGATACAATTTAAAAGAAGCTCTCTTTAATATATTATAAATAACATTTATAATATATATAAATAATATGGATAGAACTATCCACATTATCCATATACTTGTTAATTAAGTCACATTTAATTATCTTAGATCATCATTCCAATTTCCCAAATAACATGAATCACATTCATATTATTCACAACATTGATAGTTTATTCACTTTTGATTATCTTATATAACTTTCCTTATTATATGAATTAAATTCATATTATGATAAATAAATCACATTTAATTATCCTTTTCTCAATGCTCAGATACATTATCAACAATGAAATTATTCTTGAAATCATTCAAGAATGACACGCTTCTCCACAGATACATGGAGATAAGGACATGACGATTGTATTGTTCAACGTATAGTGACTTGGATATCGAGATCAAATCTCCAATCCAGATCTTGCAGACCTCTCATAGATTTTTTATTAAATCAAGGTCATAGATATAATCTTCTCAGTGTATCTGAATCATATTCAAATCATGGTCCAACATTTGGACGAAGATCATATCACACCTCTATATGGGGTCACTAAAATACACACTTGTTTCATCACTCCCTCGGAATGCAAGCGTCATGGTTATACAATAGTTATGATCACATCACTCTCTGGTGTTCCTAATACCTGTACATTCTGCATATCGGAAAACCTGGAATAACGTAATGTTTTAGATCTATTTAGACTATCTTCTCCCAGGTTTTTTCATCATGTTTCTCATTCGATCATTTGGAGTCGATATCGTTCATATACTTTCCAAAAACATATATAATACCTAGGTATTGATCATATACTTTCCAAAATAATTTATTAAACCTGAGAATTAAGTGTAGCTTCCAAAGTGAGATGGTCGTGCACGGAACTTAATTCCCAACATGAGTGAGCTCATGTATTTCGGTTTAGTAAATGAACATGTATGACCCCTTTAAGAGATTGTATTACTCATATGCCCTTGTATGCACATCAGCGCGCCAATGGATAGAACTTGATTAAGTCATCAACCTATTGGTCTGCCAAATGTACATACTTAGACATATATAAACAAATCTATCTTCGGTCAGAGGATACGTGCCAATATCATGACAACATATGACATAGGTCTTTGGTTATCTCGATCTTGTTATGTCAACTCTTTGACCAAGCTTACCTAACACCTCCGAATCTCTATTCCTATGAAAACAACATGCATCTAGAGTTCAGTTGGATATCAACCTAAAGAAAGGATTGCCATCTCCTTTTCAGGATGGAGATCATCTCTTAATAATCATTTGATGGTGCTTAGTGAGTCTTCAATCTAACTCTTTAGATATTCATCCAAGCACTAGACACTGTGATTCAACATTTGAATCAATAGTTGTATGATCATTAAGATGGCCATGTTACATAACCCTAATTGAATTAAGGGACCTATTATGCAAATTAATTAGTCTTCATTTCATATGAGGGAATGATATTTGTTATAACATTTATTGCATAATGGCTCGTCGTGGGCTCGCATGTCCAACAAACCCCCCATACTCTTGTCCTAACTACCAAGACACACACCTACCCTTTGATTCTAACTAGTCCCTTTTTGATTTGTCTATTTATTGATCATGAAATCACCATCTAAAAATAACTTCTTCTAGTCCATATTAAACTAACATACGCTCCTCCTTCCTCGCTTTGTTCTGACCATTCTCAGTGGTGACAGCACCAGGTCGCATCCATATGTGGAAGGTGGGTCACAAGAGGAGAGTTCCAAAGCCTTCTATGGCTTTGCATCGTGCCACCGCATGCGTGGAGCTCCGGTGAACATCGCACCGTCAAGCTATGATCGAGAGGCAGACACTCTCATTTCTCAGGTGACATCCTCCTTCATCAATCCTTTGATTTTCTTCATCTTTGAGCACCAATTATGTCAATTAATCCATGACTTAGATCACTTTAATCCCATATTGAAGACTTCTAAATCAAATACACTTCAGAATAAACTCAATTTATCCTATCATTGATCTGGAAACTCTATTCCTGGAGCTTTTTATGAACTACAAAAATACTTTAATATTTGATAAGGGTGTTTTTGCGAGGGTCCAAAAACATCCTCGCTACAAAGAAAAGAAAGAGTGTTGCTGAGGTGACCACTCATAAATATCTCAATCAGCATTTAACCTGCAATATAAGTCAATCAATAAATAACACAAATGTGAGCTAAAATTTGTTTTATTATTCTATAAAACATAAATTATATAGCATGCAGGTATGTAGAGCTCGATCCTCTAAGAACAAGTTAGGTAGCCTATGATTCTTTCTAATAAATGTATATTATGTACATGTATGTCTTTATTCAATATGTTTGTTATATATATATTCTATTGTTATGTATTTAATTTGTTAATAAAATTAATAATTAATATATATCAGTATAATATATATTATATTAAATACATATTTACATTTATATATACGTAGTCAAAGATACACCTATAGGGTATTCACACATTTCCTTGTACATCGACTTTTACTTATATTATATATATATATATATATATATATATATATTAACAGTAATATATTTTTTTATATTTTTGAATTCTTCTTCCTTTTCTTTTTTATACACATACATATTGTTATTAGTGTTTTAATTAAGTATATAAAATAGGAGAAAATAAGGATATATATATAATATAGAGTTATATAATTATAAAACTTATTAAAACAGATAAAATACAAGAAATAAAATATTTTGTTGATTTAAAGAGTTTTATGATGTTTTTGTGTTTTTCTGTAATTTTTTCATATTCTTATATATTTTTAAATAAAAAATTATCCTAAATCAGGGTTTAAATAAACAAACATAATTGAATTGAAGATTAAAAATAGCAAATTAAATTCAAAATTCTTCAAACCATTTTTTATATATCGATATTAATATAAAGAAAATTCAAAAGAAAAAAAATTGTTTGGGATTTTTGCTGATTTTTCAAAAAAATTTTGGATTTTGGAGCTTCTAAATTTTTATGCTTTTTCTTTTTCTTTTTTTAGAGAATTTTGATCTGGACAAATAAATACTGAAATAACAACATATTTTTTTTGGTGATTTTTCAATGTGTTTCCCATTTTTTGTATTCACTAAGTTAGACAAGAATGAAAACATGCTCATTTTATTTTTAATAAATAGTAAAAATGTGCAAAATAAATTTCTAAGAATTTGGCATGAATATAAATGCTAGTCGAAATCTAACCTTATTTCCGCATAATTTTTAGAGCCAAGGGTGCTATTTTTAATACAGGAAATTCACGTACCAAAAAGACATGAATTAGGAAGGGCATATTTATAATTAAAATATGATACTGGGGTTCATCTGCAAATGTGCTAAAAATATACAAATGATATTACATTTATTGAACGAAAAGTAAATACAAAAACTATTAGGGGTATATTTGTATACTGTCCACCTCACATCGGACAACACGTGGGGTGACCTTGTGTGGACCCAGTTATAATTTACAATAAGTTCAGGGGTTAGTATGTAAAATGTCCTCATTTATTTAAACATTACATTTTATTTACATGATTCATATATAAATACAAAAATGATCTCGGCGAGATATGCAATTTACTCCAAAATGCATGCGATCAAACAACAAAGATCATTTCACTTGCCATGCATTGCGTGTTGGTTGGCCTATACCAGTTCAGATCTGATGCTTGGGATTTGATCTTCAAAGAAGATCTAACTACTGAGGCAGGCGAGATCCAACAACATATTAATTATCTAGGGATCCTCCCCAAATTGGACGTCTATTGCTCTCTTCGAATAATTTTTAAGAATAGCACGCTTCCCTGCCTTTGATTGATGATATCCTCTCCATATGGCATCCATCTTTCATGTTCTTGGGATCTATACCTCCGAGGAGGCCCTCCACAGTGAGTGTTGCTCTCAAAATGGTCTGGGACCCAGTGTGGGGGTCTTGGAGCTCGATCGAAGTAAGAGCACCCAAGGATCCTTGTCCAGGTGCGATTGCATCCCTTAAGGGGTACTTTGGCCTTAGCACCTGAACGAATAAGATCCACTAGCTCGAGGTGACTCGACTCAATCAATAAGGAAGCCGGAGTGCATGACAGATGAGATGGATGGCGAAGCTCTGTCGTGAGTAAGAAGGGAGAGCATCGATTCACTAATCAAAGTGCGGTCGGGTTGGTCCAAATTATGTGTCAGATGGACAATGCGAATGTAAAGAGGATATAATGACTACCGAGGTAAGAACAATAGTCACAAGTGGTGAAACAATGGCTGGAGCTCTAGAGCTTCAGCAAGGTGCCTAAGATATCGTAACCTTAATCATTAACTAAACCATGAAATAAAATGTGGAAAATGAAAGAGACAAAAAAAATATACCTAATGAAATTAAAAATATGCAGCTCTTATACTTGCGATGAAGCAGGGAGTAGGGTGGTCGGAGAACCACTGTGGTGCTGCTCCTCTCCTTGCTCTGCAGAATCCGAGGTCAGGGAAGATGTCCTCCGTCACTGGAGACTTCACTCACTCACATACGAACACTATTTAGGGTTCAAGAGGGATCAGAAAAGGAAGACTCGAGCTAGGGTCTTACTTCTACACATTATTTTTGACGATTTTTGAGTCGGATTATTGAATGGCTCGATGCGAATCGAGCGAATCTAATGAGAGCGTGTGGGTCGTGTACGTGATGGGAATTGAATCCATGAAGAACACAAGGCAAAAGGAGGTCCACAATGATCAGTTAGAGGAGGAGAAGGTGGGAGGCTCAAGGTGTCTAACACATGTTAGAGAGAAGATAGGGAGTTGACTGAGGTCAACATTCCCTACGACTTGATTGGTCTATGGGGGACAATACAAGATAAAATAATACTTATTATTGGAATAAAATTACTTAAATATATAGAATGATTTTATTAATTTTTTATTATAAAAAATATATTGTTTATTATTTTATGTAGTATTTTATTATGATTTCAAATTGTTTTATTGGGTTTGTTTATCACAAGTTAAATTTTAACGGTATATTTATAGGTATATTCATATATGATTTAGGTATTTTCTTTTAATTTTGTATTTTAAATTTATTATTTTATTCTCTTATTTTATATATTTACAACTTACTTTTATGTACACAAATATATTTTTATTGTATTTTTCTGATGTTATTTATATACTTAAATAGATAGGCGTATACATTTTATATGTATAAGTGTTGTATATTCATCTATGTATTTATATATGCTTATATCATTTTGTGTTTTCTTGAGAGTTCTATTTTATTCTATATGTATACATGTATTATAGATAATATTTAGAAAATTACAAAAATATAAAATTTTAAAAATAATAAGGAATAAATAAAAATGAAAATTTAATCTTGTATTTTGTATAGGGGTCCAAAACCTAACATCCACATCTTAACTCCAAAAAATATGAAAGAATCTTAATTAATTAGCTTATTAAAAGTTATATACAATTAAAGTTTATTTCGATACATTTTCAATTTTTATATAGGAGATATTTGTTTGGGAAATTTTGGTTTTGGCATTTTTTTTACGATATAAAATGTACAATGAGTATTATTTTTGTGCAAACTAAATTTTAAATTTTTCTATATGATATTATCTACAACTTTCAAGTCCAATGTTTCTTTATTTGATATATAAATAATAAAGAATAAAATGGGTCCCAAAATTGCTTTATTGATGAATAAATAAGCAGGCTTTTTATTGTATATTTGGCCCTTATCTCGCACTACTTTATTCCTTGTCGACCAATCAATTCTTGACTTGGTGCCAGGGTTTGGTATTTTATTCTTTTTCTATAATTATGGCAACAAAAATAGTGTTTTATATACAATAAATAGAATAAATAATGAATATTAGTTTGTACAAAATAATGATATTTATAACCATAGGCTAGGGTTTTTAGGGCCAAAATGATAGAATAAATGTGATGAAATGGAGATTCCATCACCCCCTATAATAGACTTTTCTAGTCCGAAGCAAACACTTATGCAATAAATGCGAAAATAGAGAAATAGAGAAAATAAAAAGAATAACTTGGAATAATTGCCGACTTTTAAACGAGTCTTTAAAAAAGTCAAAGTTTGGAGATCAAGGAAGGCCTGAGGGTTAATGGTGTGTTTGGAACCACATTGAAGTCAGGAAGTGTGACATAACAACCCTTAGATTCCATACTCCAATTATTCATTCCAATTCATAGCTAGGATAGAACCATCCTCCCGTTTGCATAACTTTGCTACCTTGAAAAGAAAGAACCATGTGTGTGGATTTGTTCAGCTCTTCTAAAACAAAACCATTGAAACATCAAGGCATCTGCTCTTCTGGTATCTCGTGCTCGTGGAGACATATATTCCCTTCTAAGTTAAGATCTCTCGTTCTTTACAATATAAAGGGGGAAGAAGTTAGATGAATGGGAAGAGACGTGGGAATATACTAGTGTAGTCTTCATTACCTTGTAAAGTCGGTCAGTGTAACTAGTTCTTCATCAAGAAGCAAACTTTTTCTGAAGCCCAAAATTTGGTGGAATTTTTGGTATAGGCTTCTTTAGATATTTCCTTTGACTTTGTACTACTTCTGCATTCTTGTTTATGCCCGATGGATATAACATATTTTGTTCCACTCATTATTTTGAGGTCTTGGAGCATTGTCTCAATCCATCTCCAGTCTTTAAGTATCACTGTTACTAAAAGAAGTGGGTTAGAGTGCCAGTGTCGGCAATCCCAAAGAATGATTCCTTAGCCACCTTTCACAAAGTGGTCGTGGATCATCCTGACTTAGACCCCAAGATTTTTCAACAGTCCATCTGAGTTTAGTTAAGTGCTAGGTGCGAGGTTTCAAGTCATTCACTGTCTCAAGAGTTGTACGGATGATATGAAGGGTTCTATTTAAGCATATTGAATTGAGTCATGAGCACAGTCTCATGGAGCCTAAAGAATAAAGTCAAGGTGACATGAAACATCTCCACTTCTAGTCCTCAATGTGTTCCTCTAAAATTAGGTGTATTAAGGTCTATTCTAAGCTCCAATCTCTGAACTTTTTTTTGACTTATTCAAATGCCTATATTATTTCGAAAAATGCGAATGCTATGTACAATGTAAGAAAAAAAATGTTGTGATGCCATTTTCTAATTTTGAATTTTTTTATGAATTATTTTGAAAAAGTTCTGTAAATTTTTATATAATTTTTTAAGACGTTTTTTGCAATTGTTTTGAAATTTTTCGAATTTGTACTTTTTAGGCATCTAAACCTAAAAGAATTTTCGCCCAAAAAGGATGTATGCACAGATATTTACATGGATGTGCATCTTTTTATTTACAATAATTAAGGTTGGACGATTTACAGATCAAATGTTAGTTATTTTTATTGGTATGTATATACAATTTGTAACAAATTTATTTGAAGGATGTATATATTCCGCAAACTTATTTGAACAAGATTTTAGAATCATATTTGAAAACTAAAGTCCAAAATAATTTTTGCAAATTATCTTTACAAACATTTACAAATATTTGAAAATCAATTTGAAAAGTTTTTTCAAACATTATATAAAGTTTTTTTAAATATTTTTGCAACCATTTTCCAAACCGTTTGCAAATAGGTTTTGAAGGCATTTTTATTTCAAAAAACAAAGATAAATTTTTACAAACCAAAAATATTATAAAATATTTCTCAAACAATTTTCAGAAGATTATTTAAATAGATTTAAATCTATTTTTCAAACATTTTGCAAAATATTTTACCTGATTTATTAATCATTATATATAAAATCAAATTGAGGAATAATATGCATCTTTTTTAATAAATTGTATATGTTTATATATATATATATATTAAAAATACGAAAGTACAAGTTTTGACTAGAGTATATAAAGAATATATACGACCCCCCTATACATAACTTGAGCTATCTCCTCATAGATCGAAGAGAGAAGAGAAGACATAACTCGTACTAAGTATACAAGACTATATACTTCAATGACTATAAAATAATGGATGAAAGAATGAGAAGTCAACCGTTCGTCCTAAAGGATATGGGAAGATCCTCAAGCGCATTACGGAAGTGTGTGGATCGCACCGAATGCGATTGGGAGCAACTAGTCGCACTAGTCGCTCCAGGCAGCAGAATATAAAAAAATTAAACACGATGAAACCACATGGTCCAATAACCATTCTCGGGTCGTTTCATCTAAACCACAATAGGTATTAACGTTACCTCTTGAAGCGTTGTTGTGATCGAGTCTGTAAACCAAGAGACCTCCTGTCTCAAGTCCGATCCGACGGAGGAGACGCTTGCAAGCGTGTTGATGAGACGCGTCCTTCTCGCAATCCATGTTGATAATCTAAGCGACAAATCTCCAGATCTCGTCACACGAGATCCAGCGTCTTCTTCACGAGCGAGGTGCACCAAAGGAGATGGAGATCCACGAGCAAGTACTCCGGCAGCATAACAACGATGCTGCGGTGAAAACGACTCTCTTAATGGCTCCATGGTGGATGGTCATAAGAGAGAGAGGGAGAGAGGCACATGACGTGTAGAGAGAGAGAGAGGAAGAGAGCATTCATTGTTGTCGTAAAATGTATCTCGAAGAGCAAGGGGTGTCTCTTCTTATATAGGGTTTTGGGAGTCCATGGTTCTCAATCCATGGACAACATACAATCAATGGTTGAGACTGATTTGTATTTCTTTCAATGGCTAAGATGTCGTTGTAAAAACACAACAATAATGATTTAATTTAAATAAAATTTTAGTGATAAATCAACATAATTAATACCAAATTAAATCGACTTTGACTAGAGATTAGATAATGAGTAGACTAAAACCAATCCCCTAAGAAGAGGGGGCATCTACTCTTCTCCTCATGGAGAGTTGTAGCAGTCCACATCTCTTGAGTGGACTTGGTCAATCTCTTATAATTATCATGAGATGTCATTATCTCATGATATACCATAATCACTTGTCGATAATATTTTCACAAAAAATAATTCCAAATTATCTTGTAGAAAATATCAACCATGCCATTGAAATTATGTGAATCGCATTCACAACCCAAAACAAAATGTAATTATATTTTCAAATAATAATTCAATGTGAATCCAATTCACATTAACAATTAATAAACAAATATAAGTCATAATATGCTCTCTTTAATATATTATAAATCACATTTATAATATACTTGAATAATTTGGATAATGATATCCACATTATTCTTATCCATGATTAATAAATCACATTTAATCATCTTGGATCTCAATTCTCATGTGCCTAAATAATATGAATCACATTCACATTATTCACATCTTTGATATCTAAATCTCAATTAATTATCGTAGATAATTCTCCTAATAATATGAATCAAATTCATATTATTCATGATAATTAAATCACATTTAATTATCCATTTTCTTAATGCTCGGATACATATATCAACAATGAAATTATCCATAAACTCTTTCAAGGATAATGCGCTTTCTCCGTGGATACTTGGAGATAAGGAAAGGGCGATTGCATTGTTCCATGTAAAGTACTTGGATATTGATATCACATCTCAAATCTAGATCTTGCGGACTTCCAATAGATGCTGGATTAAATCAAAATTGCAAATCTAATCTTCTTATTACATCTGAATCACATTCGGATCAATGTCCAACATTTGGACTAAGATCAAATTACTTCTCTATGAGAGGAGTCACTAAAATCTAGACATGTTTCATCACTCCCTTGGAATGGAAGCGTCATGGTTATACAATCGTTTATAATAACATCACCCTCATGTATTCCCAATACCTGTGCATCATGCATACTGGAAGACCTAGAATAAACGTGAAAATAAGATCAATTTTACACTGTCTACTTTAGAGTTTTGTAATCAAGTTTCTCATTCGATCATTGGGAGTCAGTATTGATCATATGCTTTCCAAAAGCATATATCATACCCAGGTGTTTATCATATACTTTTCCAAAAGTATATATAAACCCTACAAATTCAGTCAAGTTTCCAAAGCTAGATTACCGTGTACAGAATTTGATTCTTCCCAATATCTCATGAGTGAGATCATGTCTTCCGGTTTAGTGATGAACCTGTATGATCCCTTTGAGAGATCGTATTACTCATATGCCCTTATATGCACACCAGCGCGCCAGTGTATAGACCTTGATTAGGTCATCAACCTGTTGGTCTGCCAAATGTACATACTCAGACATATAGTAACACATCTGTCTCCGGTCAGAGGATGCGTGCCTATATCGTGACAACGTACGAAATAGGACTTTGGTTTTCTCGATCTTGTTAAGTCAACTCTTTCACCTAACTAATCTGACACCTCCGAATCTCTATTTTCAAGCAGTGGTCCTGCATCAAGAGGTCAGTCAGATATCAGCCAAGTGAGAAAGGATTGCCATCTCCTACTCAGGCTGGAGATCATCTTTTAATAATCATTTAACTGTACTTGATGAGTCGTCAATCAAACTCTTTCGATATCCATCCAAGCAGCAACCTCTGTGATTCAATAATTGAATCAACAACTGTATGATCATCAAGATGGTCATGGTACACAACCCTAATTGTACTAAGGGACCTATTGTGCAAATTAGTTATTCTTCATTTCAGATCAGGGAATGATATTTGCAATAACATTTATTGCATAATGGCTCGCCGTGGGCTCGCATGTCCACCAATCTCCAACTAGCCCAAAGAGCCATTTATGGGCTAATCATTAAAACCCACACTCATGTGACAATCATAGGCTATTTAGAAAAATAGCTAGGTAAGCTGATTAGTCACTCTATTCCCGAGAGACTATGCCAAGTCCTTTTACGACACTTGCATATCCCCCAGTTACAATGCTCACATCCAATGTGAATGTTGCTTCTTATGCAACCAATACTCAATCTTGTCGGTTATAGTGTCCTTGACACTATATCTTAATAGTTGTTATAACAAGTGTGTCCATAATCCTTATCAGAATATCCTTATTCTTGGAGATCTCTATCTCGTAAGGTATCCACAGTTAAGACCTTTTAGATCACTATCTATAAAATCTTAAGTTCCTGAAGATAAGACTTTGAGATCACTATCTTAAAGTTCTTTTCATCTTTGAAGATATTGTTATTACGTTAATCAAGTGTTTTATCTCTTGAGTAGGATTAGTAATAGTTTACTACTCCCACTGCAAGGTAGATATCTAACTTTTGTACACATCTATCATACACTCGGCTTCATGTAAATGATGCAGAAGGGCAAGTAGTTCTAGCATTCACTTCATCAACTCTTTGAGGTGATATCCCTTTAGATATGTTGGTACCCTATCTTAAGGGAAGGAAGCCTTTCTTGGAATTTTCCAGGAAATGGAACGTGTCCAAGGTGTACTACTAATGTGATGGTCCCAATACCCTCTTCTCTTTGCTTCTGAACACCTTCAGAACTAAGATCGAAGAGGTATCCTTGAGATCATATCTCAGGTATGGAATAGCTTGTCTATAAAACACTTATTATTATCTTTATATCATTTCAAATGATTAGGGTATCTTATACATATAGCATGATGAACACAATGGCACTCCCACTAAGCTTCACATGGTACATCAAGATTCTATCTGAAATCATAACATTTATAATTTCATCAAATCTTATGTTCTAACTACAAGAAGCTTATTCGAGTCCACAGATTGGGTTTCTTTAGCTTGCACAGATTGCTTTCCTCAATTATAAAGCCCTGGGCTACTTCATGGAATATCCTCTGAGAGATATTCGTAGAGGAATGCAATCTTGACTTCCATCTTGAAGTTGTCAAAGTCAAGTTGTGTAGCTATAGTTAGCAATAATCTGATGAGTTTAAGCATGGTCACTGGAGAGCAAGTCTCATCGCAAGCCATGTCTTCTATTCAATGTGTAGCTCAAGGATATGAGCTGTGCTTTGAAGGTCCCTACCTTGTCATTAGGTTCCCTCTTTCTCTTGAAGTTCCATTTACACCTTAACGAGTCTTACCCATATAGGTAGATCCTCGAGGGTCCATATACAACACGTGTATATGAATTCTACTTTAGAATTTATTGCTAACATCCATCTTTCCATGACATGATCTTTAGAAGCTTCATCACATGAAGTTTGATCATTGTCTGATTTCTTTATCACATGGAATTCGTCCTCAAAGTCATATAAGGAGGTATTAGTGTTTCATCTTTAATTGTCCTTTTAGTTTCCAACTTCAAGAGCATCTTTATCTTCTCAAGATTAAATGAGTTCCTTCACTTCATTTTCATCTTGGCTCTTAAGAGAGTCATCCTCTAAGAATCATATCCTTAGAGATGAGATCTTTTAAGACTGTCAAGGTCATAAAGTAGGTATCCAATACCATCCTTTATTTTCCTAATGATGTAGCACTCTCAGGTGCTAGATTCCATCCTACTAGCATGGAACCTTATAAGGATATATAATGTAGTCTCTACCACATGTATATACATGGAAACTAAGAAATAATTGTGCTAAGATTAATCACTGATCAAATTATATTACACATGATCAATTGTATCTTCCAATAATTCTATTTAGTTCAGGTGCATTAGGAGGATTGAGATAGGAATAACATTCATATCTCCATAAGGTATTCCTTTTAATTCATCTAATAGGTACAAGCTACCTATGTTAGATCAAATTCATTTCATCTTCCTTCAAACTTTGGTTATAAACCAAAATTGTGAAATCTTTGAACATTTCAAAGGTTTCTAAGGTAAGGGAAAGAAATCTCATATCACAACTAATCATCAATGTTTATTATGACACAGAAGATCCACATACATCAGTATGTATGAGATCTTTTATACCTTGTCATCTTACACCATTCCCAAAGAACGGTGCATTGGACATTTTTTATTTTGAATACAATATTCAAAATGTATGTAAGATTTGAGATTTCTGACATTCTAAAGTTCATTTCTTACTAGTCTATTGATCTCATCAACAAACATATGTCCAAGGTTTGATACCAGATCATTGGCAAATGATCTTTATCCTCCTATTGATATTTTAAGGTTTAATTTTCAGTATTATAAATGCTAATGAACCATTCATTAATTTCTAAGTTCGTAGAGTCCTACAAATATCAAAATACTATCTGAAATATATTCATCATAACTCTTTATGATAGGTCTATTCCAGAATTCATGTCAATTTCCAACATTTAGAAATAAGCTGAGTGTTTTATAATATCTAGGTAGTAGAGACATTCTCTAAGACCTATGGCTCTTCCACTGAAAATATGAAGTCTATCTATCCAATAAAGATTGTTGCATCAATTGCATCAATACCCATGTGGATTACCTTTAAACCTTAAGCTCAAATCTTCTAGTCTTCTAAAACATATGCAACCAATTACAAGTGTTATTAGAAGAATGAGATACAACTATTAGACTTTGATCTTATCAAATAAAAAAGATAACTTCAATGATTATATGTAGATGTAAATTATTTCGATGCACTATCCGAGTCCTTCTCTAAGGATTATAGATAAACTTGATAGTCATACTATCAATACATCAGCTCATTGTAGTATTGGCATTCATCCAACCCTTTGGATGTCATATGTGTGTGGAAACCAAAGAAGTGCAGTCAAATCTTTGACTTTCCTTCTAACCTGGGTCCGACCCATGCTTCCAGCGCACTCCTTTCATTTCTAAACAACCATTGCCTAAGACAAAGGATCTCTTATATTGAATTCAAAAGAATTCAATATAAGAGTATTTTGACATTTATACATGCTTCATTTAATTCATATAATATGAATATTGTTGCGCATCATGAATGACTAGAGTATAGATAGTAGGATGATGACACTCATCATACCTACATACATTTTAACTCTTAACGATTTAGGTTCAGGTAGGTATTCAAACATTTTGAATACATCATCTCTTATAGAGCCACCATTCCGCATAATGCAGTGAACCATGTCATTCATGATTAAATGTCAAGAGCACTTGTGTATGCCAGAACATCTTCTTAGAATTTTATAAGGATTATTTGACAATTGCGATCATCATCGACATGTCACTTCCAAAGTACACTCGTTGAGAGATGAAGATTATAGAGACATACAAACCCTAGGGTTGTAGATCTATTGTCTATTTAATTTCCATTCCTCATTATTATGAGGAAACTTGCACATTGCAACCACAAACAATATGTGTCCAACTGCAAGTACATATATCCAATCCATGATATTTTACTGGTTATTATTGAGTATAACATTGAGTGGGTTTAATGAAGGATTATCTGAAATAAGAAATTTGCATAAATATAAATAAATATATATTTACATATTTTACTTTTATTTTGGAATTTTATATCCAAGTTTTCTTGCCTTGTCAACATTGAATGTTCATTCCCTTAATCACTTTAAATGTAAGAGATATACTTACCATTATATCTCAAGCAAGATCTGGGATTTCATTCCTTATCTTTGTTTCATCCCAATAATATGAGAACTTGCAACTCGGATAAAAAGGAGCGGGAACACATTCCGCCTTGCAAGTACAACTTGCATCTCCCAATACATTCTTTAACACCCGGGCCCACCACCCCTACGGTGATGTTGGCTCATCATTAATTGAACCAGCCGTCAACAGGAATACAACTCGCTATGCGCAATCCAATATCGCCCCAATAATTTGAGGACTTGATATTGGGGTCACTACACATACGTCCTTACTGTTTCGAGAAGTGAAGAGCCCGATCCAAATGGATCGTATGTAGAGATGTCACTTTGGACAAATGTCTCCTACATGCAATATCTGGCGACGGAACCCTTTGCCTTGACGGGAGACTATGGATGTCACTTATGTGATACTCCACCTCATATTTAAATTTTAATTAATTATCATGAATCATAATCATATAATTAATTCTTCCAAGGAAAATACACATCTATTCATAATAGAATGTTTTTAGTTAGATATGATTAATTTAATCACATTAAATAATGTATCATTCCAATTCACTCGTCAAACTTGATTGTTACTTGAATTAGTTTTATTATTTCAAAGTACATATTATTCAAAATTTAATAATTAGAAAATACATCATGATCTCTCAGGCATCATCCGTTCCCTACTCGTTGTCATGGCCAGTATTGACAGGAGTGGGACAGACCACACACGACGTAACTAGCTACCCCAACGCTCCCCGATTAGACACTATATCCACCTCGGGAAAAAAACAATGCCGATTCAATCAATTTGTACTTGAGATGATCATCGGTTCTTCAACCGAAATTATACCATATAGTAATAATCAGAACCATTTTTATTATAAGGAAATTTTCTAGACAAATTCCCAAAACCTATTCATGTAATAAGATTGTTGAAAGTGTATCAAGTAACCAATTGGTGATCTAGATATAATCATTCATTGGTTGAGACAATGTCATTTAAAGGAAAAATAATTTTTCTAAAATTTCGCTAATATAATCGATAATTATTCCAGGAAATTAACTATTAATTTTTCAAATTTCTTAAACGATGATCACAACGTTTTTGATAAACATGCAATTTCCAGCAGTGACCCTCACTAACCAAAATTAGCATATGGCATTCATTTTAAATCCAAATTAAGTAAAAACAATTTCCAGCTTTTGATAATTGATTTAAAACAGAAACCATGTGATAAACATGCATTTCCATTTGCTTTAAAATAATAATTAACATCTTAATTACGTCTCTAATCGCCATCCCCGAAACAGTGGACATATGGTCATTAAAACAATCATATCTTGAGCAAACGGAATCCAAATTACATAAACTCAAATTCCACATTTTCCTTATTTGATGGGAACATTTCTAAGTTATAAATTCATTTTTAAACATTTTACACAGGGTCAAAAAATTATCACAAGACAGGGCTGCGAAAATTAAAATGCTAAAATCTTCACGAACCCAAATATGCACAAATTTTCGTGTCATGGATCATATACAAGACCTTCATAAACATGTCTCTGATACCACTTGAAGGATATGGGAAGATCCTCAAGCGCATCATGGAAGCCTGTGGATCGCATCGAATGAGATCGAGAGCGATTAGTCGCACTAGTTGCTCCAGGCAGCAAAATTTAAAAAATTTAAACAAGATGAAACCACATGATCCAAGAACCTTTCTCGGATTATTTCATTTAAACCACAATAGGTATTAAGGTTACCTCTTGAAGCATGTTTGTAATCGAGTTTGTAAACTAAGAGACCTCCTGTCTCAAGTCCGATAGGACGAAGGAGACGCTTGCGAACACATTGATGAGATGTATCCTTCTCGCAATCCATGTTGATGATCCAGGCGACGAATCACATGATCTCTTCACATAAGATATGGCATCTTCTTCATGAGCGAAGCGCACCGAAGGAGACGGAGATCCACGAGCAAGTACTCCAGCAGCATAACGACGATGTTGCGGTGAAGATGACTCTCTTAATGGCTCCATGGTGGATAGCCATAAGAGGGAGAGGGAGAGAGGCACATGACATGTAGAGAGAGAGAGAGAGGAAGAGAGCATTCGTTGTTGTCATAAAACGTATCTCGAAGAGAAAGGGGTGCCTCTTCTTATATAGGGTTTTCGGAGTCCATGGATCTCAATCCATGGAAAACACACAATCAATGGTTGAGATTGATTTGTGTTTCTTTCAATGGCTAAGATGTCATTGTAAAAACACAACAATAAATGATTTAATTTAAATTAAATTATATTGATAAATCAACATAATTAATTCCAAATTAAATCACCTTTGACTAGAGATGAGATAATGAGGAGACTAAAACCAATCCCCTAAGAAGAGGGGATGGCTACTCTTCTCCTCATGGAGAGTTGTATCCGTCCACATCTCTTGAGTGGACTTGGTCAATCTCTTCTAATTATCATTAGATCTCATTATCTCGTGATATATCATGTTCTCTTGACAATAATATTTCCACAAAAAATAATTCCAAATTATCTTGTGGAAAATATCAACCATGCCATTGAAATTATGTGAATCTCATTCACATCCCAAAACAAAATGTAATTATATTTTCAATTAATCATTCAATGTGAATCCAATTCATATTAACAATTAATCAACAAATATAAATCATAATATGCTCTCTTTAATATATTTTAAATCACATTTATAATATACCTAAATAATATGGATAGTGGTATCCATATTATTCTTATCCATGATGATTAAATGTGTTTCATTTCTCATGTGCCTAAATAATTTGAATCACATTCACACTATTCCCATTTTTGATAACTAAATCACATTTAATTATCTTAGATAACTCTCCTAATAATATGAATCAAATTCATTTTATTCATTATAATTAAATCACATTTAATTATCCATTTTCTCAATGCTCGGATACATATATCCACACAAATTATCCATAAACTCATTCAAGGATAATGCGCTCTCTCCGCAGATACTTGGAGATAAGGACGGAGCGATTGTATTGTTCCACGTATAGTGACTTCGATATTGAGATCACATATCAAATCCAGATCTTGCGGACCACCCATAGATGCTTGATTAAACCGAAACCACAAATCTTCTCATTACATCTGAATCACATTCAGATCAATGTCCAATATTTGGACATAGATCAGATTACTTCTCTATGAGAGGAGTCACTAAAATCCAGACATGTTTCATCACTTCCTCGAAATGGAAGCGTCATGGTTATACAATCGTTTATGATCACATCACCCTTAGGTATTCCCAATACCTGTACATCCTGCATACTGGAAGACCCATAATAAACCTGAAGTATAAGATCAATTTTACACTGTCTACTTCAGTGTTTTATCATAAAGTTTCTCACTCGGTCATTGGGAGTCAAAATCAATCATATGCTTTCCAAAAGCATATATCATACCCAGGTGTTGATCATATACTTTTCCAAAAGTATATATCAAACCTACAAATTCAGTTAAGCTTTGAAAGCTAGACGATCGTGAATGAATTTTGATTCTTCACAATATCTCATGTGTGTGCTCATGTCTTCCGGTTCAGTGATGAACCTGTATGATCCCTTCGAGAGATCGTATTACTCATATGCCCTTATATGCACACCTGCCAGCCATTCCAGCGTCCTCCATCCGGCTCCAGACTCCGGGAAAAGATGACTCCCGAACTCATTAGTGTGCCGGTGTATAGACCTTGATTTGGTCATCAACCTATTGGTCTGCCAAATGTACATACTCAGACATATATTAACACAGCTGTCTCCGATCAGAGGATGCGTGCCTATATCGTGACAACATACGAAATAGGACTTTGGTTATCTCAATCTCGTTACGTCAACTCTTAGACCTAACTAATCAGACACCTCCGAACCTCTATTTCCATGTAGAGGACCTGCATCAAGATGTCGGTCAGATATCAGCCAAGTAAGAAAGGATTGCCATCTCCTACTCAGGCTGGAGATCATCTCTTAACAATCATTTGACGGTACTTGATGAATCCTCAATCTATCTCTTTAGATATTCATCCAAGCACCGGCCTCTATGATTCAATATTTGAATCAACAGTTGTATGATCATCAAGATGGACATGGTACATAACCCTAATTGTACTAAGGGACGTATTATGCAAAATAGTTATTCTTAATTTCAGATTCGAGAAGCAATAACATTTATTGCATAATGGCTCGTCGTGGGCTCGCATGTCCAAAATCTCCTATATTTAGGATAAAATAATCCAAAGTATTGTAGACCGTATCTACATTCAGGGAGGGTTGAGGGTGGGAAAGAACAATTCAACTAGTCGTCCTGTCTCCCCCCTATAGTTAGGGTAAGATATCCTTAGTATAGACAAGAACATCAACAAGAGAGGAGACGGGTAGTGAGATAAAGAATGTAAAACTCACATCACTCATCCCCCCTATACTTAGGATGAAGCATGTCCTATGTATAGAAGCAATCAATGAGGAAAACAAAATAAAAGATAGTGAATATACAAAAAAGAATAAAATAAGAAAAGAAGAACATATATGAACTAAAAGGAAGAGTTTTTTAGTGATATTCTGAATCTAGTGATGCTGCTAAGGTTGTGGATGCTCCTTCATTGCATATCACTTGGACATAATCGATAATGACCAACAAAGTCTCATGCTCGAGGTATGGATTCAGTAACTGACTATTGACAACAAATATTTGTGCCTCAGGAGAGAATTCTGATATCACAATGCTTCCGTTGTCATACACATCTTGCACTCTGAATGGCCCTGTCCATTTACTCTTTAATATGCTCGAGAACATCTTCAACTTTGCAATAAATAGCCACAGTTTTTGTCCAATGTCGAAGATCTTTCGTCTGATGTGTCGATCATAGCATTGTTTAACCTTCTCCTTGTACATCAATGTCTTATCATATACATAGTCTCATAATTCCAATATCCTATTTAATAATCTTTTCTTTTATGAGCACCTTTTAATGAGTCCAAATTGCAAATGTTGACTGCCCCTAGTGATTTGTGAATTAACCCAACGGGCAGATGGTATCGTTTTCCGTATACAAGACGGTAGGGCGACATGCCCAAGGGAGACTTGTAAGTATTCTGTATGCCCAAAGGACCGAGTCCAAGAGTTGAAACCAATTCTTTCTGTCCAGCATTACAAGATTCTACAAAATCATGTTGATTTCTCTGTTTGATAGTTCAACCATGCCATTTGTCTTGGGATGATAAGGAGATGCGACTCGATTCTCGATGTCGTACTCCTTCGTCAATTTATTGACCTCTTTATTAATGAAGTGACTAACCCCATCTGATATTAGCATTTTATGAATCACAAACTGTTATACGATGTTTGCTCTCAGAAAACGACAAGCTGTACAGTTGTCTGTGGCTCAAGTCGGGATAGCTTCAACCCAGCAACTCACATAGTCCACAACAAGAAGGATGTGCACGTATCCCTAATTGTGGTGTAAGGTTCCCATGAAATCGATTCCCCAAGCATCGATTACATCGGTAATATGAATGAATTTCAGGGGCATTGAATCTTTAGCTATAACGGTATATTTCAATCTATGAGAGTCAGTGCAACGCTTGAGTATGTTATAGCATCTTCAAATAGTGTCGGCCACTAGAGGCCACACCACACTACTTTCGTTGTTATTCTATTCCAGAGTGGTCTCCACTGTAATTGAGTCAATGAAAATGCTCGAGGACACTATGATGCTCCTCTAGAGGGAAATCTGCCCCTTCTCTGAATAAGAAAGGATCTTCCCATTAGTAGATCAGCATATCAAGGGAGTGAATCCACAACCAAAATCGACTCGCGAGGAAGGTGTATGTGATGGGTACACTGCTTAGTGGAGGCTATTGCTGCTCAACTCTAAAGAGGTGATCTGCTATCACACTTTAAACCCCAGGCTTGTCTTTGATTTCCATATTGAACTCCTAGAGGATAAGGATCCACCTGATCAGTCTAGTCTTCGCATCCTTTTTCTGCTGTATATATGATAGCAGAGTGGTCAGTGTATATGGTGACTTTAGATCCAGTTAAATAGGTTCTAGACTTCTCAATGGTGAAAAGCACAACAATCAATTCTTTCTCTGTGACAGTATAATTTCTCTGAGATTCATCTAGTGTTTTGTTGGCACTGTGAATGGCATAAGGTGCCTTGTCTTTTCTCTATCCTCTAACAACCCCAACTTCAAAGTCTGGCACATCCATCATTATCTTAAAATGGAGAGATTAATCAGGTGGCTGCAGGACTAGAGCTTGAGTGATTACCTCCTTCGGCTAACTAAATGAAAGGAGAACAAGTTGATCAACATTAAGCTTTGTCTCCTAGCATAATAACTTTGTCAGATGTCGGGTAATGTGGCTTATGTCATGAATGAATCTTCTATAGAACCCACATGACGCAGGAATGACCTCACATTTCAGACAGTCTGAGGTGGCTCTAAATTGCCAATTACATCCACCTTAGCCTGGTCGACTTCCAACCCTTGTTTGGAGACGACGTGACCCAGCACAATCTCTTCTATGATCATGAAGTGGCTCTTTTCCCAAGTTAACGCAAGATTGAGTGCATAGCATTTATGAAGTACTGTGTCATGTTCTCAAGATATAAATCAAAACTATCACAATAGAAAGAGAAATCATCTGTAAACACCTCGAGAAAACTTCCCACCATCTCGGCAAAAATTTCAGGCATGCATCTCTTGAATGTTGAAGGTATGTTACACAGTCCAAAGGGCATCCTCCTAAATCATATATGCTGAACTGACAAGTGAAGGTCGTCTTCTCATGGTCTTCTAGGGTGTTCACTACCTTTACCCATCCAGAAAGCAAAAGAACCCGATGTTGGTTAGTCTTTCCAATACATTACCGATGAACAATAAGGGAAAGTGGTCCTTCTTGATTGTTGCATTAAGGCATCAATAGTCTACACATACACACCAAGATGTCGGTACCCAAGTTGAAATATCCTCTCCTTTGTCATTTGTAACCATAGTGAGCCACGATTTCCTCGAAACTACATGTAGAGGGCTCACCCAATTTGAATCGGAGATGGGATAAATGAAGCCTACATCACACTATTTTGTGATCTCATTCATGACTACGTCCCACAAATTTAGGTTTACTCTCCTTTAAAACTCTCGGAACGGTTTGGCATCTTCTTCCTAATAGATATGGTGTGAGCACAGAGCAACATGTCACCCGCAGAGATCTGAAATGTACCAACCAAGTTCCTTGTGTTTTTTTCTAAAACCTCGAGAAGTCAAGATTCTTTATCTGGGATTAGCCTGATCATGGTGATTACCGGATACATGTTCTCTGGACCCACAAGTAAAGCATACTTGAGGCCTGCCACAAGTGGCTTTAATTCTGGTTCTTATTGGGCCTACTTCTCGGTTACTTCAGAAACGGTGCTAGTAGGTGGATGATCTGCCCTAACTTTAGAGGTAGTGCTGATCACCTTAGTGGCTTCTTGTTCAATTGACAATGTACCGAATAGATCTACAATGAATTCATCATGTTTGGACTGGCATGAATTGTCTGACTCAAAGAGATCTATCAGCTAATTGGATTCTGTCTCCCAAGTGCCATCAGAGCTTGTGTCGATTGTGCTCTCCCGGTCCTCCTCAGACTAGAGGATTTCCAGGGTCCATGTGTCATTCAAAGAGAGGTTTGTATCTCTGATCTTTGCAATAAAGTACAGTCTGCTTCAGGCGGTCTCCTATAACTTTCATCTGATATGATCTTTGGCTCACTTATCATGTCTATTGTAACTATATGAGTTCTTGAGATGAACGTGATCTTCCCATACCCATAGTTAGCTACGACCTCTTGGGTATGCAAGAATGATCATCCCAGGATAATTGGGGTCTGATGTAATGGTACAGGGGAGTCAATATCAATGACTACAAAATCAACCGGGAACTGCATATCATGCACCTTTACCACAACATCTTCTAAAAGACCTTGAGGTCGCTTGATGGGATAAATCAGTGAACTGAAGCATCATGCATGTCTGCTTTAATGGACTCAGCACGAATTCTTGCAATAATGGTGATGGAAAGAGATTGATGGACGAACCACTGTCATGTAGGGTTCGCTCGAAGACTTGATCAAAAATCTCGCATCTAATCAAAAGTGCTCATTTGTCTTGTTTTTTCTGTGGGAGATTGTTGATGGCTAATACGTGGCCATGATGAAGATGTTCCTCTCAACTTGTTGGCGTATTTTGTTACCGTTCTATTGACGCTTGTTTGTACATGCCTCCTTTAAGCCTTTCTTCACAACGAGCATATATTCCATAGCCTTTATCAATGGTAACCCAACTGTCACATTTTTAAGAATATCTACAACTATAAGATAAGACAATGCACTTATTTTATTTGTAATTTTTTTGATTCTTGTATTGCATATGGAAAAGGAATATTTACAGAATTGAATTATGAAACAGTGTTCTTACATAAAAAAAATTCTTGTCCATAGTGTTCTGTACATCCATATTACATAATGGTGTACATGCTGGAGGTAAAAGTGCTACTGCTGGTGGATCGATTGTTAATGCTCGCTCCTCCGTGGTCAACACAGCTTCGAATTGACTAGGATCATCTTTTTGGTCTTTTTGCTTTTTCTAATTTTATTTTCATTCTTTTCGTTGATGGCAATGGTGGTGGGTGATAGCTCGTATGTCTCCTCCTTCTTCTTCCTCACCCAAACCTGTAGCTAGAGAGTTTAATGTAGAAGATGAAGATCCACCTATCAAAGCCTTATTCTTCCCTTTTCCTACGTTAGATGGAGGCAAAGTCCTACCACTCCTTATAGTAACAACATTACATAAAGCAATGTTACAAGCATCTGACACTATAGGAGCATGCGAGACATCACATTCTACATGCTCTTTCGTTTTAAAATTATTGGGATTTACTTTGCTTTAGTGGCAGTAAGATCATCAAGTTTCTTGGTAATCTCTCCTAGATCCTTCACGAGTTGGGCCAAGTAATCAGGGTGGGGTATACTAGAATTGCCTTAAAAATTTTAGCGTGCAGACCACGCGGTTGCGTATGGTTAGGAAGCTGAGGTTAGGACTGTTGATGTTGCTGTGGAGGAGGAGGAAGCTAGTATTATCAATATGGAGGAGGGGGAGTACTGTTGCTGTCCAACTGCATATTGATGATATGATTATGGATGACAGTACTACGATTGTGGGTACTATTGAGATTGTCTCTAGTTTCCTAGATACTGTTGAGATGAGTGATGTTGGTACTGAGGTTGAGTTGAAAGGACAGAGCAAAATGACCACCCTGTATTTGGTGGTAAGGCCGGTTGGCGGGTTACCTAGCCCTAGTGTTGTCTCGTAGGATGGATTAGTTGTGCATTATAACTCCATAGGCCATTGCTTCTTGGATTAGTAGCGGTGGTGGAAATGCTGGATTAGAAGATTGGAGGTAGTCTAGCCGATAGACTACCATCTATTGCTACAGTGGGTCCTGCTCGGGTACTTGTACGTAGTGCACATGGTCGATTGTGGCTGGTGCGGACTCAACTGAGGTTTCTGTGTCAGTGAGTGCTCATCATTCTTCTCAGGAGGAGTCTAAGATGCTGGTGTTGTTGATTGACACGAACTGTTGATGCTCACCAGTAGCTCCAACTACTTGATGATTTGGTCCATCTTGTCCAAGTTATGAGCCCTTTCTTCGATCACGGTGAGCTTCTCAAGGTTCTGTGACTGTTTCTTGATGATATCAATCTTTGAGAGATGATCCCCATTGATGCTGAGGTTGGATCTCTCATCTCTCTCAGCCTCTCGGGATGCTACCATGTTAAACGACTTCTAGAGGACTTGTGGTTGTATATGGTAACGTGGTGTACATACGGCAACCTCTCCATCGGCCATCTCTTCGAAATCTGCAAAACCACATCTTCATCCTTGTTAAAATGGAATCCTCCACATGTAGTGTCCCCTAGTCTCTAGCTCTCTACATCTAGGGCACCGAAAAATGCTAGACCAGGTTGTTCCTTGGTATATCATGGTGGGAGCACTTCTCCTACAGATATGTAAATCGCCCCCAGGCTTCATGGATGGACTCATGGGTGGCCTGGAAGAAGTTGTTGATCATGGCTCACATCTGGTTAAGTCGTCAAAGAGGGTAGAATTTGTAAAAGAACGCATATTTGAGTTCCCTCTAGGTCGTCACGACCTTTCGCAAATGATTGACTTAATAGAGCGCATTGTTCTGAAAGCTGAAAGTGAGTGCAATAATCTTCTCTACACCCAATGAGATGTAAGGGTAGTGGATCGTCCTGTAGTTGCAAAAGAACTGTTGTAGGTGAATGTACAGTTCCTCGTTGGTGTTCTCGTGAAATGATGGGAGGAGGGCAAGGAACTAGTACTTGAGATCGAAGTGAGCATGGATCGGTGTAATGCGGATCCATTGTGTCATATGGTTGTCTATAGGATTGTATGTCTCCTTCAATGTAGGTTTTAGGTTCCCATTCCTTTCTCCCTTCGCTTGGTCTAACTCATCGTGGGGTATTTTTCCACCTCCTACTACTCCTCCTGCGCGCTATGTGCTAGGGCTTGCTCAAATAGATGTTGTTGTATGGCTTGGATGGAAGCTAGCAATTGTGCATTCACCGAATTCTGATCTGGCATTTGCCCCTACTCCTGTTGGGGCGTTTGTTTCCTCTTTCCCTTCCATTGGGGAGCCATCTATCTATATGAGTCTGAGGAAATGATGTCTCGATTGGGATCCAGGATTGGGACTGGCTTCTATCTGCAATGTTCGAGAATCCCAATCAGACTATTTGAAATTGAATTCCAGCTGTCGAGTTGAGTCGTAGATTAGAGTCGATCCCTGGAGAGATGTAGTTGTAATCGACCTACACTCACTACAAGAAAAAGGGGGACTAGAGTGGCCCCAATTTTATGGATGATAAAGGAGGATGGGAACCAAACGTGTAGTTTGGAGATTAGTTTGCAAGGTCCAAACCGGGTTCTCGGGAATCGCCTTGAATTATTGATGATACTTAATCCATGGAATCAATGTGGGTATCGACAGAGTCCCGACTAAAGCATTCATTGATCGATATAGTGGAGCAAGAGAAGATAGATGCATGAAGAAAGATACTGTGGTCAACAATGAATAAAAGGAGTGTAAAACGGTAAAAAGTCTTGCAATGAAAAAGGGGTCAAAGAGAAGACACATATAACAAAATTTACGGAACTGTGTGGGACAGGATCTTTGAACCTTAATCTATATCCATATAAGAACAATAAAAAATTGGTTCACCAAATCATGCCATGTGAAGCCATAAGGGATTAACTGTTAATTATATTTTCATTTTTAGATTTGTCAATTCAGGCATATCTTATAACAAGTCCTTAGCATGCTAACCGTATAGGAGAGAGAGAGAGTGGTCCCGGAAAAGTATCTCGTACTTATCCTCCTCCTCCGTAACCTGCAGTCTACACTTTTTGAGGTCATTGTAACCCTTCCTGGATCCCTACTCAACCAAACAAATAGAGGGAGGAAGCTGATAGGTGAAGTAATTACTTCAAAAATCAAGGCCATACAAAAGGTAGTTACTGATCGGATTTTTGGCTCTAATCCTTAGCTGGTCGTGCCTAGCTCATGGGAGGGGTTTTGGTCCCCTCCTAAGGTACATGAAAACAATGAGGCCATTATGAACCCAAGGCAATGAAGTCCATTATAGATTTTAATTAGGGTCAAAGTATATTTTAGTAGTCCCCATGTTTTAGTTTTTTTGGGGGTTTTACTTTCTTTTGGGTATTTTTCATACAAGTGCCTAACGATTTTGTAGATTTTTTTTAAGTATTGTGTGCTAAAAATAAGAGTGAGATAGCGAAAAAGCCATGCAAGTCGATTCGATTTTATAAATCTAACCATTTAATCTAATGATACATATAGAGTTAGAGGACCTACAATTCTTCCCTGCTCTCTCCATGTGGTATGCAAAACAAAATTTTTAAACATGTCTACATGGCGGTGTGCATTCGACAAAATCACCAAAAACAGTAACTTCCATTAAACGTAGAGAAGCATATGTTAGTTATACAGAACGAGACTAAAAGTACGGTCTTCAATGCCATTCTGTGCCCACCACAACGAGTCCTCCAGCGTTGTATGTGACCTCTCTCGACGCACGATCTCAAGTTCAAATAATCAACATTTATTTATTTGAATAGATCCAAACATAGTAGACTATAGGAGCATGCAATTCTTATTATGGATATGGACCTAATTTCCGATACAAGCAACGCACAAGGTAAGGGCTGATGCACACAAAAAAGTAAAAATAAGGCGGATAACTCACAACATCGGAAACAAAATAAAAGAAGGCGGTAAAAACACGGGAAAACTACGATGAGGCCCCGCTGTGAATAGACACCAGGGCACTGGGCCTCGTTGTGTAGAGTATTGTCCAAGTACATAATTATTATAAATGATTAAATAAATCTCTCTCTCATTAATAAATCTAATCTATATATATTCTGTGTAGTCTCTACTTGCCACATTTGCTACCTCACCAACTAGTCAATGCTTGAAGACCAGTCTCAACCATGCTTGGCTACATCAGCATCCTAGGAAGCCATCCTAGTGTAGCAGGCCTTAGCAACAAATACAACAAGCGGGGTATATTAGCACATACAATCAAATAATCATAATCCAATAAATGTATCAATATGAGTAATGTACAAGTAATAAATGAATCAATAAATATGCACAAAGAAATGAATCCATAATTGAATCAATAAATCAATAAATGAATACATGAATGTACATAAGAGGATACACATATTGCTCCACGACAACGATACCAATTGATGAGAGGGTTTTAGTGAGGGTCTAAAAATATCCTTGCTTCAAAGAAAATATAAATTATCGTTGAGGCGACCGCTCACAAATACCTCGCTCAATCAACAGTTAACCCACAATGTAAATCAATCAATAAATAACAAGAATGTGAGTTAAAATTCATTATTAGCTACAACACAAAATATATAGCATGCAAGTATGTAGAGGTCGATCCACTAAGAACAAGTTAGGTAGCCTATGAATATTTCTAATCAATGTATATTATGTATACGCGCGTCATTATTCAATATGTAGGTTTATATATATATATATATATATATATATATATATATATATTGTTTCTAAACAATGAAATTAATAATGAATATATAGGTATAATAATAATAAAATCCATATATATTAGATTAATACATACATACATATACACATACATAAAGATACACCTATAAGGTGTTCACACATTTGCGTGTACATTGATATTTATATATATAATTTATACATAATAATAATATATTTCCTTTTATATTTTCAAAAGTATTCTTTCTATTCAATTTTTACATACATATATAATTAAGTATATATATAGGAGTATATAAGGATATACATATATATAATATAGATGTATATAATTATAAAAACTGTTTAAAACAAATAAAATACATGAAATACAATATTTCTTGGTTCTAAATAATTTTCTGAAGTTTTTTTGTTTTATAATTTTACAAATTTTTATATATTTTTAAAATAAATAATATCCAAAATCATGGTTTAATTAAATAGGCACAATTGAAGATATAAATAACAAATTAAATCCAAAATTCTTTGAAGTAATTTTTATAGATAGGGATTAAATCAAGAATGATTAAGATTAAAAATAACTTTATTTGGGATTTTTGGTGATTTTTCACATTTTTATTGGATTTTGGATATTTTTAAATTTTTTGCTTTTTTGCTTTTTCTATTTCTAAGGATTTTTGGACTAGTTTTAATAACTACTGAATAAATAACATATATTTTTTGTGGAATTTTTCGAATTATTTTTCCATTTTTCGTTATTTCCTATGTTAGACAGGAAATAAAACATGCTTATTTGAATTTAAATAAATTGTTAAATGATCAAAACGCATTTCTTAAAATTTGACGTGAATATACATGCTAACGGGCATCTATCCCTATTTTTGTACAATTTTATGAGCATGGGTGTTATTGTTAATAAATGAAATTCAATAACCAAAATTGCATGAACTGGGAATGGCATATTTGCAATTAAAATATAATCGAGTGGTTCATCTACAAATGTGCTAATAATATACAACTGATATTTAAATTTACTGAATTGAAAATAAATACAAAAAATCCAGGGCTATATTTGTAAAATAGCCACCTCATGTGGGACGGCCCGTGAGGTGACCTGACATGGACCCAATTACAATTTATAACAAGTTCAGGGGTCAGTATGAAAAATATACACATATATTTATGATATACATTTTATTTACGTGATTAATGTATACAAACAAAAATGAGTGTGGCAAGATATGCAATTTACCACAAAATATGTATGATCCAATAGCGCAAACCATCTCACCTTCCATGGGTCGTGCGTTGGTCAGCCAATACAAGTTCATATTTGATGCTCGGGATTAGATCTTGGAAGAAGATCTAATGATTGAGACATGCGAGATCAAATGACTAGTGATTGATCTAGGGATCATCCCCAGACTAGACAGATGTTGCTCTATTCGAAGAACAGGGAAGAACAACATGCTTCCATGCCATCGATCGGTGATCTCACCTCCATCTGGTGGTCCTCATCTATGTTCTTGGGCTCTACACCTCTGGGATAGTCCTTCGTAGCGACTGATGCTCTCAAAATTATCTGGAACCTAGTGTGGGGGTCTTGGAACTCGGTCAAAGTAAGAGCACCTAGGGATCCTTGTCCAGGTGCGAAGAGTCCTAGGAGAGGTCCTTTGGCCTTGGTACCTGCACAAAAAGGTCCAGGGGTTCGTATCGTGTCGCCTCGACTATAATGAAGCTAGAGTGCACGATGGATGAGGTGGATGGCGAAGCTCTGTCGTAAGGTGGAGGGCGCTTTGAATCACTGATCGAAGCGTGGTCAGGTTGGTCTAGATGATTTGTCATACGGAGAACGTGAAGGGAAAAAGGATGGAATGAATGCAGAGATCAGAGTAGTGGTCACAAGGGGTGAAAAAGTGGACAGAGCACTACAGCTCCAGCGATGTGTCTAAGCCAACCTATCCTTAATCATTATCTAAAACTAGAAAGAAAATGTGGAAAATGAAAGACATGAATAAAATTTACCTAATGTAATTAAAAACGCGTTGCTCTAATACCTATGGTGAAGTAGGGAGCATGGTGGCCGGAGAACCACTGTGGATCTGCTCTTCTCCTTACTCCATCGAATCTGAGGTCGGGGAAGTCATCCTCTGTAACCAGAGACTTCACTCTCTCACATAGTGACACCTATGAGGCTCCAAGAGGGATCAAAAAAGTGGAAGACATGATCTGGGGTCTTATTATGCGCATAGTTTCGGGTGATTTTTGAGTGTGATTATTGAATGGCTAGATGCGAATTGAGAGATCTAATGAGTGAGCATGGGTAAAGTATGTGATGGGAACCGAATCCCTGAAGGACTCGAGGCGAAAGGAGGTAAAGATAGATAGCTTAAAGGCGGAAAAAGGTGGCAGGCTCAAGGTGTCTGACGCAAGTCAACGAGAAGACATGGAGTTGACTGAGGTCAACATTCCTTGCGACTTAATTGGTCTACGGTGAACACTACATGACAAAGTAGTCCTTATTTTTTTGATATATAGTAAATAATTTTTTTAAATTTTGGTTATAAAATATAAATTGTTTATTATTTTATGTAGTACTTTATTATGATTTTATTCATTTTTTGGGGTTTTTTTATTACGAGTAAATTTTTATTGGTATATTTATAACTATAGTCATCTATGATTCATGTATTTTATTTTTATTTTGTCATTTTTATTTTAATATTTTATTCTATTATTTTATATATCTATATATATACTAATTAATTTTATGTACACAAATATTTTTTATTGTATTTTTATGATTTTAGTTGTATAATTAAATAAATAGGGGTATACATTATATATGTATAAGTATTGTATATTCATGTATGTATTTATGTATACTTATTTTATTGTGTTTTCTTGATGGTTTTCTTCTATTATAAATGTGTACATGTATTATAGATAATATTTGCAAATTTAAAAAATATAAAATTATAAAAATAATAAAGAATAAATGAAATTGAATATTTTAGTCTAGTATTCTTTACATTAACGGTCCAAAACCAAACTTGCACACCTTAAGTAAAAAAAATTGAAATAACATTCATTAAATGCTTTATTAAAAGGTATATACAATTAATGTGATTTTGATTTATTTTGAGTTTTTATTTAGGAGATATTTGTCTGGGAAGTTTGGGTTTTTTCTTTTTATCAAGGATATAAAATGTACACTGAGCATTATTTTTGTGCAAACTAAATTTTTTTTTCTATACATTATTAATCTACAACTTGTCCAAAGGGTTCTCTATTTGAGATATAAATAATAAAGAATAAAATAAGTCCCAAAAATGCTTTATTGGAGAATAAATAAGTAGGCTTTTTATTGTTTATTTGGCCCCTATCTCCCTCTAATTTATTCCTTGTCGACCGAATCAATTCTTGACTTGTTATAGGGGTTTAGGGTCAAAAAGTACCCTTGCTATTTTATTCATTTTCTTTCCATTCCTATATTCTATAATATTGGCAATAAAAATAGTGTTTTATATACAATTAATAGAATAAATAATGAATGTTAATTTGTCCAAAATAATGCTATTTACATGCAGTAGCATGGGTTTTTAAGGCCAAAATGATAGAATAAAGGTGATGAAATGGAGATTCATCAATATTTAGCCGATTTCATCAGGGAATCAAGAATTAGTCATTAAATTGTAGGTGCCCGTTATTCTCTGGAGCATCAATCTTCACATCCAATTCGTTACATTCTTCCATCTCCGATGATCAACGCAGTAGATCACTGCTCAGGTTTTAAACCCAAGTTGCTTCTTCCATCAGATTCAACGTTGCTTCCCTCAATTATACCTAATAGTAATAGAGCTCGAGAGGGGAAGGACTCCCCCCTCCAGCCCTATAAGAGCCTCCAGAGGTCACCATCATCGTAGATCACTAGAGAATCGAGAAATTACCACCGCCGACTGCTACTTTACAGAAAAAGTGGCGCAGGACCATGTGTTATAGGTGCACGATGCATGCCCATAATCGACGAAGCAGACCACCCATGCCTTATAATCACAGCCCTTCACTTTCAAGTGTTGGAAAAATTGCAAACTAAACCAAAAGTTCCAAATATTCTCAACGCGACTCTAGAGTGTTGCATAACTGCAAATAGGTCCCCATACAGGGACCTATTTGCAAATTCCAAAGATTATTCTTGTAAATAGGTCCCTGATCAGGGACCTATTTAAAAGAAAGGTCTTATCTTTTTGTGTTTTATTTTTCTATACTTCTACATTAGACTTTGGACTACATTATAGACCATAGACCATATTCTTTCATCGTTGTATGTCTTTTCATTTTATTTTGCATTATTTTTCGACATTTTCTTCAGGAGTTTTTCTTGTTTTCATTTTTGATTCGTTTTATTTTGCTTTCATTTTGATTTGATTTGTTTTTATCTTTCTTTTCTAGTCCGTTGCTTGAGTCGATTTTTCGACTATATGGTACACTATTATTCTATATTCTCACCTACTATATTTATATAAATTTATTAAAAAATAACCGAGCAAGGTAAAGTATGCAAGCTGATGAAATCCATCTATCAGCTCAAACAAGTTTCTCGTAGCTGAAACATTAGATCTGACGAAACCATAAAGAGTTATGATTTTGAGCAGAATCTAGATGAACCATGTGTATACAAGAAGCTTAGTGGGAGCGCCATTGTGTTCACCTTGCGTTGTGTAGATGACATCCTTATCATGGTGAATAATACTTGGATGATGACCAATGTTAATATTTTGCTATCCCATACCTTCGAGATGAAAGATCTTGGAGAAGCCTCTTACATCTTGGGTCTGAAGCTATTCAGAAACTGAGAAAAGAAGATCTTGGGATTGTCATGACATGTGTACATTAAGAAACTCTTGGAGAGGTTCACTATGGAGAACTCCAATAAAGATTTCCTTCCCTTAAGGCATGGTATCCAACTATTTAATGGGATGGCTCCTCAAATTGTTGAGGAAAAGAAAGCCATGGTTGGATGCCCCTACACATCATATGTAGGAAGCCTAACTTACGCCATGGCGTGCACAAGGCCAGATATATGCCTTGTAGTCGGAGTGGTAAGTCGTTACCCATACTGCTATGGAGAACAACACTGGAATGTAGTGAATAACATCTTCAAGTATCTAAGACGGATACAAGATTACATATTGGTCTTTGGAAATGGTTATCTCCATGTCTTGGGATACACAGATTTTGACTTCCAATATGATATTTATTATCCAAAGTCAACATTATGATTTGTGTTCCCCTATTGAACGGTGGTGCTATGAGATGGAGAAGAAAGAAGCAAGACACTACGGTCGATTCAATAATAGAAGCTGAATACAATGCCCCATAGGATGCTACAAAGGAGGTGGTGTGGTTGTGCAAGTTCATCATGGAGCTTGCCGTAGTTTCCTCTGAGACTCCCATCCCGCTACTATGCGATAACACGGAGCCATAGCTCTAGTGAAGGAACCCAAATGTTGTCAAAAGAGATAGAACGTGGAAAAGAAATACCACATCATACAAGAGATTCAAAAGCATGGTGACATCGTAATCATCAAGGTTGCCTATGCCTACAACATTGTTGATTTGCTTGCCGAACTGTTGACAAAATTGATTATCGACCATCATGTAAGAAGTATGGGTTTAAGGATTGTATCTGAATGGTTCTGAGGGCTAGTGGGACGTTGTTAGCCATGTAAGCCCGAGGGAACCATTCCTGCAATAAATGTTATTGTAATGTCTGATATATCAATAAAAGTTATTGGTTTATTTCACTCTGTGACTGAGATTAAATGAATGAATGCAGTATAAGGTCCCTTTGTACAATTACATTTTTGTATAATGGCCATCTTGATGATCACACAGTTGTTGATTCAATTGTTGAATCATCGAGGTTGGTGCTTGGATGACTATCTGAAGAGTTAGATTGAGGACTCATCAAGCACCATCAAATGATTATTAAGAGATGATATCCATCATGAGTAGGTGGTGCCAATCCTTTCTCTGTTTGCTGATATCTGACTGACCTCTTGATGTAGGTCCTTTACATAGGAATAAAGATTCGGAGGTGTCAGATAAGTTTGGTCAAAGATTTGACATAATGAGATCGAAATAATGAAGTCCTATGCCGTATGCTCTCATGATATAGCCATTCATCCTATAACCGAAGACAGATGCATTACTATATATCTAAGAATGCATATTTAGCGGACCGATAGGATGATGGTCTGATCAAGGTATATACATCAGAGAGCGGGTATGCATACAAGGGCATATGAGTAACATGATCTCTCAAAGGGATCATGCAGGTTCGCTTGTGAACCAGATGACATGAGCTCACTCGTGAGGTATTTGGACCGGTCAAATACCATGCATGGTTGTCTTGATTTAGAAGCATGACAAGAATTTGTATGTATGATATATGCTTTTGGAAAGCATATGATACATACCAAGTCCCAATGACTGAATGAGAAACTTAATGGTTAAACACTAAAGATTATAGTATGAATTGATATATATATATATATATATATATCTTCAGGTTTATTCATGATCTTCTAGTATGCAGAATGTACACGCATTAGGAATATCTTAGGGTGATGTGATCATTAATGATTGTATAATCATGACCCTTCCATTTCGTGGGAGTGATGAAACATGTCTGGATTTTAGTGACTCCTCTTATTAGAGTTGTGATATGATCATATTCCAAGTGTTGCACACTGATCTGAATGTCATTCAGATGCAATGAGAAGATTAGATCTATAACCTTGATTTAATCAAGCAATAATGAGACGTTCCCAAGATCTGGATTTGAGACGTAATCTCAATATAGAAGTCACTATACGTGGAACATACAATCAACCAATCCTTATATCAAAGTATCCGCGAAGAAAGCACATTGTTCTTGAAAAGAGTACAAGAAAATTCCATTGTTGAATTATGTATCTGAGCATTGAGATGTTGATAATTAAGTGTGATTTAATTATCACGAATGATGTGAAAACGATTCATATTATTTAGATACATGGGGATGATGACGCAAGATAATTAAATGTGATTTAGTTTTCAAGTATTTAAATTATGTGGATAGTACTATCCATATTCTTTATATAAATATATTATAGTAGTAATTTATAATAAATTAGAGAGAGCTTATTTTAAATGGTATTTTCAAATTAATTACTGATGTAAATTGGATTCATATTGAAAATTAATTGGAAATGCAATTTACATTTTTTTAGGGTTGTGAATATGATTCACAATTATTTAATAGCACGATTGCAATTTTCATAAAATTAATTTCGAACTATTTTTTTAAAAAAAATTAAAATACATATGATGGATTGGATGAGCCAACACCATCCATTTAATGTATGGTGGACAGACACCTTTTGACTTGTTCTCAAGGGTGTTCATCCCCCCCTCTTAGGAGGGCGGGTAGCTTTCCTCCTAATCCTTCTATGTTAATTAATTTAGTTCAAATGAAATATGTTGATTATTCAATATTATCAAGTTAATATAAATTAATTGTTGTTGTATTTTTTACAACAATATCATGTCCATTAAATAGATACATAAATCAATCTCAACCATTGACTTTGTATTTCACATAGATTGTGATGCATGGACTAGCAAAATATTATAAAAGAAGAGGCAACCCTAGCTCCTCTTTTACACACAACAATTGAGTAATATCTCTCTATCATTCTCATACTACATGCCCCATCTCTCTCTCTCTCTATTTGTCGTCGTACATCTTGTTCTCTAGAGAGAATTGTCTCTCTGTCTCCACGCCATTGTGCTACCGCTTCGACCGCTCGTGGATCTCTGTCTCCTTCGGTGTGCCTCGCTCATGAAGAAGACATCGTATCTCTTATGTCGAGATCAAGAGATTCTCTGCTTGGATCATCAACTCAAATTGAGAGGAATACTTATCACATCAGCTCCCTCACAAGCAACTCCTCTGTTAGATTGAACTTGAGATAGGTGGTCTCTTGGTTAAGAGACTTGATTGCAACCATGCTTCAAGAGGTAATCCTACATACTACTTGTTGTTAGATGAAACGATCCGAGAATTGTTCTTGGATAATGTGGTTTCATCATTTAAATTTTTAAATTCCACTTCACCGAGCAACTAGTGCTACTGGTCGCTCCGATCGCATACATTGTGATCACCACACTGCCATGATTCACTTAAGGATCTTTCCATATCATTCGTATTATTCAACTGAGGACAACTTCGACGATGGCTGGGATCCTTCTTCTTTACATTCTTCATTTCTATTTTCCTTCTCGTCACATACCCGTTCAAAATTCTGCAAAAAACCGCCTTGAACATCAGCACCTTCTCCCTGATCTCATCTGTTCCCTTGTCCTACTTCTTTTGTACTTATTCCAGAGACCAAGTATTGGGGTACTAGATGCTCGTTGTATATACACTTCTAATCCACTTCTTCTCTTGTCCATCCCATTGTCGCTCCTCTTCTATACTTAGATTGTTCGCAGTCTAAGTATAGGGGGTTAACCAAGTTATATTTTCTTTTTCACTCTCTTACGCTTAGACCTAGCTAAAACTTCTCTGCACTTTTTGTTCTCTAAGGACATGACACTTGCTATGTATAGGGGGTGTGTATATATTTTGTACATATTTTACCCATAGCTTGTACTTTCGCATAAGTCTATATTTTATTTATGGGGTAGGTAACAATATTGTAAAAATCCCATAAAAATTGGAAAATTAAGAACTTTTATTTTTTTTGAAATTCTAACTACTATGCTTAATAATTAGTAGCTACTTTTAAGTGAGTGAACTATGGTCTCCCTGTTAGCAATGTAAGCCCGAGGCGAACCATTACTACAATAAATGTTATTGTAATACAGGATTCATCAATAAAAGTTATTGATTTTGTTTCACTCCCTTTATGATATTGAATGAATGAATGCACTATAAGGTCCCTCTGTACAATAAGGGTTATGTACCATGGCCAACTTGATAATCACACAGCTGTTGATTCAATGATTGAATCATAGAGGCTGATGCTTGGATGAATATCTAAGGAGTTAGATAGAGGACTCATCAAGCATCATCAATGATTAACAAGTAGTGATCTCCAGTATGAGTGGGAGATGGCAATCCCATCTCATTAGACTGATATCTGATCGACCTCTTGATGCAGGTCCTCTGCATAGGAATATTGATTCGGAGGTATCAGATTAGTTGAGTCAATGAGTTGACTTGGCGAGATCGAGATAACCAAAGACTTATGATGAATACTGTCACATCATAGGCAAACATCCTCTGACCGGAGACAGATATATTACTATATGTCTGAGCATGTACATTTGGCAGACCATTAGGTTGATGTCCTAATCAAGGTCTATACACCGGCGAGCTGGTGTGCATGTAAGGGCATATGAGTAATATGATCTCTCAAAGGGATCATACAGGTTCACTTGTGAACCGGGAGACATGATCTCACTCATGAGGTATTGGGATTGACCAAATTCCATGCTTGGTCATCATGCTTTAGAAGCATGATATGAATTTGAAGTTAAGATATATGCTTTGTGAAAGCATATGATCTGTACCATATCCCAAGGACCAAGATTGAGAAACTTAATGATCAGATTATGAAGATGACAGTGTAAAAATGATCTTTATCTTCATGATGATCATGAGTCTTCCAGTATGCAGGATGTGCAGGTATTAGGAATACCTGAAGGGTGATTTGATCATAAACGATTGTATAACCATGACGCTTCCATTCCGAGGGAGTGATGAAATAGGTCTGGATTTTAGTGACTCCTCTCATGAGAGAAGTGACCTAATCTTAGTCCATGTACTGGACATTGATCTGAATGAGATTCAGATGCAATGAGAAGATTAGGTTTACAGTCTTGATTTAATCAAGCATCTATGAGAGGTCCATGGGATCTGGATTTGAGATGTGATCGCAATATCCAAGTCACTATACGTGGAACAATACAATCGCCCAATCCTTATCTCCAAGTATCTGAGGAGAAATAGCATTGTTCTTAAATGGTTTGAGAACAATTCCATGAGATCTAAGAAAAGAGAAGTTGATAATTAAATGTGATTTAATTATCATGATGTATGAGAAATTATCCAATATAATTAAATGTGGTTTAATTATTATGGATATGAATAATGTGGATAGTAATATCCAATTATTCCTAATATATTATAAATGTGATTTATAATGTATTAGAGAGAGTCAAATATAATTTATATTAGTAGATTAATTATTAATGTGTATTGGATACACATTGTCTAATTAATTGAAAATGTAAATTACATTTTGTTTTGGGTTGTGAATGTGATTCACAATATTCCAATGTCAAGATTGCAATATTCCCAAAATTAATTGAGAATTATTTTTTGGTGAATAATTGTTGGAAAATAAGTTGAGAGAAAAACAAGGAGATATGCAATCCTATGGGAATCCATGGGATTGCCCTCCCCATATGGGAAGAGGGGGGCGGCACCAATTCCTTTATGGAATTGGTGGCCGTCCACTCCTCCCAATAGGGAAGGAGGCTCTCATTTGTTTTTTCCCTCCTTATTTAGTTGGTTTAATTTGGTATTAATATATATTTTATTTATCAAATATATTTAATCAAAATTAAATCACAAGTTGTTGGCTTTTACCAACAACAATCTTGACCATTGGATTGTCATAAATCAATCTTAACCATTGATTTTATATGACACATGGATTGAGATCCATGGATCCCAAAACCCTATAAATAGAGAGGCACTCTTTGCTCTCTCTTTACACATGCTATTGTAGCAAATCTCTCTCTCTCTTTCTCTCATACTCGACAGTCCTCTCTCCCTCTTCCTCTTGGTGGCCGTCCACCCTAGTGGAGGGAATCGTCGTCGCCCTCGCCTTCGTGCTACCGCTTCGACGCTCTGCGGTTCTCCATCTACTTCGAGTGCTTCGCCCGCGAAGGAGACGTTCGATCTCGTGCGACGAGATCAGGAGCAACCGTGCTTGGATCAACTTCTTTGATTGCAAGGACACCGCGGTTCATCCCCATGCTCGCAAGCAATCTCTCCGACGATCGGACTTGAGACAGGAGGTCTCTTCTCTTAGAGACTCGATCAACCACGCTTCAAGAGGTATTGCATTATACTTTCTGTGGTTATAGATGAAACGATCCGAGAATAGTTCTTGGATCATGTGGTTTCATCGAATAAAATTTTTTAAATTCCGCTGCACCGAACAACTAGTGCGACTAGTCGTTCTTCGTCATATCCGATACGACACTCACGCTTCCGTGATGCGCTTGAGGATTTCTTCATATCCTTCAAGTGGTATCAGAGCCTTAGGTCGACGGTTTCGAATAGTGATTCGTTAACCAAGGACGACTTGGGTTCGCAAAGGTCGCGAAAGTTTTCATCGCATTTGATTTCGTAGATCTGTTTAGTAAATAAATTCGGCACTGTTTAAATTGTTTAAACAAGAATTTTATACTTGTATTATGTTCCCCATTAAATAAGGAAACCATAGGATCTGAGTTTGCGTAAATCGGATTTCGTATGCTCGAGATATGGTCGTTTTAATGAACATGTATGCACTGTTGCGGGAACTGTGAATCTGAACGTGATTAAAATGTTAATTTCTGTTTAGACTTGCCTCGAAATACGTGATACATCACTTAGGTTCTGTCCTAAATCAAATTAGCAAACTTTAGAAATTGACTTTGCTTAATTTGGATTTAATATGATTGAGATACGCCAATTTTAGTAAGTAGGGGTCACTGCTGAAATTGCTTTCCTAATCTAGAACCAAGTGATTGTCAATTAGTGAAATTAATTGTTAATTTCGTGAAATAACCTTGAAAAATATTTGTGAAATATTGAAACATGATTATTTGCCTAATTGACTTGGCCCCAACCAATTAGTTCATTAGATTTGATCTAAACCTTAATTGGAATTACAATCATCAAACTTCTTGCTTGAATAGGACTTGGGAATTTGCCTAGCAAATTTCCTTAAAATTAAAATTGTTTTGATTACTATATGGTATAATTTCAGTTGAAGAACCGATGATCATCTCAAGTACAAAATAATCAATTTGGCGTTATCCTTTCCCGAGGTGGATGAACGTATGTGGTCCGCTCCACTCCTGCCGGTACTGGCCATGACAGCGGGTAGGGCCGGGATAATGTCCGAGGGATTATGATGTATTTTTCTAATTATTAAAATTCGAATTAATATGTACTTCGAGAATAATATCATATATGTATATTCAAGCATAAAATTAAGTTTGATTGATTAAATTGGATTGATAATTAATTTAATATGATTAAGTTAATTATATCCAATTGAGAATACTCTAATATGATTAGAGTTAATAATTCCCTTGGAAGAATTAATTATATGAATGTGATTCATAGTAATTAATTGAATTTGAATAAGAGGTGGAGGATCACATAAGTGACATCCATGGTCTCCCGTCAAGGCGAAGGGTTTCCGTCGCCAGGGATTGTATATAGGAGACGCATGTACGTAGTAACAGCTCCTATATACAAGCGCATCTGGATCGGACTCTTTGCTTCTCGAAAGAGTAAGGCCGTATGTGTAGTGACCCCAATATCGGATCCTCATATTATTGGGGCGATATTGGATTGCGTATAGCGAGTTCTAATCCTGTTGACGGTTGGTTCAATTAATGGCAGGTCAACATCACCTTAGGGGTGGTGGGCCTGGGTATTAAAGACCGAATTGGGAATGCAAGTTGGACTTGCAAGGCGGAATGTGTTCCCGCTTCTCTTTATTGGAATTACAGTTTCTCATATTATTGGGATGTAACAAAGATAAAGAGGAGATCCCAATTCTTGCTTGAGATATATCGGTAAGTATATCTCCTACTTTGAAAGTGAATAAGGGAATAAGCTTTCATAGTTGACATAGCAAGACTAATTTGATTTAAAATGCCTTAATCAAATAAAAAATTAAATTGAATATATGATTATATGTTCTAATATAGTGCATTCTCAATTTCAGAAAATGAAGGCCATGAACCCACTGAACAGGCTTCTAGAGGTCAACCAATTGACCGGACCAAATTACTCGGATTGGATCCGTAATTTGGAGCTTGTGCTTTCGGCAGAGCGCATCAGTTATGTGCTCTCTGAAAACAAACTTGAAAACCCTAAATCTAAGGAAGACAAAGCCTATAATGACAAGTATGATGAAGATCATGTCTTGGCCAGGTGCTATATCTTGGGTTCTCTCTCCAATGTTCTTCAGAAGCAACATGTGGAGATGAGCACTTGCCAGGATATCATGCAGAATCTAAAGGATATGTTTGGTGACATTAACCGCACCCAGCGGTACAATGTTATGAAAGATCTCATTCGCTGCAAGATGCAGGAAGGAACCTCGGTCCGCGAGCATGTACTCAAAATGTTTGGGTACTTGTCGGAGCTTGAGACACTGGGGGCGACGATGGATGCAAACATGCAATCTGATTTCATTCTGCTGTCATTGCCCAAATCTTTCAATAACTTTGTGGTGTCATTCCACATGAATAAGCTGGAACTGACAAATGCTGGGCTTCTTGCTGCATTAAAGTCTGCAGAAGACGTAATAAAGAAAGATGGTCCCTCTGGCACTGCATTGGTTGCACAGGTCAAAGGGAAGCGCGGTCAGAAGCAAGGTTCTCGGAAGGGCCCGGCCCAGAAGAGAAAGAAGAAGGGACAAAGTGTTGCCTCATCTTCCAATGCATCCACTTTAATGGCGTCGAAGAAAACCGACGTCTGTCTCCACTGCAAGAAGCCGGGGCACTGGAGGCGTAATTGCCCGGATTACCTGAAGTCGGTCGACAAAGGTAAAGCCCCAGCAGGTATGAAATCTACTCTTATCATTGAAACCAGCTTTTTTGTTGGACGAGAAGGAAGTTGGGTAGTTGATTCTGGTGCTTCTGTTCATGTATGCAATTTGTTGCATTTGTTTCAGGAAACTAGACAGGTTGAAGAAGGGGAGATAGTCATCCAGATGGGATCTGATGCAAGTGTTGCAGCAGTCGCCGTCGGGACCTGCAGACTAACATTATCTAGTGGTAGAGTCCTAGTACTTAATGAGTGTCTTTATGTACCTGAAGTCAGAAGGAATCTAATATCTGTATCTAAGTTAGTTAGAAGTGGGTATTCATTCCTGTTCTGTAATAAATTAGTCATAAATCGTTATGATAAATATATTGCAGATGGTATTTTGACTTCTGGAGGACTCTATGAATTGTGCATTGATAAATGTGTTATGAATGTTACAAGCACTAATAAAAACCCTAAAAGATCCAGGGAGAATGAAAATCTCTCAAATGAGATTTGGCATCAAAGGCTTGGTCATTTGTCTGTTGATAAGATCAATAGATTAATTAAGGATGGACCTTTAGACTTTCTACAGGTTCAACCTTTGCCTACTTGCAAGAATTGCATTCAAGGAAAAATGACCAGGATGCCTTTTCGTAACAAGGTTACAAGATGTGAAGGTATTATTGACCTAATACATACTGATGTATGCGGTCCCTTCAGTACCGCGACTCGAAATGGATATCGATATTATTTGACGTTTATTGATGACCATTCGCGATACGGGTTTATCTTCTTATTACGTCATAAGTCTGAAACCTTTGAAAAGTTCAAAGAATTCAAGGCTTTGGTTGAGAACCAAACTGATAGGAAGATTAAACGAATTCGATCTGATCGAGGTGGCGAATACCTATCAGATGAATTTAAGGAATACCTTAAATAGAATGGAATTATTTCCAATCTCACTCCTCCTGGAACTCCCCAACTTAATGGTGTTGCTGAAAGACGCAACAAAACCATCATGGATATGGTTCGTTCAATGATGAGCAAAGCACATTTACCACTTAGTTTCTGGGGATATGCAGTAGAGACTGCAATATATATCCTAAATAAGATTCCTAGCAAATCTGTACCTAAGACTCCTCATGAGCTCTGGTATGGAACCAAACCTAGTGTTAATCACTTGAGGGTTTGGGGTTGCTTGGTCCATGCAAAGAATGTGGATGCAAGCAAGCTAGAATCTCGCTCTCGTGAGTGTTACTTCATAGGGTATGTTAGAGATGGTATTGGATACCAACTCTATGACCCTGAGACTAAGAAGGTTTTTGTTTCTAGAGATGTGAAATTTCTGGAGAATGATTTCCTTAAGGGTCAAGATAAATACGAAGTAAAGGAACTCATTGAATCTCCTAAGGATTCTGAGCTTCCTGAACCATAAACTGAAGAAATAAATAAAGATGATACACCCATACCTCTTCGAAGGAGTTCGAGGGTGGTTGCACCACCTGAAAGGTATGGATTCCATGTGTCAGGTGAAACTGACTGTGATCCTACTTCATTTGATGAAGCACTCGCGGATCATGACATGGATAGATGGATGCTAGCAATGAAGTCAGAAATTGACTCCATGCATAAGAATGGTGTATGGACCCTAGAGGATCCACCTAAAGGGGTAAAACCCATTGGGTGCAAATGGATCTTCAAGAGAAAGAGGGGACCTGATGGGAAAGTAGAGACTTTCAAGGCACGGCTCGTAGCCAAGGGCTACACACAGAGAGAAGGCATCGACTACGATGAGACATTCTCTCCTGTGGCTATGCTTAAATCCATCAGGGCACTGCTAGCTATAGCTGCATATCTTGACTACGACATCTGGCAGATGGACGTCAAGACGGCTTTCCTCAATGGATACCTCGAGGAGGATATCTACATGGAGCAGCCACAGGGCTTCATGACTGAGGATGGCAAAGTATGCAAGCTGAAGAAATCCATCTATGGGCTCAAGCAAGCTTCTCGTAATTGGAACATCAGATTTGACGAAACCATAAAGAGTTATGATTTTGTGCAGAATCCTGATGAACCTTGTGTGTACAAGAAGCTTAGTGGGAGCGCCATTGTGTTCATCGTGCTTTATGTAGATGACATCCTTATCATTGGGAATGATACAGGGATGATGACCAGTGTGAAGATTTGGCTGTCCCATACCTTTGAGATGAAAGATCTTTGAGAAGCCTCTTACATCTTGGGTCTGAAGCTGTTCAGAAACCGAGAGAAGAGGATATTGGGATTGTCACAACAAGGATACATTAAGAAGATTCTTGAACGATTCCGTATGGATAGTTCCAAGAAAGGATTCCTACCCTTAAGACATGGTATCCACCTGTCTAAAGGAATGGCTCCTCAAACTGTTGAGGAAAAGAAGGCCATGGCAGGATGTCCTTATGCATCAGCCGTAGGAAGCTTAATGTATGCCATGATGTGTACCAGGCCAGATATCTGCCATGCAGTGGGAGTGGTAAGTCGTTACCAATCCTGCTATGGAGAACAACACTGGAATGCAGTAAAGAACATATTCAAATATCTTAGATGAATGCAAGATTACATCTTGGTCTATGGAGATGGTGATCTCCAAGTCTTGGGATATGTAGATTCTGACTTCCAATCAGATATTGATGATCGAAAGTCGACATCAGGGTTTGTGTTCCTGTTGAACGGTGGTGCTGTGAGCTGGAGAAGCAAGAAGCAGGACACTACGACAGATTCAACAACAGAAGCCGAATACATTGCCACATCGAATGCTGCAAAGGAGGCGGTGTGGTTGCGCAAGTTCGTCCAGGAGCTTGGCGTAGTTTCCTCTGATACTCCCATCCCACTACTCTGTGATAACACGGGAGCCATTGCCCAGGCGAAGGAACCCAGATGGCATCAGAAGAGCAAGCACGTAGAAAGGAAATACCACATCATTCGGGAGATTCAAAAGCGTGGTGACATCATCATCACCAAGGTGGCCTCCGCCGACAACGTTGCTGATCCTCTTACCAAACCTCAGACACAGAAGGTTTTTGACCAGCATGTAATGAGTATGGGTTTAAGGCTTGTTCCTCAATGGTTCTGAGGGCTAGTGGGAGATTGTTAGCAATGTGAGCCCGAGGCGAACCATTCCTACAATAAATGTTATTGTAATAAATGATTCATCAATAAAAGTTATTGATTTTGTTTCACTCCCTTTATGATATTGAATGAATGAATGCACTATAAGGTCCCTCTGTACAATAAGGGTTATGTACCATGGCCAACTTGATAATCACACAGCTGTTGATTCAATGATTGAATCATAGAGGCTGATGCTTGGATGAATATCTAAGGAGTTAGATAGAGGACTCATCAAGCATCATCAATGATTAACAAGTAGTGATCTCCAGTCTGAGTGGGAGATGGCAATCCCATCTCATTAGACTGATATCTGATCGACCTCTTGATGCAGGTCCTCTGCATAGGAATATTGATTCGGAGGTATCAGATTAGTTGAGTCAATGAGTTGACTTGGCGAGATCGAGATAACCAAAGACCTATGATGAATACTGTCACACAGGCAAACATCCTCTGACCAGAGACAGATATATTACCATATGTCTGAGAATGTACATTTGGCAGACCATTAGGTTGATGACCTAATCAAGGTCTATACACCGGCGAGCTGGTGTGCATGTAAGGGCATATGAGTAATATGATCTCTCAAAGGGATCATACAGGTTCACTTGTGAACCGGGAGACATGAGCTCACTCATGAGGTATTGGGATTGACCAAATTCCATGCATGGTCATCATGCTTTAGAAGCATGATATGAATTTGAAGGTAAGATATATGCTTTGTGAAAGCATATGATCTGTACCATATCCCAAGGACCAAGATTGAGAAACTTAATGATCAGATTATGAAGATGACAGTGTAAAAATGATCTTGATCTTCATGATGATCATGAGTCTTCCAGTATGCAGGATGTGCAGGTATTAGGAATACCTGAAGGGTGATTTGATCATAAACGATTGTATAACCATGACGCTTCCATTCCGAAGGAGTGATGAAACAGGTCTGGATTTTAGTGACTCCTCTCATGAGAGAAGTGACCTAATCTTAGTCCATGTACTGGACATTGATCAGAATGAGATTCAGATGCAATGAGAAGATTAGATTTACGGTCTTGATTTAATCAAGCATCTATGAGAGGTCCATGGGATCTGGATTTGAGATGTGATCTCAATATCCAAGTCACTATACGTGGAACAATACAATCGCCCTGTCCTTATCTCCAAGTATCTGAGGAGAAATAGCATTGTTCTTAAATGGTTTGAGAACAATTCCATGAGATCTAAGCAAAGAGAAGTTGATAATTAAATGTGATTTAATTATCATGATGTATGAGAAATTATCCAATATAATTAAATGTGGTTTAATTATTATGGATATGAATAATGTGGATAGTATTATATAATTATTCCTAATATATTATAAATGTGATTTATAATGTATTAGAGAGAGTTAAATATAATTTATATTAGTAGATTAATTATTAATGTGTATTGGATACACATTGTCTAATTAATTGAAAATGTAAATTACATTTTGTTTTGGGTTGTGAATGTGATTCACAATATTCCAATGTCAAGATTGCAATATTCCCAAAATTAATTGAGAATTATTTTTTGGTGAATAATTGTTGGAAAATAAGTTGAGAGAAAAACAAGGAGATATGCAATCCCATGGGAATCCATGGGATTGCCCTCCCCATATGGGAAGAGGGGGGCGGCACCAATTCCTTTATGGAATTGGTGGCCGTCCACTCCTCCCAATAGGGAAGGAGGCTCTCATTTGTTTTTTCCCTCCTTATTTAGTTGGTTTAATTTGGTATTAATATATATTTGATTTATCAAATATATTTAATCAAAATTAAATCACAAGTTGTTGGCTTTTACCAACAACGATCTTGACCATTGGATTGTCATAAATCAATCTTAACCATTGATTTTATATGACACATGGATTGAGATCCATGGATCCCAAAACCCTATAAATAGAGAGGCACTCTTGGCTATCTCTTTACACATGTTATTGTAGCAAATCTCTCTCTCTCTTTCTCTCATACTCGACTGCCCTCTCTCACTCTTCCTCTTGGTGGCCGTCCACCCTAGTGGAGGGAATCGTCGTCGCCCTCGCCTCCGTGCTACCGCTTCGACGCTCTGCGGTTCTCCGTCTACTTCGAGTGCTTCGCCCGTGAAGGAGACGTTCGATCTCGTGCGACGAGATCAGGAGCAACCGTGCTTGGATCAACTTCTTGGATTGCGAGGACACCGCGGTTCATCCCCGCGCTCGCAAGCGATCTCTCCGACGATCGGACTTGAGACAGGAGGTCTCTTCTCTTAGAGACTCGATCAACCACGCTTCAAGAGGTATTGTATTATACTTGCTGTGGTTATAGATGAAACGATCCGAGAATGGTTCCTGGATCATTTGGTTTCATCGAATAAAATTTTTTAAATTCCGATGCACCGAACAACTAGTGCGACTAGTCGTTCTTCGTCGTATCCGATACGACACTCACGCTTCCGTGATGCGCTTGAGGATTTCTTCATATCCTTCACTCCCTTAATATAGAGGGTAGCTAAAAGACAATGCATCTGCCACTGTCTTAAAGTAACACGAGTCGCAGTCTAACGGTCCGTACTGGCAACTATACTGACAGATTGTGGATGCAACTATTCATATGAGCTTGGTCCAGTCATCATATCACTAAAAAAAAGCAATTGTCAAAAAAAGTTTGCATTTCATACATTTGCACGTCATCCAACATTTCATGCATATGCATTGGTGAAAAACCATTTGGTTCTGAACCTAGTTATGAGAAAAACGAAGAGGGGCATTGACTTGGCCTTAATCCACCTAATTTTTAGAGGAACTTCACCGACAGATAGGAGTTTGGAAGCTTCAGGTTTTTAACTTATTCTTCGAGTTCTGCATGATAATGTGCAGATATTGACTCTTAGTGTCTAACATGGTCACCTCATTTTGGGTACAACTTTGGAATAGGGGATTAATCTATACTCTCACACTATGCACTTAGTTCAACTTCAACTGGGTGTTGGAAGATTGTGTGTCTCTTTTCTGGTAGCGTAGACATCCAAAGACCATAGTACAGGTTGAAATAAAGCTTCGGATAAGGGATAGAGTGCTGGCATAATTTTTCTAAGACCTCAAAACATGTGCGGAAGGAAAGATTCTATATATATAGGGGCACAAAAGATCCATGGAGAGCAACGAAATAAATCCATACTGAAAAAAGCCAACTACCAAATAAATATTTGACCAAAAAGGTCCAAACTTCAGACAACCTGCAGATCTTGGTGGACACTAGGTTAAACATGATGGCTTCACAAATAGATGTGGCTACACTGTACACACTACAATTCCCATCTTATTCTTTTATCTTCTTCCCCCTTCGATTTTGCACACATGACATACCTCTTCTTAGAAGGAAATACGTACTCCCCTAGGAAAAGTTATTGGAGGAGAGGTTTGTATGGAAGTTGATGAATCCATGATTCATCACACTAAAATTGAAAATAGAACTTCATTCACAAGTAGTTAGCTATATTTCATCGTTTATTCTGCATTTTTACCGATCATGCACTTAGAATTAATATATGCATTTTATCATGCATTTTTGCATTAAATAAGAAGCCATATTCACTTGTAAATATCACTTCTATATTTACATATTTTAACTATTTTTTATCCATTTTTTCACTAACTCAGACTTCAAAAAAATAAACACTATAGTTTACGTATTACTAACACTAATAAAGGGAAAATAACAAGAAAATACTAACTCATAAAATTGACCAATAAAACCCAAACCCTAGTTTGAGTCTAAGAACCTTAAAATGGGAATATCTCTCTCATACAGTCTCCTATGGACTCCTATTCACTTTTGAATTAATGTACGTTCAATTACCTTCAAAACAAAATCAAATACAAAAGAATCAGAGTGCGTATGTTAAACTTGGGTTTTAGGCCCCTCCTTGTATATTGTACATATGTTATCCTTTATTTATTTATTTATTTTATTTATTTTCTTTTAATAATTATTAAAAAATCCAATAAAAATTAGATTAAGTTGAAAGTATTTATATTATATTTTTTATTTTATTTTGATTTTTATTTTGTAAAAAATGCCAAAAAATTTGGAAAAGATAAAAATTTGGTATTTTATACCTATAAGGTACCACCCACAAATACCTTTTTGTATAAATGATATATTTTCGTTTTCAATCCTTCACGGAAGTTGTAGAGCTCGTTGAGATGGGCAACATTTGTGTTAACCACTTTTTAATTTGAGCTTTTTTTGTTATTTATTTTTTATTTTTGTTTATATTTAATTTTTTGATTTTTTCTGGGAGTGACACATGGTCGCTTCTACAACCGCTACGTGTCACTCCCTTCATTTTATTTTCTTTTAAGTGTAGTTATTTAATTATTAGTAATTTAATTTATTTTAATCTTTATTTATTTATTTATTTATTTATAAGTAATTATATTTCATTTACTTATTTATTTTTTTATTTATCCTATTTATATATTTTCTTATTATTTTAATTATTGTTTTTTATTACTTATTTATTTTAGTTATTATTTTTTATTTTATTTATTCCCCTATCCTTCTCTGCTCCCTACCTCTTGTGACGGTGCAATTTCCCGTGCTTGATGATTTCCCCTCCATGCTCGCATCTCGCATCGGTAACAAACCGCACCAACCGCTCTCCCTCTTCCGCAATATTTCCGTAGGACCCGAACACCTCCCTCCAACTGCATGTGCCAGTCATAGATCACCCAACGTCACGTGATGTGCATGTATAGGTAACCACCTCCACCTTTCCCACTCCCCATCTAGCCCATTACCTCCTGCATCCAACTACTACCCATAAATGCTCGCTCTTCCCCCATCACAAATCATCCACCGTTATCGAGAGGGAAGCTCCGACCTTTGTTTGGAATAACAGTGACTATGCAAGGATAAGAAGACCTTGGAGGTGACGACGAGCCCTAGACCTTCGTGATGTGATTTGAGGTTGTCATCCACCTCATCGCAACTACAACCTCAGCTCATTGAGCTTCGAGATTCTCTCTGTCGTAGCTTTTGAGGTGAAGAATCAGAGGATCTCCATGCTCTCTACCCCTATATGGAACAACTCCGAGTAAGACCACTTTATTTTTCTCCTTCATTCATGTATTCCTCTTCTTCATTTTTTAGCCACCGCTTCTTCTTCCCAAACCATTTCTCTATTACTCTAAACCACCCCTAAAATCAACCCTTGATATCTCATCTTCTCGAATCTATACGCCTTATATTTCTACCCCACACCTCTCCCATCTCTATCATAACTTGAAGATGGAGAATGGAGCTCCATATATCACTCTACACATGGAGATTTTGTCCATAATTCCTCCCATTTACCCTACACACCTGATTAACCTCGACCTCTGCTTCCTTCACTGTCCACCGGTAGTCCTATCGCCCCTGACACCTGTATCCCGCGCCAACTATAGATCCATCGCCCTCAGGCTCGACTCCAGCATCTTGTCTAGACACAACTACCATGGCTTTGCCTTCACCATCAACACCTACTGACCACCCACAGCCCACCCTTGCCTCGGACGTGCTCTACAGATGACCGTCGAGCAACCCCCGATCTGCATGCCTTTGCGTTCGAGCCGAGAACTACCACCTACTCTACCTTGAGTCCCTCATCACACCTTGTAACACTAGGCATGCATCATCATTCACCGTTGAATGCCTTGTTGCACCTCGACGAGCCTTCACCGCTTGAGGGCCTCTAGGAAATTGCCGGACACCATCAACACTCACCCACACCACTTGGAGAAACATGCCATCAACTAATAATTGACCTCCATTGCCATTCACCCACCCCGCACCTTCTTCCTTAACAGTAGGAACTCTTGGTCGTGCGTTACCCAAGAGAGCTCCTCTGCCCTCGAAGCTAGCTATCCAACAAAGATGTTGCCTCACCAAGCAGCTGTAACCCCTCCTCCTCAGCCGTGTTACGGCCGAGGCATATCCACCTCACGCAGCCTGCTCAACCACTTGCAGCAGTCCCATCATCCACCAACACCATCAAGCTGTAGATGCCTTCATCGCCTCCATGCTTCACCTACAATCCATCGCCCCCCTTCGTCACTCGCCCCGGGTTACGGTCCTCTTCCCCCTTCAAGTCTGCTAGTCACCCCTTATCCTCCTCTTTCATGTGCTTTGCACTTGAGGGTGGGGTCAATTACGCCTGAGCTCCCACAACATCATGGATTTCCCTAGAAGGCTCTTGCCTACTTTGGCACACACGAGTCACACACATGCTGGGAAATTTACAGGTATACCGCCCACAGCCCCATAATAGCACAAAAGACACTTCCTGAACCACACACATGGGTGGCACTTGCGCCTAGTGAGAAATTGCACAAATAAGCACGTGTGTTGGGGAAATTCCAATTTAAACCTTGTACGCACTCTATATTTTTTTTATTTAAGTCTTATTTTGAATGTCATTTTGTCATCGATTTTAATTCTAAAAATTACATTTTGCAGGCTAACGTTTTCTCTATTTTTTATGTGCTTGATAATATTTTTATGAGTTATGATTTATTTATTATAAATATTTTGGTAAAATATGCATATTTTACTCATTATGTGTTGTAAAGTTCATATAAAATTAACTATAATTTAAAATTACCAAAAGTTCAAGATAACTAGAATTAGTTCACTTCTTTATTGTGATAAAAAGTCAACTTATTTGCACGCATATCAAGGTTGCAATAAAATAATTGCTAATTTGAGTAATTGATTTTTAATTAATTCCAACCTTTGTATTTTAAGGAATTACAAATTATTCTGGATACCTCTCATGTCGACGTATCTAGGATAATATAATATACGGAAAATATTGGTGTTTGATACATATTAAAACTAATTTTCTCGAAATTACCTTGCATTCAAATTTAATTCATTATTAATTCATGTTTCCTCTGAAAATTCTAAAAAATTTATAGTAGCTTAATTTCATCATATTTCATCTTTTACAAAGTTACAAAACTTTTTGATATCATTTGAATGAAAATTGTATTTTAGTCCTCGTATTTTACCAAATTTGCATTTCACCCATTTATTACATTTAAAAATACAAAAAATATTCCCTGAAAAACTACACTCTAGATCACCTAATAAATGACCTAAGGAGATAGTTTCTCCCTGAGTTCAACCTTGGGCTTGCCCTAGTAAAATATAAATTGGACCACTCATTTGTAATTGAATAATTAATCAAGTGGTCTTCTTGATTGATCCGAGTTGCCCGCCTGCAATGAAATTTAATGTTAATTCCACACAATGGTTACTGACTTGGGGAGGCATGACTTGGATTGATTTTTAGAAATTTAGATTTTAGGTTTTCTACCCCCGAGTAGTCTGACCCAAGATTTTTCTTGTAATTATTTCTATGTTTATTTTCCTGATTTATTTATTTATTATTCTTTCTTTATTTTATTTTATTTTATTATTTCTATCCCTATGATTGCAATCTTATTTTTGTGTGGCAGACCCGACATGACAGAGCAACCTCTTAGGTGGCTGAGCAACTCAAGAGCATTAGAGGTTGGCTTTTTCTTGTGATAAGCCCACTGAAGGATGCAAAAAAATATGATCGAGTCGAGTATTCAGAGAGTATATAGTCTAGGGTTTATTTCATGCATTTAGTTTTTTTAATTTTTATTAATTTCATATTTTCAGCAGATTTTGTTTGGTATCTCGCGTGTGTGCCCGGCACTTGGACATTATTCTTGTGGTGTGTTAAGACATGTCTCACTCTTCAGTGAGGGTGGGGCTCGACTTGAGTGGCCTATAGATTAGACCGGCACACACAGCTCTTAGAGCTTTTCATAAGTCAAATATTCATTGCCTGTGCTCGTTTAATTTTGAACCATACATTCATTTTAATAATACACACCTTAGATCGTTCTAACTTTGTCAAATTCAATTAATTTCTTCGCGCTAATTAGGACTATCTGTTAGGTGTGGTTTCATCACCTGCATTCCATATAGTATACAAATTTCAAATTCTATATTGCATCCCGCATGTAGAGCATGAGGATGACTGTATGTCTTCTGAATTGGGAATGCATCATTTATATATTCGATTGCATCGGCTTTTCTCGACTCCCCTACCTTTGGTTTTACAACATAGGATTACAAGAAATCATGAATGTTCGTTAGGCGTGCCTTGTGTGGTGGATTAAATTAGTGATAATCAAACTTAAAATCAGGACTGCTAATACGATGTGTGCCAAAAAATGCTTTAAAATTGAAATTGATTTAGGGAGAGGAACTCCCTCATTATTTGAATTTACTTGCAAATGAGAGAGAAATGAACACTAGGATAGGGCCTAGACAAGATTTTCCTATTGACTACTTATTCTACAAAAATGGTTAGCTACTTCTTACTGAGGAAATACAAGTAGCCGGTAAATGGTCCAGATTTTCTGAACAGAGTGGATGGTTTAAAGGACAACCATTTTACGATACGTACGTACATCCATACTGGCTGAAAGTAGGTGCAACTAGTTGTAAGATTGAGGCCAGTCTTTAGGGAAATACAAGCACCTAACTGCTCGTTAACTCTTTGAAAGTTTGCATTTATAACCAAATAAAATTGAAAGGATAAAAGGTCGAACTCTTGTGTTCTTCACTTTTTTTTGAGTTGGTGAATTTGGGGTTTGCTTTGTGTTTGTATTGGGGTGTGCATTCAAAGACTGTGCTCTTAATGGCTTTCCTGTCACTCCTTGTTTCACATCGTGCTCTTAACTCAAACCTCTTGACATACATAATGGTGAATTGGGGTAATTTTTACTCGGACATCGTGAGCCTCTCATTGATCACTCCAAACCGACTGTCCCCATAGGATCTTGGACACTCTCCCCCTGAATCCCCTCAGTTTCATTGACACTCTTCCCATGAGACTAAGGTTAATAAGTCACCCTAAATTCTCGAGGTTGGTTAGACCCATATCAACCCTCTCTTATCTCATCTCATATAGGAAGACTCTCACCACATGCTTCTTGATTGCCTCCTTATAACTCTTTTAATTCAAATCCTTTGTATTGTGAAGGTGAAGAGAATCAAGATAACAAGATGCCTCCCAAGAAGAACACATATGATAAAGGAGATAATGACCCATTTAGGGATATATCCAGATTAGCACAAGCTGATATCATAACTATCACATGGTGTTCACCATCTTACTCTCAGAAGCGGTAGGATCGTGCAGACCCTTGATCTGGCATGGCGAAGTGGAGCGGGGGATATCGATGAGCTAGCCCCTATGTATAGATAAGAGGAGGAGGATCGTCACCAGTATCACAAACATCACCACCTTCATGATCACCAGGGGATTTGAATCCCCAAAAAATCAAAAAAAAAACAAAAAAAAAACAAGAAATCCAAAAAGAAGAATAAAGCAACATGGAGCACGATAGTGGGAAGTCGATCTTCAGGAGATGAGAAGACCACCTTGGATGCATCACCATCATTTTTTTAGCTTTAGTTTTAGTTTCAGTTCCATTTCATGCTTGTTAGTCGAGTCCTGTACAGAGTCCAAGTCTGAGTCATGTCCAGATTGGTCTCTTCCTTTTGAGATCATGTATGACTTTTCTGACTTTGCAGTTGGGGTTGTGTTAGGACGAAGGAGAGAAGGGATTCCTTATGTTGTTTACTATGCAAGCAAAGTACTCGATCAGGCTCAATGGAATTATACCGTCATAGAGAAGGAAATTCTTGTTGTAGTATTTTCCTTGAATAAATCCTAGTCTCATCTTTTAGGATCCAATGTTAATGTGTTCACATATCATACTGACATCAAGTACCTCATTGAAAAGAAGGATGCGAGGGCGTGTCTTCTTAGGGTGATTCCATTACTCTGAGAGTTTGATATGCAGATCGAGGACAAGCCTAGAGTGAAGAATATAGTGGCCAATCACCTCTCCCACATTGAGTCACATAGTTCCTCTGAGATTGACACCATGAAGGATTCCTTCCCATATGAGTCGATCTGTTATGTCGACACTCTTCCATGGTATGCCAACATGTTGAATTTCTTGGTCTCTAAGATAGTTCCCCATCATTGGCCCAAGTGCAACATTGACTAACTTTAGTCTGAATCTCAGAATTACCATTGGGAGGATTCGTTTCTTTTCTTCGAAGCTCTAGATTGTGTCTAGCTGAGGTGTATTCCTCGGGAAGAACACATGAGTGTCCTCACCTACTTCCATTCCTTGGAGGTAGGAGGACATCATTTTGGGACGACGATTGCTTGAAAAGTGCTTCAGTGTGATTTGTACTAGCCGACCCGGCTCTGTGATGCATATGCATTTGTTAGGTTGTGTCTAGTATGTCAGAGAGTGGGAGGGAATGCCAGTCACAATGATGAAATCATCATGCAACCGATCATTATGGTTGATGTTTTAGATGCACGGAGCATAAATTTCATGTGCCCATTCCCTAACAGCCATGGTTACAAGCATATTCTCTTGGCGGTTAATTATCTCTATAGGTGGGTGGAAGCTATCCCTACCCAAGCCGCAGATAGCAAGACTATTTGTGAGCTCGTGAAAGATCACATAATTTCATGTTTCGGGGCTCCCAAAGTCATCATCTCTGATGGGGGTAACCACTTTGTCAATAGGGAAATGAAAAAGTTAACAAAGGACTACATCATCAAGCACCATGTCGCAAGTCCAATCCACCCACAATCTAATGGAATGGCTGAGGTGTCAAATAGGGAGGTGAAGGGAATTTTGTAGAATCTAGTCCTCCCTAATAGGAAGAACTGGTCCTAGCTTTTGGACTAAGTTCTATCAGCATATCGGACATCTTACAAGACCCTGCTCGGAACCTCCCCTTTCCGAATGGTTTACGTAAAGTCATGTCATCTGCTTGCCAAATTGATAAACAAATCTTAATGGGAATTAAATAAAGTGATTTGGAACAAACATGTGGGACAACAATCAGAAAGATGGATTTAAATGAGCTTTTGTAAATCATAAATAAGGCACATGATAACAACGTGATCAACATGTCATACTCAAGAGTTTTGTCCTAGGGAAGAAAGTATGGTTATTCAATGCTAGGTTGAAGTTCTTTCAAGGAATGTTGATGTCCAAGTGTACTTGACCCTTCATAGTTAGGGAAGTGAATGAACAACAGTGTATGGGTTTCATAGCTTATAGATAGTGCACGACTATTCCTTTTAAATGGGCGACTGCTGAAGCACTTTGTAGGATTAGATGAGCAGTTAGCCCGTGTTGATGAGGTCTCATTCATGCATATCTCAGAATCCAATGATCCACTTATAGAGAACACATGAATCCTCACTAATCCTACCATCTCCAAGCATCTCTTTCCCCACTTTCGTTTCTCATTGTATATTCGTCAACCCCATCAGTTCTCATAGTCACTCATGTCCTATACTTAGGTTGACCTAAGCCTATGTATAGGGGAGACCGATGCCTGCCATGCTTATATGTTCATCCATTTCTCCTATTGACCTTGAATGACCAATTTTTGATCTTCTTCTAAACTTAGGCTGATCAGAGACTAAGTATAGGGGGACGGATCAACTTTTGTACTTTTTGTTAATTTTACTCTCATATGCTTTGCACGAGATATATCTTTTCCTTGCTTATTGTGCTAAGAGGACATAACACATGCTAAGTACAAGGAGTCATTTATACATTACATATATCCTTTACCCATAGATCACACATTTATGTATTTTGTACATATTCTGTAATAATTACAGGGTGGGCAAAATTGGCAAAAAAACAAACGTTTTGTAAAATGCATGTATAATTGTATAATATGTATATTGTATACAAGTCGTAAAATTTATATAATGTGTATAATTTTTAAAATTCTTGTAAATAATACCTTTGTAAAATTTGTTGTATGATAGGAGGTATACCAAAAAAACCTATTGAAAAATAAGAGGCTTCTTATTTACTCTACATATCATCCTTGTATTCATAAAAATGTGTCTTGCACATCATTCAGATGTAGTTCATGACATCAGCATTTCATTTGCATATCTAGAAAATGCAAAGTGGAATGTTCGTGGGTTATGAACCATGTTATGAATAGAAATAAAGGATGGAGTTGATTTGACCTTAATGTACTTAAATTCGGAGGAACCTAATAGGAACTGGTGTTAAGATTTTCAGGTCGAGTGACTTAATTCCTTGAGTCCGCAGGTCTATGTTCACATGTCATCATGATTGGTCTAAGTAGAATATTTCATACACAGGCATTATTCTTTTAGATAGTGACAAAACATGGACAAAGCACCATGCACGCAGTTATTCATTGATGAGGTGGTGAGGAGGCAGAATCCTTTAGCTTAGAGTAGCACACGGTTGGAAACATCCGCCCACCTTTAGGGAAGGTACTGCATGCCAGCCTAGTCTAGTGGCATCGATGTCTAACGACGGGATGTTGTTGTTTGCAATAAAGCTTCAAAAGAGGTATAGTTTACTGCTTCAAGAAGAAAAACACCTTATGTACATGCCGCAGCTTGTATTAATGGAACTCCAAAAAAAGGGGACATGCCTAATTGAAAATAAAATGCATGTCGTAGTGTTTACATTTGTATAGTCAAATAAGCAAGGCATATGCTTCAAAGTCTCATACCCTGGAAATATGCACTTGGAGACTTGGCTACACTGGTCATGCTCCACGGATATGTGACTACACTGGTCCCAATCCATTCTCTTCTCTACCCCTTTTCTTGAGTTGGTTGTACTTGAACTTAGAAGGGAATACCTCGCTCCTCGAGGAAAGAGTTGCTAGATAGGGGAATTAGAGTTATCTTATTAGTGGAGGTTGTTTCATTGTTGTTTTTGATGTGGAGAGTTATATTTCACTTACACAGTACAACTAAGATTCATAGTCATTAGAATTTGCATTTGAGGATTTGTTCTGACCTGACTGTTGTGGTGATCTGAATAGAGACTTGTGGAACTCAAAGGTTATTAGGACTTAAATTAAATTCCCAAAAAGGTTGTCCCACATTATTAATCCAAATGTTGTGTCAAGCTCCATTTTCACCTTTTATTCATGACCTTGGTACGGAATCCAAGATCATTTCACTTTTGCATTTCATTTTAGTTGCTCGGGGATGAACAAGGTTTAAGTATAAGGTGTAGATAAATCCATGATTCATCACACTAAAAGCTGAAATTAGAGCTTCGTTCCCAAGTAGTTAGCTGCATTTCATCATTTATTCTGCATTTTTACCATTCTTGCAGTTAGAATTAATATCAGCATTTTAGCATGCATTTTTCATTAAATGAGAAGTCAAATTCCTTTGTAAATATCTCATGTATATTTACCATATTTTCACTATTTTCATCTATTTTTCTTAACTCAGAATTAAATAAAATTAACTCAATAGTGTACATATTACTAACGCTAAAAATGGAAAGATATTAAAAAAATACTAACTCATAAAATTAACAAATAAACCCAAAACCTAGTTCGAGACTAAGAACCTTAAAATGTGAATATCTCTCTCATACTATCCTATGGACACCGATTTTGAATTAATGTACTTTCAATTACCTTCAAAATAAGACCGAATTTAAAAGAATCGGAGTTTGTATGTGAAACTAGGGTATTGGGCCCCTCCTTGTATATTATACATTTGTTCCATTTTATTTATTTATTTTATTTCATTACTTTTCCTAATTATTAAAAATCCCAAAAAATATATTTAATTGTAAATATTTACCATATAATTTTTTAAATTTATTTTGATTTTTAACTTATTTTCAATTTCAAAAAAAATCTACAAAAGATAAAAATATGGTATTTTTTACCTATAACATACCACCTAAAAACACTTTTTATACATATTATTTATTTTAGTTTTTTGTCCTTTACAAAAGTTTTAGATCTCGTCGAGACGGAAACTTTCATGTTGACCACTTCTTAATTTGAATCTCTTCTTAATTTGAATCCTTGTGTTATTTCTTTTTTATTGTTCTTTACATTTAACTTCTTTTATTTTTTTCTGGGAGTACACATGGCAGTTCCTAGAGCCTCCATGTGTCACCACCTTTTAATTTATTTTCTTTTTATTTTCTTTTTCAATTTATTATTATTATTTTCTTTTCTTTCTATATTTTTTTTATTTATTTATATTTATTTTTATTTCTTTTATTTATTTACTTGTTTTCTTACAATTTTAATTATTTTATTTATTTTTCAATTTAGTTATTATTTTTATTTATATTATTATTTATTATTAAATTATCAATTTATTTAAATTTTATTTTAACTTTAAATTTAATTTCCCCACCATGTGGCCGCCCTTGCGCGCCACGTGGAGACCCCCTACCCTTCTCCGATAACCGACTCTTACGGTGGTGCAACTGCCTACGTCTACCACTTCCCCCTTTGCGCCCATGTCTCGTGGTTGTAACCAACCGCATCAACCGCTCTCCCTCTCTTCCTATTCTCCCTCTTCCACACAATCCCCACATGACATGTGCACCTCCCTCCAACTACCTTCGCCAATCACTACCCACCCTACATAGCGCGATGTGTGTGAATAGGTGATAAATGCGGGGATTATCGCCAGTCGTGCATTCCACACAAGGCGGGAACGCAGTCGATGCGTGACCGATCAATAAAACCCGGTTAATCAACAATTAACCCACAATATGAATAAAGCAATTAAATCTCGAAAATGTGGAGATAAAATTTATTAAAACTCTACATGCAAATCTGTATAACATGTAAGCATGCGTAGAAGTCGAACACTTGGACCAAACGGTTTGGGTAGAAATAAATGCACAAAATTATTCAATCCTTTTCTTGTCCAAGTTATTGTTCTTGTGGGTTTTTTATTTTAAATTTCTAAAATTTTTTATTTATATTTTTTAATTGATTTTAAATATCAGATTTTCTATTTTCTTTTTATTTTTTTATCTATTTATGTTTTCCTTTTCTTTTATAAAAAAATATATGTTACTAAGGCTTTATTTACCCAATACATAGAAATATATTTATAAATGCTACTAAATATAAACAAAATTAAGAAAATAACTTGTTTTTATGTTTTTTATATTTTTCTAATGTTTTTGTATTTGTGTAGAAATTTTTGCAAATTTTTATGTATTTTTTATGTAAATAATATCCCAAATATGGGTTAATACATAATCTGAAATTAATTTGGGTTTAAAAAATAATAAATAAGTCCAAAATCTTCGCAAATTATCTTTAATACATAAATAATATATATAATTACAAAATAGTAAAACAAGTTTTTAGTGTTCTTGTGGAATTTTTATATTTTTTTGTTGGATTTCGGAGCTTTCTGAATTTTTTATTTTCTTTTTCTTATTTTTATGGGTTTTTTTTCTGGACTCAATAAATATCAAAATATATCATAGAATATTTTTTTGGAATTTTTCAAGATGTTTTTATATTTTTTGGTATTTTTTAAAATAGACAAGGATTATTTTGGCTCCTTTTAATTTAATCAACAGATTAAATTCAAAAAATGCAAAGTGGACACATGACATGTAAATACAATGCATGGATAACATGCGGGATAAAGAAGGAATAGAAGATAGAACACATAGTTACAACAAGATAGACTGGTGGAGTACAAGACAGTATCTAGTAAGCGAGTATCGTGCGCTCGTCGTCGTCTCCTTGCGAGAACGAGGACACAATCAGTCAGTGCAAAGACACTCGAGTATGCAATCAATTGGGTGTCAGCTACCGGGGAATATAGATCGAAAGGTGAAACAAGGTCCGGTAGCATGAATCAGAACATCGGCTCATAAGGAAAGAATGAGTGACCAGAGCCGATATTGTAAGACCTGGAGGAAGAAAAAATAGTGCGGACTGCTCCAAGTCAATCATTGTCTCTAAAGTATGAACGTAAAGACATGAGACTTTCCTAATGCAGCGATGTGTTATCCGGTGGGCATAAAATCAGAAGGTCACAAGACACACCAAACATTACACACTAGGGCTCAACCATACGAGGGTCCCTAAGGTAATCAGGATCAGAGAATAATCAATAGACTCGGCTCCATTCTCCAACAGAGACGAAACAAAACTAGGGAGGAGACCGAGTACCAAAATCAGTAGATTCGACTTCATGCCCCAACAGAAAGGAAGCACCAAAGTGAAGCTAAGTACCTAAAATATGATGTACTCTCCTGCAGATAACCCTCGGGGTGTAGTACATGCTAGTCAATGAATAATCAGAACAAAAGCTTACCCTTGCGACGATCGTCAAGGGGAGCGGCCTCAGAGGAGCCTGATCCATCAGATAGATTATAGAAGCGGCCTTGGTAGGCGACAGATCGGCTACCAATAGATGAGACCGACAAATCAAGAAAATGTGGCAGCATACCTCAGACAACCCTCGAGGAGCGTATTGCCAGCTAAGCATCGGGTAATCAGAGGAAGATAATCCATCCTTGCGAGGACCATCAAGGAGAGCAGACTCAAAGGAGACAAGTCAGATGGTCCCCTGTTCCAACAGATCGGGTAAACATCGATGTAGCGAGGACCGCAAAGACAACTCATTTCCGTGATCCACAGATGGAAGACATAATCAACAAGGGGAACTCAGCGTAAAGAAAATGTTGCATTTTCTGGTAGATAGTCCTCGGGGAACAATGCAAACTAAACATGGAATATTCAGATCAGATCTCATCCTTGCGAGGGTCGTTAAGGTGAGAAGACTTATAGGAGTCAATCAGAATGGTCTCTGTAGATGACATACTGTTTACGAGCAGAAGAGTAATCAAATATAGAATTTGTCATAGTCTCTTGTAGATAACCCTCAAGGAGAACTATGAACTAGGCAGGGAATGATCAGAAACAGTGAGGCTCATCCTTGTGAGGATCATCAAAAAACTCATGTGAGTCGGGTACATTGGCCTCGTGCACCTACAAATCGGGCAAACAATCAGCAAGGAGGTTCAATAGCCAAATTAGACAACTCGGTTCCATGCTTCAACACATGGCAGCACATTGCAAAAAGTAGAAGCGAGTGTAGAGAATGTGTCGCATACTCTCGCAGATAGTCCTTGGGGAGTAACAAGAACTAGGTCAATCAAGTCTTGGGATTGCTGGCATCAAATATCAGGTCCTCAAAAGTATTCAACCAATGAAACTTCAGGAGGGCATAAGATCATGTGAGGAAAAAATAATCAGGTCAATCACATAATATCCCTCAGTCAATCCAATCTAGCTGAGATGGCACAAAAGATAATCAGGAATCCTCAAAGTGCCATAGGTGGATAATAGATTTGGAGATCGGGGATGGGTCAATCAAGAAGATGAAAGACATCATGTGGGTTCTGCACATCTATGCCATGAAGTACAAATCCACATAGTCAATCAATCCTTGAAATCAAGGTGGTAGGAACCTCAAAATAGATAGATCAATCAATGCTCATGATATCATCATAGAATTATAGTAAAGCATCACATCCTCAATCCGATGTGCAAGATCTAAATCCTCAATAAAGAATCACACCTAATGATCGTGCATCATTAAAGAAATCCTCAAGAAGCTCTGATGCATATATCGAAAATCAAATCCACCAAGAGTGAGGTATCAATCTCAACAACCTCGACAGTGTTCCCGACTTACTCAAATCACCAATAGAAGTTGCAATCCTTGATGTAGACTATCTCCAAAAGCACAACAATCCCGAGTGATAGAAGAGATGATACAGGGGGCACAAGGAGTGTGGCAAGAAGCGAGATGAAAGATCTGGCGAAGATGAATGAGCTCAAGCACCAATATCACAACTCAACGCAAATGAGGAGATGTATGTATAAGAGAGGAAAAGAAACTCAAAGATGAAAAATGCATGACACACACGGACTGGACCAGTAACTCAAAGAGAAAACGCAAATGGACTCCAAGTCACAATCAATACACAAAGCAAACCCCTGATTCACCTACTCAACACAGTGAAGACCGAGATGTGGTCATTTTATCTTGTCGATTTTAAAGTTAGGTGATCATCGCAAAGTCACACGCACCAAAGATAGGCTTGGGATCTGGGCACTAATCCTTAGCATGTACGTATGAATAAAATGCTCAGACAATGAGGGGGTTGCTCTCCCCAATATAAGGAATCCATTACATTTTATTTTAGAGGTCAAGTATGCTTAGCAGTTATGATTTTACTTTAGTTATCAAATTTTTTTGTTATTTTTGAATGCACGTGCCTAACAGGATTCCAATTCTGATCAAGCATCTTAAGTGGGTAAAAATAGAGGGAGAGGATTGGAAAAGCCATGCATGTCAGAAATCCATGATGCATGACAAGTAAGAAGACATACATTGCTTCCCAGTTCTCTCCATGCGGGATGCAAGACAGAATTTGAAAACCTATGCTATATGCAAATGTAATCCAATGAAATCGCCCTAGATACAGGATGCTATTATCGTAAGCATGGATTACAAAATTGACTAAGTCCAAATCATATCTATAGGTACAAGCAGATATTAGGTGTTTGGGTCTTAGTCTACATCAAGCAATCCTAAGCTAGGGCTTATTCACACAAAATAATGAAAATAGAATAAAAAAATAAAAGCATAAAAAACATCGAGGCCCCTGAAGGAACAATCCCTTGGGCAATGGACCTCGGGAAGTCAGAGTGTCGGTAGCAAGTCCAATTATTACATGCCAGGTGTCTATCTCTCTGTTGTGAATATACATAATAATAAATAATGCAAAAATGTTAGACTACTATGAAAATCCTCCTCCATTTTCCTTGATTGTTGTCTCCTACCGGCTAGGTATGAAAGTTGGCTCCTCCTTTCTCGGGTGCATAGGTCCTCATACGAAATCCTTTATTGCGCAGTGGTCCCTCACATCAAAGTCTAACAAAGGAGATGGTCAGAATAGTCACAATAATTATCAATAAAAATGCAAATAAATAAATAAATATGGACAAGATCTAAGAATCAAATAAATCAATATATCCCAAATGACGTTGCTTCCCAGCAACGGTGCCATTTTATAAATGCGGGATTATCGTCGATCGTGCATTCCACACAAGACGGGAATGCAGTCGATGCGTGACAGATCAATAAATCCAGGTTAATCAATAATTAACCCACAATGAATAAAGCAATTAAATCTCAAATTTATGGAGTTAAAATTTATAATAACTCTACATGCAAATGTGTATAGCGTGTAGCATGTGTAGAGGTCGAACACTGTGAGCAAACGGTTGGGGGTAGAAATAAATGCACAAAATTATGCAATCCTTTTCTTGTCCATGTTATTATTTTTTAGGTTTTTTTTAATTTTTATTTATTAAAATTTTTGATTTCATATTTTTATTTGATTTTATATTTTCTGATTTTCTATTTTCTTTTTATATTTTTATCTTTTTATATTTCCTTTTTCTTTTATAAAAACAATATGGCCTATATGAGGCTTTATTTACACAATACATATAAATACATTTATAAATGCAATAATGTAAAAAAATTAGAAAATAATTTATTTTTGGGTTTTTAATATTTCCTAATATTTTTGTATTTTTTTTAGAATTTTTGCTAATTTTTATGTATTTTTAAAGTCAAAAATATCCCAAATAAGGGGTTATTAAATAATCCGAAATTAAATTGGGTTTTAAAAATAATAAGTATGTCCCAAAATTACCCAAATTAATTTATATACAAAAATATTAATATATAGATAATTATAAAACTAAAAAACATACTTTTAGTATTTTTATTAAATTATTATATTTTTATTGGATATTGGAGCATTCTAATTTTTTTAATTTTCATTTTCTTATTTTAGGGGTTTTGTTTTCTTGACTCAATAAATATCAAAATATATCATATATAATTTTTTTTGGAAATTTTCAAGATTCTTTTTTTTTGGAATTTTATAAATTAGACAAAGATTATTTAGGCACCTTTTAATTTTTAATAAATAGATTCAATGCAAAAAATGCAAAGTGGATACATGGCATATAAGTACAATTCAGAGAGCATCTAATCCTATTTTTGGGGATTTTTAGGAGCTATGTAGCTATTTTTAATAATTAGACAAAAGTCACAAAAATACAAGTCCTAACAGGGGCATAACTGTAATTAAAATAAAATACAAGGGGCACAGTACAATTTTCTCAACGTAACAAAACATTATTTAATTTTCATAGACTATTTTATAATATACAAAAATGCTAGGGTTATTTATGCAAAATTACCAATGTCACGTGGGGACTGCATGTGGCGTTGGCGGGGATCAAGTGCAAATATAAAAAGGTCAAGGGTCTAAATGCAAAATGACCTAATTATTTACAACGTAAACTTTTATTTACAGGATTAATTATTAAATACAAAAAAGTGAGGGTAAAGGTGCAACTTACCCCTAAACGTGCACACTGACGGACGACAGGATGCGATTCACTTGACATGTGGCCTCCCCTCAACGGTCGATGACGGTTCGTCTTCGAATGGCCAGGATTAGATCAACCTGGCTGATCTGACGGTTGGTTTGTGGTTCCATCCGACGGTGTTGCGACGATATGGGGGGAGGCAGCGATCGAACGGCAGAAACGAAGGCTCGACGAACAGGGAAGAACTCCTCTGTCCTTGACCTTTGATCCGGTGGTGCTCTAACTTTTGATCATCCCATTAGCTTTGACCGGTCCAAAAAGACTCCTAGGACCTTACCCTATTGTATGAGGGCTTCAGAATGCCCTGGATTTCACCGCAGCTCCTGCGCGGGGTTGAGCATGGAAAGGCATCTCAGGTACCTGAACTTCTGCAAAAATCGACCCAATACGGGTCCTTTGGCATCCGTTCCCTGCAAGAAAGTATCACAAACACAAAGAAAGGGTATAAGGACCTTATTGGAGATGGCAAATGGCTGGTGGCGCAGGCGGAGAGGTCTTGTGGAGTCCGGCGGAGATGGACCTCCAAATCCAGATCCAATGAGGGTCTGGTTGAGCGGATGGGTGAAGGGTGTAGGGAAATGAAATGAGAAATAAATGGGGGTGGAACAATGGTTGGAGTACTAGCGAAACACGGTGGAACAGTTCGTCGGAGCTCCGCTCCGACAAACTATGAATCGAGCTTTTATCCTTAATTAGCTATAATAAAGACTAAACTAATTACAAAAATGAAATGCTAATAATGAAATCTACATAAAATAATTGAAATGCACATCTCTTACCTGGTTGTGACGCCAGGGAGCAGTGCCTCATCGGAGTGGCGGCCTGGGTGCACCTCCTTCTCCGCGAACCGCCGTGGATGCTCAGGGGATACGCTCTAGACCGAGATACATGGGTCCAAGGAAAAAGAAATGACCAAATTTGCAATGGAGGGATGGATGTTTTATTTATACACATGTATATGCAACCTTTATTGACTGGTCGTTTGCAAAGAATATATGATATCTACAAGGGTCTCAAGATCTCGACGAGAATCTCGGATGTTCAAAGAATATTTTTCATGAAGGGATCGGGGGCGGATGATGGATGTTTCATGCACGAAAAATGCAAGAAAACTGGGGAAAAGACACTTTTGGCGTGTCAGGGATTAGATGGGACACTTGACCGCAGTCATTTTTTGACGTGTATGATTGGTCCAACGCAGCACAAAACGACAAATTTTACTGACCAGTTATTGACTTGTTAATTACACCAAATAAATGATTTTATTAATTTTCGAGTATAAAAAAATGTTTATCATTTTATTTAGTATTTTATTATGCTTTTTATTTATTTTTTATCTTTATTTATTAGTAGTTCATTTTTATTAATTTATTTATAGGTATATTCATCTATGTTTTGTGCATTTTTATTTTTATTTTGTATTTTTTATTTTATTATTTTACTCTTTTATTTTGTATATTTATAACTTATTTTTGTGAGTATAAATATAATATTACCTTATTTTTATTATATTATTTGTACACCTGAATAAATAGATATGTGTATTATGTAGGTATATTTATAGGTGTTTTACCTTTGTTTTTGGTATACGATTTTATTTTAATGTTTTTTATGAGTTTTATTTTAGTTTTATAATTTTAATAGAATATGTAAAATATTTACATTATTAGGAAAATATAAAAGAATTAAGATAAAAAAGAATATATTCCCTTTTATTTATATAAATAGGTATTTTTATCTATGTATTTTCATATACTTATTTTGTTTTGCATTTTCCTTTCTATTTTAGTCTAATTTTAACATGTCCATGTGTTATAAATAATATTTACAAAATTTTAAAAATATGAATTTCTAAAAATAGTTAATAATGAATAAATTGATAATTTTAATCGGTAGAATGTACAATAGGGGCCCAAAACCTAACTTCTACACAGTAACTCCCAAAAATAGATAACCACCTCCACTAAATAGTTCGTGAAATGTTATATAAAATTAGGGGTGATTTTGCTATGTTTTGAGTTCTTATTGAAAAGATATGAGTCTGTAAAGTTTGGTTTTTGGCTTTTTATTCTGTGTATAACATGCACACTTTATATTATTTTTGTACAAACTCAATTTTGTATTTTTATTTACATTATTACCTATAACTTTTGTACAAAGTTTCTTCATTTTATTAATAAATAATAAAGAATAAAATAGGTGTCAAACATGTACAATTAATGAATAAGTAAATGATGTTTTCATTGTATTTTTGGCCCTTATTCCCCCTACTTTATTCCTTGTCGACCAATTCCATTTCGGACTTAGTCTCAGGGTTAGGGTTATAAAATAACTTCAATATTTTATTCCTTTTTCTTTTCTTATCTTTATTCTATAATTTTGGCATTAAAAACCTTATTTTGTACATAAATAATACAATAGATAATGGATGCTATTATACACAAATTGATGCTATTTACATGCATTTGTTTGGGTTTTTAAGCCAAAATGATAGAATAAAGGTGATGAAATAGAGATTCATCAACAAGTAACCACCGCTGCCTTTCCCACTCCCCATCTTGCCCGTCACCTCTCGCGTCCAACTACGGCCCATAAAATATGCTCTACCAAGTCACAAATCATCCATCATTATCTAGTAGGAAGCTCCATGAGTGGTTTTGAATTTCATTAATAGTGCAAGGACAAGAAGACCTCGCATGCGACAATAAGCCCTAGACCTTCGTGGTGTGATCCGAGGTGGTCATCCACCTCATCACAACTACAACTAGCAGCTGCTTGAGCTTCGAGATGCTCTCTATCAAAACTCTCGAGGCGAAGAATCAGAGGCTCTCCGATGCTCTCCTCCTCCAAATTGAAGAACTCCAGGTAAGACCACTTTATTTTTCTCCCAAATCACACACAACCTCTCATCTTGATAGACTCCATCTCGCATGACCACTATCGATAGCCCGAGCTTGAAGCTCGAGTTCTTCATCTGCCTTGTAAGTCCATCAAGTGTGGCGCAATAGTCCAACAATCTTTATGGGATGAGATAGCACCCTTCACACACATGAGACAGTTGTTCATTTAATTGGTATTCTTTGGGATGAGAATTGATCTTAGAGGTCTTATGAGCCGAAACATTTACAATGATGTGTAGAAATGGGTGGCTATTGATTCTAAAATCTTAATTCTCATGGGAGTTCCATAAACCTAATAATTTAAAGGTAGAATCTTTCTTTATTTTCTCCTTTTGCTCATTATCTTGGTATGGAGCCCAATCTCATTATACCGCTTAATTTCTTTAGTTTCATAGGGATGAGCAATGATTAATTATAGTGGGTTGATGAATCTATGATTCATCGCTCTAAGTTTGCTGAAAATACGACTTTGTCCCCATAATTTAGGTTCATATGCAATTTAACTTCATAAAATTAACTTTCAAGCACTGCAATTAATTTGCATAAATTAACATTCTCGTCTACATTCATAATCGTCTTCATATTTTCACCTAAGTTCATGCATTTTTATTTAATTCTTGCTAACTCCAGTTGACCTGAAATCAACTCCATTGTGTACATATCACTAACCTTAATCTTTAAATATCCTAGAAAATGCTAACTTATAAATATGCAAAATAATCTCAAACCCTTATTTTTGAACAGACAAATTACAATGGAATTGCTAACTTATAAATATGCAAAATAATCTCAAACCCTTATTTTTGAACAGACAAATGGAAATGGAAATATCTCTCTCATATAATTTCCAAATGAACTCTACTCACTTTTGAATTAATGTACGTTCAAATATCTACAAATCAATTCCAAATTGAAAAGAATAGGAGTGCATTTGTGAAATGGGATTTGGGACCTAACAATGTATTGTACATATTTACAACATTTGCCCCATCTTTTCATGTGCATTGTTCACTTATTTTAATTATTTTCTTTCTCATTTATTTAATTTGTTCATTGTCTTAATAAAATACATAAAAATAAAAATCAAAAAAGAAATTAAAATGACATGTTCTGACTTGAGATTTCTAACATAATCCACTTGTACATAATTTACTCCACTAATTTTTCGGACCAATTTAAAACTCATAAAAACTCCAAAAGACACCATAAGGTCCAGTGCATCAATTCATAACATGTTTGATATTTTCAAGCATTTGTTCATCTTGATAAAATAAAATAAAAAATACATAGCTAAAAAAATTATATTTATACACATAAAATAAAACCAAATATTGCATGTCATGCAGTTAGTAGTTCATTTACATTTGAGTACTTCATGAACATTGCAGATTGTATTTAGATACACAATTTTCATTTTATGTATTTTTTCTTTTGAGTCCATCTTTTATTTTTTATCTATTTATTTCTGCATTTAGTGCATATGGTTCACATCTTGGTCCAAGTCATGCCATGTTGTGCACCCTTGTTGGAGCCACATGGCTACCAGTCATCTTCCTTTCTCTCTCATAGTATCACGAGACTCCCTTCAACCCACCTCCTCAAGTGCCCTACATGTGAGGTCTCCTTCCTCCTCCTCAAACACTGAACGCATGCCACCAACCCTCTCCTCTATTGGGTCGCCCTCCGCCTTCCCAGTCGAGCTTCTCTACCGTACCTGCAACTCTGACTACTCATCTCCTTATCCCTTCACATTTTCCATTCAACCATCTCACACGTCTCGTGACCCCTTCACCACCAACCTCTCTATCCCTTATCTCCAGCAAAACTATCCCTATCACCACATTCTGGAAACACGTAATGATTAGAGACCTAACATGCGCCACTCCTTCCTTATCCAATCTCTAACCAAATCTACACTAGATCGAAACCCTAGCAAACCCAATCCTAAACCACCCCTTCCTTATCCCCTCTCCGACCAAATCTCCACTACATCGAAACCCTAGCAAACCCAATCCTAAACCTTCTCTTGTTGACAACCATAACTCCCTCCTCTCAACACGATCGTCATCTTCACGCCATCAACCATATTCTTTATCCCGTACGAGTCCAACCACCTTCCTCTTTCTTTATCGCAACCACCCATCGATGTATCCCCTCTCCAATCCCTATTTAACTCTATCAGAAGCCTCCAGCAATGGTATATGCCAGATCAACCATCGTATGAAACTGAAGGAGAGAGTTGAGAGGTCGGTAGTGATAGAATAGTCTTCTTCCGTGAGAATCAGACATGGGTGAGATACACAAGGCATATTCATGTTGTTGCCTCCTTGCTAGATCAGAAAAGCTTCGTCACGATCCACTACGTGACTCAAAGAGAAGGCCTAGAAGGAGATCGAGTCCTCCAACATCCAAGCGACCCATATACTCCACCATCAGGTGACCTGTACCCCTTTAATTCCACCATTTTCCTCTTTGACTACATATACACCTTCTTTGTTCATCACAACCACCTCTGCCACCTCGTCGTCGCTCCACTCTACACCACAATGCACCACGGACGAGCTCGCCCTCCAGACACATATTTTCCTTGTTGGATCATCCCTTTAACATTCATCATTATTACTCTCTTCAACCAATCATGCCACGCCACTAACTGCTCTCCACCGTGCTTGCCTACCATTCGCTGTCATTGTCCACATCCCACCTCTGACCTCACCCCATGGCGTTTGACACCCACCGCTGCCCTATTGTGTCGACGACTCTGCAGCTCCAGGGGAAGCAGTCACCGCTTGATCTTAATCAAGCGACATCTACTATGCAATCACCCATCCAATATCTCTCATCAGACACTCAAGATCTTCGTCGAGCCAAGCTTACGAACTTCATTCCTCATGCCCTTCTGAAGCGGAGAATTGTAGACACGTGTTGCTAAGCCCAAAGCAACCGCCCACGTTTGCGGTTCCGACGTACGCGACACACACATAGGGTAGACCATTTCATTTATTTGCATTTATACCCCTACCAGCATGTATTAATGTTTTATTGTGCGAGAAATGCATGAACACCCCTACATTTTATTTAGGTGTTATTAAATGCTTTGAAACTTCATAGAAATTGCAACTAGGTACATGTATTGATGATTTACTTTTGTATTGGTATTATATATTAAAAAGATCATTTTACGTCTAAAAATTATTGGAAAATTATATTAAGTGACTGGAATAATATTTTATCGTATATATTTTTTGCAAGGAAAATAAAATTATTTTCCTCTTTGTAAAAAAATAAAAAACAGTATATTCTCTAATGTTCAACATTGAAAATCCATGAAAAATTACAAAGTGTTTGGATATATTCCAAAAATATTCTTGTCTATCTATTTATCTTTATTATATTTCTACAAGTATTTTCTAAAAATTGATTAAAACCCCTAGAAACTCCAAAATATTAAAAATATATAAAAATTTAAAAATCATAAAAACAAGTTTTAAGTTTTTAAATTTTCTTTGTATTATCTAATATTAAAGAAAATTAAAATTGGGCTTAATCTGGTTTGATAGGTATTTCTTAAGCCTATTTCAAGTTCTTGAATTTATTGTCTTCTTTATTTTATCCATTTCCCTATTTACAAATACATAAAAAATATACAAAAATTACCTGAAATTTTAAATATATAGAAAATTTATAAAACAAAAAACATTTTAGTTATAAAATTTTGAGTTTATTTACTAAATTTTAAAAATCCAAAAACCTCTCCTTCTTTTTCTTTTCTATATAGTATGTTTAATATGTGGAAAAAAATAGGGTTGCCCTATTCCATTTTCCAAGGGTTTTTTTCCCAAAAATAAAGTCTCGTATTTTCATTGCCCTGTTTTATTAATTTTTGTAAATATTTTTATCTCCTTTTATTTTTATCTCATTTGTTTTTCTCTCTTATCTCTTATCTCCATCCAAAAATTAAAAAAAAAATCAAATTTCAAACTCCATTATCTTTTCTATTTATATGGCTCCTTCTCCATCATTTTAACTTGATCAATCTTTCGCGAGAGGAGCCCGATCACCGAGAGTCTTCTTGTCATAGAAGGGTGCCAAGCCTCCGAGCCGTCCGATGATAGCGCGTCAGCCTTCGTCGAGGTGACCAAGGTCTTTTCCTCTCCTATGGTGAGATCCACATTTTTTCTTATTTTTATCCTAGATTGAACTTAGTTTAATTTTTCGCATCTTTATTTCACCATCATTTTTTATTTAGATCTTATAATCCATCACGATCTGATCGCCACCGACTCGATTTTTTTCATCTCACATTCTCGATCTCTACGTGTTCTCTTCTATCTATCACGATTTCTAACCTTTAGCCATGCATGGTGGACGGAGACATGGATCCATTCCTCATTTTTCGCCAGATCCCCATTCACATCTTCCGTTTTGATTTGGGATCGAGTCATCACGCTTGCGATCGAATTTTGTTTAAAAATAAAAAGAATAAAAAATATAAAAAATGTTTTCCTTCTTTTTAATTTTTATTTTGCAAGTTCATCCAAAAATAAAAAAAATAAAAAAAATTATTTTTAGTTTTTAATTTCTTTATTTCGAATTTATAAAAAAATATATAAAAAAGTTTTCTTCTGCATTCTGTTTAAAAAAAAGAAATAAAAGAAAAAAAGAAAAAAAGAAAAAGCTTGGGCGGTCGCATCGCCCTCTCCAGCCACCGGCGATGCCCTCCGCCATCCTCAGCCAACGATGGTGCACGCCGCCCCACCGCGACCTATCGCCTGTCTCAGCTACCAGCCATCCACCACCTCCACCAACTCCTACCCGCGCTGCTGGACCACCATCGTCGTTATCGGTACCTTGTACTTCAACCCAGGCCCATGACTCCAGGAACTGCGGGTGGTGCCACCACCAGCGCGCCTCCTGTGCGAGCCGCATCCGCACACGTCCGGCCCCGCCTCCCTCCACGGTTGCTCCTCCGCCACTCTAGATTGCCCCCATGTCCTGGCCTCTGCGACGATCCCTCCGTGCAACAACGTGGTTCCGCCTCGTAACACCATAACGCTCTCCACTCGACGTTGCCTCTAGCCGCAACACCGCGATGGCGTGCACCATCACCCGGTCCCGCCGTCAATCCTCGCCTGGGTGCGCTGCGGAGCCGCAACCCATCTGCATGCGTCGCCTCCCATGGAGGCTCCACATCTGCATCTCCACACCACCGCGGGCTGTTGCGGTCGTGCACTGCCCTCCGCCTCACCCTTGCTCCACTTGTCGCTAGCCTTACTGATCTAAAGAAAAGGGAGGCACCCCCTTTGGATAATCTTGAGAACGAAGGCATCATCCAGGAGCCTAGTGGTTTCAAATAAAATATTGTCGAAAATGCACTGAAGCCCACCAAACTTTTCAAAATTACAAAAATGCCCATGTGCTCCAGAAGGTCATATACGTGGCACATGTTTAGTAGGTAACTTACATTTTTCTTCCTCTATTTATTTCTTGTTCCATTATGATACAAAAACTTTCCAAAAATTGCATTTTAGTCCCTGTATTCCAGACTTTAAATTTTCTTGTGTTTTTCATTGAAATAAATGTTTTTATGGTTCTAAAAATTCTGAAAAATGTTGTGTATGTTCCTGCTATGTTTGTCTACATTATATACAATTTTAATTGCATTTAGTTGTCATTTAATATATTTAAAAATTCAAAAAAAGTATCTTTTTGCTTGTTTGGAATAAGAAAATTTATTTAAAACTATAAAATTTTGCCTAAAAATTCTAAAAATTTTCTTTAGGTGTATTTTGTTGTCTTTTAATTTCTATCCAATTTTTGTGCTTAGATCATTTATAGAACTCCAAAAAAATATAAAAAAAGAAAAATCTAAAAATTATATAAAATTAAAGAAAAATCCAGAAAATCTGATTTCAGTCTCTAATTGCAGTTATTTGTCCCTATTTATCAAAAAATAATAATTGTTTGGAGTTTGGGCACTTAAAATAATTTTACGTTACAAATTACTCTATGTTGTGCACTGTTTAGCATTTTTGTCACTATTTTAATTTTTAAAAATATAAAAGCATCTGAAAATTCCATAAAATTCCCAAAAATAATTCAAAATATTTGAAACCCAAAAATATTTTCTCTGGATTTTTCTGAGTATCTTTTATATAATTGAAAAATACAAAAAGAGTTGGTGTGCGTATTTCTTATCTTGTGCATATTGCCCCTTATTTTTGAAAATAAAAAAATCTGCAAAACTAAAATCACAAAAAAAATGAAAAATCAGAAAATAAAAAAAGAGAAAAAAATTAAAAAAAATTTTTAAAAAAAGAGAAAATTCCACAAAAACCAAGGATAGTTTACCTTTGAGATTTCCTTTTTCTTTTAATTGATTTTTTGTCGATTAATTGAAAACCCTGTGAATTGTAGCCTCCCTGAGTTTGATCCTATCCTCTATATAGGTAAATAAGGAGCAGAAATATTTCTCTTGCTCGCATTATTTATTCTTTGTAATTATTCTATAGCGAGAGAAGAAAAAAATTGTTTGTTTGTCACGGGATTTTTGGGGATAACAATGATCACTCATATCAATAGTTATCAATCCTCAAAGGTCACGTGCCAATAAAATGGCGCTGTTACCAGGGAAATAAAATATAAAAAAATAAGAAATCCCAAATTTTCAATCAACAAAATGGTGTCGTTGCCGGGGAGGCACGACGAGGGTAGTTAGGTTTCTCTTTTGACCTGCTATTCTTGGTCGTACAAATCTGTTTATATTTTGCCACATTATTCCATTGTTCATATTCACTGCATTTGATTCATTTTTCTCATATTTGATAATTGTGTTCCTTACACATTCTCTTTTCTTTTCTTGCGAAGGCCCGCGGAGCGAAGGAGACGATGTTAGGAGAACCGAAGCACCCAAGCGACGTGGAGGCAGCTTGATTCTTCACTGAGCTGCAGGATAGCGTGAGAAGATGAGGAGAAGAATTGAAGGAGACGAAAGAGAGAGAGAGAGAGAGAGAGAGAGAGAGATTTTCTAGCATCTGAACTCTTGTAAACGGGCATTCATTTGTTACGGGTTCTGTTTTCGCCACGTGCCACTGCACTTGGTGACCTCACCGGATTTGTTTTCATCGCCTTTATTTTCTTTGTTTCACGCATATTTCGTGAGATACCTCTTGATTGCTTTAATTAATTTTCTTGAGAAAGGTAATTAATTAGGTCCAAACACCCTAAAATAAGAATTTCTATATATTTAGAATAGAGCGTAGTTGGACTTAGTCAAATTAACCCGTTCTTGCACATTAATAGAAGCTATCATCTAGGATGGTTCACTTGTATCATATAGGTTAGTTTATTTTTTTCTGTATTTCAATTCTGTGTTGATCACTTGCATGTAGAGTGTTGGCGACAAAGTACGCATCTCTAACCCATGCATGCATCATTGTTTTTAATCGCGCATTGGCATTTCTGATCTCTTTGCTTGTTTTCACCCACATAAGTTAAAAAGGAAATTGGACACTTGGTATGAGATTATTTGAAAATATTTTAACCAAGTGAAAACTGCCTAAAATACTGGACTGCTAAAGAAAACTCGACGCAAAAATAAACACAAGAAAAAATCATTATTTTGGGGAGAGTAACCCCCTCATTGTTTGGTTTGTATGTAGCGAGAGAAAGACCCGTACACTATGATAGAACCACACCCATACTCATTTATACTACTATATTTGGTTAGTCGTTCTCCAGTGAGGATCTCTCCAGTAGACGGTAAAGCGGTCCGCGACGTCCTTAACAGATTGAATTGATTGGGTAGCCGGTAAACGGTCCGCAATTCATATTGGCTGGGAAAGATCTAACTTCAGGATTGGGCCAGTGTCCTAAGAGCATTGGGTTCCTAACAGCTCGCTCTAACTGCTTTGATAGATTGTATCCTCACTGAACTCTAAAATTGACAAGATAATTGACCGAACCTTCACGGTCTTCACATTGAGTTGAGTTGGTGAACTGGAGTTGCATTGTGTTTGATTGCTTGCATGCATACTTGACCCTTCTGTGCATTTGCGCCTTTTTCTCCATATATTTGACTTGACCCTCATGCTCCCCCGATCCTGTCTTTTGTTTCGAAGATGGCCGACTGGAGTTATTTTAATCCGATCTTCACGGACTCCTCGCACTCTCTAGATGATCCACCTTCCATTTTCTAGGAGGACCTTCCTCCTGATTTTTTTGCATATCCATCTAACCCATTATTTTAGGAGACCGATTCTTACTCTCACCCACCCGATCTTGGGATTTTGGAGTCATCTCTCATAATTTCCAAACTTGAGACACTGAACCAGATGATGGAGCATATGAATTCGACGATTAACAATCTATTTGTCATAAACGAGAGCCAGAATGTTGCTTCACTGTTTGAGGATATGGATTCACTTGAGGATAATCGTGAGAGCTTACAATCGCCCAAAATACAAAAATGAGAAAAAAAATAAAAATCCAAAAAGATTCTGGGAGGCACATTATTGATTCATTTTATGAGGAGAAGGCACCCATGCCATAATAATTTCCCACACGGTCATCCACCACATGTCCCGACCTTGACCCCAAGGATTCCATTATACAGACTTCTCTTGTAAATCCTCGTGTATATGTTGATTCTGATCTCCTCCCTTGTATGGAGGAGCTCCAAAAATTCAAGAAAATGTTGACTGAACCTGAAGTGGTAGCCACCCTTCATGAGATCATTAAAGCCCCACTTCAACAGGCCATGCCAGATTTATCTACTCCTCAACACAAGAATAGAAAGCGAAGGAGAAGATATGAGCGTCACATGTTGACCATGGCCACTGCCTACGCCATCTCTCACCGTCCACATTTTAAGAAAGGGAACACTACCATAACTCTTGTAAGCTGCTCCATCTCTGAACATTCTTGTGATAACACTCTCCTTGACGATGGTTCTTCAATCAATATAATACCCTTCTCTATGGTATAGTCTCTTCATCTTGGGCCTCTTAAGAAAACCAGTATGGTAGTTCAATTTGTTCATGGATCTATCAAGAGGCCGAAGGGTATTCTAGAAAATGCTGTCATTCTCATTCAGGGCATGAAATTCACTTCTGATTTTATCATATGGCCCATGGAGACCTCCACCCATGTGGAGCACCCTCCAATCATCCTGGGACATCCTTTCCTCGCCTCTACGGGAGCTGTTATTTATTATGGTCAGGAGAGATTCACTTCCATTCTGATGTAGGGAGTGATGTGTTGATCACTACACCCACTACTGACTAGAGACCTGCACCCCATGAGATCTCGTCCGTGTTAGACAACCCCAAGGAATTTGACATCGATGATAATATCAGAGATTCTTGTTATATGTTGGATGATAAGGAAACCCAAGAATTCCTCTTGAAGGAGGAAGAATTGTAAAGCATAAACTTTGTAGTTCCCCGTTCTGGTATGTGGAGATGCATTGATGACATCTGCGAAATTTACACGATAGACACCCTAGAGTGGAAGGCAGACTCTGAGTCTAGACAGGACATACATGATTCGACTACTTTCACTGATGAGTCTGTTACTATTCACCCTGATTCATATAAGGCCGATCATGTCAAATTTGATTTGATTGCTTTTATAAAGGAATTTGGGCTTTTTCATAAAGATGATGATCCGGTAGAGGCTCACCAGGCTGAAATTGATCCTACTTATTCTGATAATGATTTCGAGCCATTTTACTTTGATGTTTGCGTGACTTCCTAGGTAGAACATGACCACACTACGTCCACTATCCACTATAGGCCTGCACAATCTGAAGCTACTGAGGATACATTCTTGGTCGATCCTACTCAGTTTATATCTAATGATAACCCTAATATCGACCTACACCTTGTTAGATCCATTCCTCAGCGATCTCGTAAGAAGGTTCGTTTTCGACCTTCTTGACCTTCGTGCATCCACCTCTTGTAAATCCTTTCATTTCACTCTTTCTTCTTCCATTTTATCATTCACCCCTTTTCCGTGTGTGTGTGTGTATATTATACTTAGGATGTGCTTTATCCCAAGTATAGGGGGGTGAATGATTTGTGTTGTTCATATTCATCCTGTTCATCACTCCTATTGTTGCCTATACTTAGAGATACTCTACCCTATGTGTAGGAGGGCTGATGTTGTTCATATCATCTTTTTTGTTTTTCAGTCTGTACATTCTCTCCATTGGTTTTCCTCTTTTGTACATTCTACTATACTTTGGATTACTCGATCCTAGGTATAGGGGGAATCACCAACTTCTCTTATTGTTATCTTATCTTTGAGTCATTGTAGCATAGGAGACTTTTGAGGGTATAGTGTTAAAATGTTTGTATATAATGAATTAATTAGAAAGGGAACACCAATTTTTTTGTTTTGTTTGTTTTGTTTTTTACACACGTGGATTTTACAAAATTATATACATATCCCCTAAAATAATTATCTTAAAAAGTTCGAATTTTGTCTAAATTATATATACAATATATACGACACCCCTAGACTTAGCTCGAACTTTGTCCTCATAGTGTTCAGAGAGAGACAAAGGACGAGTATAAAAAACAACCAAAAAACAAACAAAAAAACAAACAAAAAAATTCTTGTTTATACTTGTATATATTTTACCAACCCTTTTTCCTTGTTGAAAAAAAGTACAAAACCAAAAATCTATAAAAACTTGCATAATTAAAAAAAACCTTTCTTTTACATCTGCATTTTACATGTGCATCATTTTTTTCAAAAAAATAAAAAAAATAAAAAATTGCTTTCTTTGGATTATACATATTTTCTTGCATTTGCATTTGCATTTTTCAGGATAGTATTGACATTTAAATTATGTATGGAATAAAATTTAAGAATGGAGCTTAGTTGGGCCTTAATACACTTAATTTCAGAGGAACCTTATAAGAAATGGAGTTAAGACTTTTTAGGTCCTAGTGACTTAATTCTTTGAGTCCATAAGACTATGTTCACATGTCATCTTGATTAGTCTGAGTAGAACATTTAACAACACACACATGTTTCTTTCAAACCGTGTCTTATATTGGACAAGAACTCTACACGTAGCTCTTCATGGATGAGGTGGTGAGGATGCAGAATCTTTTGGCTTGGGGTAGCATACGAGGGTAGTACATCTAGGCAGGACCTCTTGTTTTCCTCTAGGGAAGGAAGTGCGTCTCAACCTGGTCTAGCGATGTTGAGGTCTAAAGACAAGATGTTGTGGGGTTGCAATAATGCTTCAAAAGAGGGATAGTATACTGGCTCAAGAGGAGAAACTCCTTATGTACATGCAGCATCTTGTATATGCTTTCAAAAAAAATATGGAAAAATGCAGAATCTCCAAAAGTGGACAGGCCTGATTGAAATGTAAAATGCCTGCTGGAGTGTATATACAAGGATAAAAATAAAAAAAATCAATAAGAGCTTCAAAGATAAATTTTTTAAGCTTGCAGCAGATGACTTGTCTACACTGGTCATGCATCCAAGGATAGGTAACTATACTGGTTACCGTCCATTCTTTTCTCCATCTCCACTTCTTGAGCTGGTTGTACTTGAACTTAGAATGGAATATCTCCGCTCCTCGAGGAAAGAGTTGCTAAACTGGGGAACTAGAGTTGCCTTGTTGAGGGAGGATGTTTCTTTGCTACTTTTGAGATGGGGAGCTATACTTCACTTACACCGTACAAGTAAAGATTCATAGTCATAAGAATTGGTCTGTGTAGACTTGTTCTGATCTGACTGTAGAAGAGACCTGAATAGGAGTCCTATGGAACTTATAGGCTGTTTGGTTTTAAATCCATCTCCCATTAAGGTTCCGACACAATATTAATCCAAAGGTCTGATAGAGCTCCAAACTAAAATTTTATGAAGAAAAGTTTAATACTCATTATTGTCCTAATTTCTTTATTTTCCCTTTCCTTTTCTTTTTCTTCACTTATTGTTTCAAATAAGTGTTTGCTAAGGGACAAGCAAAGGTAAAGCATATGGTGATGATGAATCTGTGATTCGTCATCTTTATTCATTTATTTTAGCTTAAAATCCCCTACAAAACACCTATATATAACACTAACTCCATACTCTTACTAACTTGCATTCATGTGTAAATATTGTACACTTCTTACCATTTTAACCTTAAAAAAATAAATAAATAAAGGGAAAATAAAAATAAAAATAAAAAGGAAGACTATATATATGTAATAAATACAGGCTGACCCAAACACCGAGAGAAGGAAAAGATTTGACCTGATCGACCAAGAATAAAGTAGGGGGAGATAGGGTCCTTAATCAGAATATCCAAAAAGAATGTGTGCTGTGTATATTTGTATACTACACTATTTTGTTTGTACCTGAATTGACCTGAAATCAAATAACTTTCAAAAAGAAAGTTGTAAATAAAAATGTTTTCTAAATAATAAAAAAAATTACAATTAAATCATGTCCAGAATAAAAGCAACCACATTAGGAAAAAAGCCACTAAGCAAAAATTTAATGACCAATTTCGGCTCCATATGAGCTCAAATTGAACCAAACTCACTTCCATTGTATTCTAATCTAAATTATCTTTAATATGGTTGTGATTTCATAATTTTTGGTGTTACGGGAGAAAAGTTTATTTTCTGGGGTGGTTTGTGCAATTTTCCCATGTATTTTGTACATATTGTATTTTGTAAATTTTTTTAAATAATTTTACTAAATTATTTTAAAGAAAAATGAAAATAAAAAAATTTAAAAATTTAAAACCAGAAAAGCTAATTTTCTTTTTTAACTATGTATATAATGTACCATATGTATATTGTATATGTATATAGTTGTTATTCTTAATTAACCATCATAAAAACTTAAAAAATTAACATTTATTTCTCAAATAAATAAAGTGGCGAAAATACAAAAAAATAAATTAAATTTTGTCAATATTTTTATCTCTTTTTATCTTTATCTCATTTGTTATTCTCTCTTATCTCTTATCTTCATCCAAAAATTCAAAAAAAATCAAAATTCAAACTACATTATCTTTTATATTTATATGGCTTCTTCTCCATCATTTTACTTGATCAATCTTTGGTGAGAGGAGCCCAATCTCCAAAAGTATTCTTGTCGTTGAAGGGTGCCTAGCCTCCGAGCCGTCCGGTAACAGCGTGTCGGTCTTCGTCGAGGTGACCAAGATCTTTTCCTCTCCTAAGGTGAGATCCACATTTTTTCTTATTTTTATCCTAGATTAAACTTAGTTTAATTTTTTGCATCTTTATTTCACCGTCATTTTTTATATAGATCTTATAATCCATTATGATTTGATCACCACTGACTCGATTTTTTTCATCTCGCGTTCTCGATCTCTACGTGTTCTCTTCTATCCATCACGATCTCTCAACTTCGACCATGCACGGTGGCCGGAGAGTTGTATCCATTCCTCATTTTTCGTTAGATCCCCATTTGCATCATCCGTTTTGATTTGGGATCGTGTTATCATGCTCGTATCCTAATTTTATTTATAAATAAAAAGAATAAAAATCTCTCTAATTTTTGTTTTGCAAGTTCATCCAAAAAAATAAAAATAAAAAACATTTTTTTATTTTCAGTTTTTAATTTCTTTATTTTGAATTTACATAAAAAATAATAATAAAAGTTTTCTTCTGCATTCTGTTTACAAAAAAAGAAATAAAAATATAAAAAATAAAAAAAACAAAAAGCTTGGGCAGCAGCACTGCCCTCTCCAACCACCGACGGTGCCCTCTGCCATCCTCAACTTGCAGTGGCGCACGCTGCCCCACCGCGACCTGCCGCCTGTCTCAGCTGTCGGCCAGCCACCACCTCCATTGGCTCCTGCCTACACCCCTAGACCACCACCATCATCATCGGCACCTTGCACTTTAGTCGAGGCCCACGTCTCCAGGAACCGCAGGCGGTGCCCCCGCCAGCACGCCTCCCACGTGAGCCGCATCCGCATGCGTCCAGCCCTCGCTCCCTCCACGGTTGTGCCCCCGCCGCACGCTTCTAACACTCCAGATGGCCCCCGTGTCCCTGCCTGCGTCGCAAGAACTCTACGTAGCAACGTGGTTCCACCTCGTGGCACCACATCCCTCTCCAGCCGACGTCGCCTCTAGTCGTGGCACCGTAGTAGTGCGCACCATCATTTGGTCCCGTCGTCGATCCTCACCTGGGTGCGCCACAGACCCGCGGCCCATCTGTCAGCACCGCCTTCGCATGAATGCTCCACCTTCGCATCTCCGCACCACCGCGGGCTATTGTGGTCATGCGCCACCTTCCACCTCACCCTTTCTCTGCCCATCGCCAGCCTTGTCGATCTAAAGAAAATGGTGGCGCCCCCTTTGGCTCATCTTGAGAACGAAGGCATCATCCAGGAGCACTAGGGGTTTCTAATAAAATATTGTCAAAATTACACTGAAGCCCTCTGAACTTTTCAAAATTATAAAAACGCCCTTGTGCTTCACAAGCTCATGTGCGTGGCACATGTTTAGTAGGTAATTTACAATTTTCTTCCACTTTTTATTTCTTATTCCATTTTGATACAAAAACTTTCCAAAAATTGCATTTTAGTCCATGTATTCCAGAATTTAATTTTGCATGTGCTTTTCATAAAAAAAATGTTTTTAAAGTTTTAAAAATTGTGAAAAACATTGTGTATGTTCCTGCTATGTTTGTCTACATTATATAAATCTTTCATTGCATTTAGTTATAATTTAATATATTTAAAATTTCAAAAAACATTGTTTTTTTGCTTGTTTGGAATTAGAAAATTCATAAAAATTCAAAAGAATTTCCTAAAAATTATAAAAAAATTATTGTAGGTGTATTTTGTTGTCTTTTAATTTCTATCCAATTTTTTTGTTTAGATCATTTATAAAACCTCAAAAAATTGTGAAAAACAAAAAATCTTAAAAGAAGTGCAGAAAATTAAGGAAAAATCCAAATAATCTGATTTCATTCTCTATGTGTAGATATTTTCCATGTTTATATAAAATTAATTGCTAGGAGTTTTGGGCACTAAAAGTATTTTTAAGTTGCAAATTACTCAGGCTATGTATTATTTCACATTTTTGTCATTATTTCATTTTTAAAAAATACAAAAAACATCTGAAAATTCCACAAAAATTCCTAAAAACATTTCAAAATCTTTAAAACCAGAAAATATTTTCTCTGAATTTGTCTGAGCAATTTTGATATAATTGAAAAATAAAAAAAAGTTAGTGTGTGTATTTCTCATATTGTGCATATTGCTCCTTATTTTTAAAAAAAAAACAATCTGCATAATTAAAATCAATAAAAAATTGAAAATCAGAAAATAAAAAAATAAAAAAAATATTAAAATTTAAAAGAGAAAAATTCCACAAAAATCGAGGATAGTTTGCCTTTGAGATTTCCTTTTCCTTTTAATTTATCTTTTGTTGATTAATTTAATAACCCACTGGAATTGTAGCCTCCCTGAGTTCGATGTTGTCTGCTATTCAGGTAAATAAGTAGCAAAATATTTCTCTCGCTCACATTATTTATTCTTCGTAATTATTCTACAGCGAGAGAAAAAAAATTTGTTTATTTGTCATGGATTTTTGGGGATAGCAAGGACCACTCATATCAATAATTTTCGATACTCGAAGGTCACATGCCAACAAAATGGCACCGTTGCCGGGTAATAAAATAAAAAATTAAAAAATCCCAAATTTTCAATCAACAATGGAGCTCTGGTAAAAATTTTAATTCGAAAAAGGGTGATATCAGAGGTACAGTTGGTGTATCGGGAGGGGTGGCTTGGAAAAGCATTGAATAGGCGAGAAGTTTGGCGAAGGGATGTGTATAGTTAATGATCGAGTTATGGGACATTGAGTGAAGTAACAACGAATGGCGGAGTTAGCGGGAGGTAGGTGGAGTCTGAGCAGTTGACCCAGGTCAACAAACTCGAGTCAACGAATCAGAAGGCACCTTGAATGCGTCCAAAATAAGCTAAACAGCAAAACAGTAAATAAAAGTTAAATAATTCAATAAAAAATCGAAAATGAATTCATTTATTTACATAATGTAAATAAAAATATTTAAGAATAAATTAAAGTTAAATTTAGTGTTTTTAAATTAATTAATATGATAATTGCAAGGGTTAAAATAAATACAATGTGTTATTTACAGGTTTGTATACCTATATATACAAAACGTTGATTTGTAATTAATTATTTATATAAACATATACATAATTTAATATTTTATTTATTTACACTGTTTTACATGGATTTTATTTACATTTTTTTTATTTTTAGGAGCAAATTTATTAGGGAAATTACATAGTTATAAGTACATTATATACATGGTGATACATGTACAACATATATATATGATTTTATCGTTGTTGATTTTGAAGATTGTGATTTTTATTTGTATTTTATTTGAGTTAAATACAATATTTACTAGTAACTAAATATTATTTACAATTATGCAAAGGAAAATAAATGATTAAATATTATATACAATATATATATATGTATAATATATAGTAATGCCCCGATTGGTCACATTTCACACCTTAACTCTAAATTTTATGAAATCACATTCATTTTAAAGATAATTTAATTTGGAGTACAATGAAAGTGAGTTTGATGAATTTGGAGTTCAGGTGGGGAATATATTGATCTTGAACGTTTGAACTTTATTGGCTTTTGGATAGTTATGTTATTTACACAATATATATAGACTTTAATTGCAAATATTTTCATTATTTACAAGAGAATGTTATGCAAAAATTTCAAGAAGAAATAATTGTTATTTACAAATGATTTGGTAATGAATAAATTAAAGATTGTGTAATATAAACAATATTATAGAGATGATGGATATGGAGAGGTGACATGTGTATCTTCTCGTAAATAGGCCTTATCTCCACCTACTTTCTTCCTTCTTGATCAGGTCAAGTCTTGACCTTATCTTGGGGTCTGATTCAGCTTGTATCTATTCCATATATACAATCCTTTATTTTCTTTATTTTTCCTTTATTTCTTTCTTAAATTATTATTATTGAAACAATGATAAGTATACAATATTTACACAATAATTAGAGTTAGTAAAAGAATGAAATTAGTGACTTTTAAAGGTATTTTATAAGGGGTTTTAAGCTAAAATAAATGAATACAAATTATAAAATTCATATTCATCAGTTTTGCAATTCAACTCTTATATTTAGCGTAATCAGATCATCACCAATCACCCTCTGATCTGACAGATTGGAGGTCATCCGTTCACTATCTCTTACACCCGACCTGGCCATCACTTTCACATAACCTTCTCCATCCCTTTTTCATGATCTGAGCACCTCCAGATTGATTCATATCTGCAGATCGACCTCCTCTCTGAGCACTTTCGTTGGAGGTCTCCATCACATCACCATAGCCCCTATTTTTGCCCATAAGGTTGGCCGGAGAATCCCCCTCCAAATATTGAACCTTTTTCAGGTGGTAGGAGTGTGAACGGAGCAGGAAATAACTACATGGAGATCATTTCTACCTGCAAACCTTGGAGATCTTCAGACCAGAGATCCTAGCATCATCGAGCCCTATGGACATATCTAGAGTAGGTGGACCACCTGCAGGAGCATGGAGAGATAATTAGACAGGGCAGATCGAGTGCGGATCAGCCAAGATCTGACCGATCGAACCTCATCGGATGTCATATCATATCAGTTTTCCTAACCTCCTTCATCGCCATTTTATAAAGAACGAATAGGTCTAGGTGCATCTAATCCGTCCAAACGTGCCCAATCCCTAGGAATGGAAGCGTCATGGTTATACAACTATTTATGATCACATCACCCTCAGGTATTCCTAATACCTGTACATCCTACATACTGGAAGACCCAGAATAAACCAGAAGTATAAGATCGATTTTATATTGTCTACTTCTGGGTTTTATCATTAAGTTTCTCTTTTGATCATTGGGAGTTGGTATCGATCATATACTTTCCAATAGAATATATCATACCTAGGTGTTGATCATATACTTTCCATAAGTACATATCAAACCTTACAAATTCAATCAATCTTTCAAAGCGAGAGGATCGTGCACGGAATTTGATTCTTCCCAATATCTCATGAGTGAGCTCATGTCTTCCAGTTCAACAATGAACCTGTATGATCCCTTTGAGAGATCGTATTACACATACGCCCTTATATGCACATCAGTGCACCTGTGTATATACCTTGATTAGGTCATCAACCTATTGGTTTGCCAAATGTACATACTCAGACATATAGTAAAAGATTTGTCTTCGGTCAGAGGATGCGTGCCTATATTGTGACAACATTCGACATAGGACTTTGGTATATCGATCACATTAACTCAACTCTTTGACCTAACTTATCTGACACCTCTAAATCTCTATTCCTATGCAGAGGAGATGATCAAGAGGTCGGTTAGATATTAGCCTCCAGAGAAAGGATTGCCATCTCCTTCTCAGGCTGGAGATCACTCCTTAATAATCATTTGACGGTGCTTGATGAGTCATCAATCTAACTCTTTAGATATTCATCATAGCACCAGCCTCTATGATTCAATAATTGAATCAACAACTTTATGGTCATCAAGATGGCCATGGTACAAAACGCTATTGTACTAAGGGACCTATTATGCGAATTCGTTATTCTTCATTTCATATCACGGAACGATATTTTCAATAACATTTATTGCATAATGGCTCACTGTGGGCTCTCATGTCCAACAAGGGCCTCTTAGATCAACCAGTGTGATACTTCAGTTTGATGATAGATCAATCAAAAGGTTGAGGGGCATTCTAGAGGACTTTATCATAATGGTGCAAGGAATGCAATTCCTAGTGGACTTCATTATCTTGGACATGGACACCTCAGCACCATTACTCTGTACCCTAATTATACTTGGTCGATCGTTTTTTCAAATCATAAAAGAAGGAGTATATTATAGTACCGGAGAGATAAACTTTCACTCCTACAAAAATAAGGTTAAGATAGAGACGATCCCGGATCCAAAGCCTACAAATCCAGTAGTAGAGGAGAGAGAGCTTGTTACACCTGAGTCAAAGGACTGTAATTTTCTAGCTGAGATTACAGACACTGATTTATGTCTGGATTCTATTGACACCCAAGAATTCCTTTCTCAAAAGTAGGGATTGGGAAGCACAATCGACATTTGCTTCATTGATGATGATGATGAGTTGGTTGTTAATGGACTTTCTGAGATGTTTTCTGATGAATTTTCTAAGTTGAATGATAATCCATCCCATTCCGTGCAGAGAGAGTTTATTGCAGATCATTTTGAGACATTGCATTATTAGCATGTTGTAGCCACAGTGAATAGTTCATAGTTGCTAGATCAAAGACATACCACCAGTGCCATTTTTAAGGTCACTACAGAATAGATTAAGACCCCATATGATCTTAAGATTTTAACATCAACGTTGATGTATGCCTTTCTTTGGCATGAGCATCAAATGTTTCTGGTAATCATCAGTTCACAATTGACCTATGAACAAGAATCTCGCTTGGCATAGGCCGGAAGATTTCGGATCTCTGTGGGATTAATCGAGCAACATAGTCGCATTATATATGCTTAGAGGATGACAAAAGCCAACCTGTGAGTTTCAACTTCGTACGAATCCTAATCATTGGGATGTTGTCAAGAATGTGATCAGGACGTGGTGTAAAGATAGCTTTATTTATCCCATTTCTTATTTCAAATGTGTCATTATGTTACATGTGGTCCTAAAGAAATACAACATTACAATTGTGATGAATGACCGTGGCAAGGAGATTCCGACCCGAGTACCCACTTCATGGTGTGTCTGTGTAGATTACCGATGTCTAAACTCAACGACCAATAAAGATCACTTTCCTCTGCTCTTTATTGACCAAATTTCTGAAGACTAGTTGGGGAAGGTGTTCTTTTATTTCTTGTATGGATACTCATGGTATAACCAAGTAGCAATTCCTTCTGATGATCAGAAGAAAAATACTTTTACTTGTCCGTTTGGCACCTACGCCTTTAGATGGAAGCCCTTTGGATTATGTAGTGCTCTCGCTACATTCTCGAGGTGTATGTTGGTTGTTTTTGCTGACAAAGTGTGTAGTTTCCTTGAGGTATTTATGGATGATTTCTCGATCTACGATGATAGATTTGGCACATGTTTAGCTTACTTACATCAAGTACTTAACTGTTGTTGTGTGGTTAATTTGGTTTTCTCGTAGGAGAAGAGTTACTTTATGGTAACTAATGGGATTGTATTAGGTCATGTCATCTACAAGTATGGCATGGAGGTTGATACGTCTAAGGTTGATGTGAATCAAAAGTTAGAGATGTCGACCACTTTGAAGCACTTGAGGTCATTTCTTGGATATGTTGGATTTTATTGGTGATTTATTAAGGACTTCAGCAATAACACCCGGCCTTTGACTGAGATTCTATGCATGGATAATGATTTTATTATGGTGAGAAGTTCCTCCATGTATTTTATAAGATGAAAATTTTGGTTATACAAACTCCTATGCACTTTATAAGATGAAAGATTTGGTTATATGAACTCCTATCCTACATCAATGTGATTGGTCTCTTCCTTTTGAGATTATGATGGACACATCATATTACGTAGTTGGTGCTATTTTAGGACAGAGAAGGGATGGAGTACCACTCTCTATACACTATGCTAAAAAGACTATCGATGATGCACACAAGAATTAGATTGTTACCGTGATGGAGATGCTAATTGTTGTCTTTGCAATGGAGAAGTCTAGAACACACCTACTGGGTTTAAAAGTTATTGTATATGTAGATCATTCTACAATTAGGTATGTACAAGGAAAGAAGGATGCCAACATACATTTAGTCAGATGGATCCTTCTACTTCTGGAGTTCGATTTTGTAGATTTGTGATAAACCTAAAGTCACGAATGTAGTGGCAGATCACCTTTGCATATTACAGATTCATAGACTCCTGATCTATTACTACTTTCTATCATAGAGAATTTCCCAAAAAATGGCAGTCTTGTCTGTTCCCTAACTCCCATGGTACATTGATATTGTTAATTATCTTGTCTCCAAGAAAGTTCCACAAGATTGACCCAAGTTTAAGGTTGACCAATTGTTGTCAGAGATTTATTTCTATCAATGGGAGGATCCGTACCTATTTCGTGAGGGTGGGGATCGTATTTCGAGGAGGAGCATTCCTTGGGACGAATACACCCTCGTCCTAGACCATAGTAACATATCAGAAGCAGGTCGACACCATTCTAGGAAGCATACGACAACGAAGGTACTACAATGTGGTCTATTGTAGCCAACTCTATTTAAGGAATCTAAAACTTATGTGAAGTGTTGTACTGATTGTCAATGAGTGGGAGGAACCATCAACTCCAAAGATACAATGCCTCTCAAGAATATACAAATTTCGGAGGTTTTTGACACTTGGAGCATTGACTTCATGGGCCAATTCCCAAATAGTCAGGGATCTCAGTACATCGTGCTTGTTGTAGATTATGTTAGTCATTAGGTGGAGGCTATCCCCAGCCGAGTTGATGATAGTCGTATTATTTATCACTTCCTCAAGGACAACATTATATCACAGTTTGGGATTCCCAATATTCTCATTTCAAATGTGGTAAGCTACATTGTAACGGAGATGATAGAAATCTAGTTAACAAGTATGGCATTAAGCATCATGTTTCATCTCCTTACCACCCTCAGACTAATGACTTGGTTGAGATTTCATATAGGGAGATAAAGACTATTCTTTAGAAACTTGTTTATCTAAATAGGAAGAACTAGTCGCAAATGTTTTACTCGGTTCTATGGGACTATCATACGACTTACAAATCTCCATTGGTCTGACACCCTATTGCTTAGTTTATGGAAAGCCTTGCCACTGTCAATTTGAATTAATTCATAAATCTTTGTTGGAAATCCATGTATGTAATTTGGATTATGAGAGACCAGTACAGAGTAGGATAGTGGATCTGAACTGAAATTCAGAGACTTTTCTTATGACAATAGCCTAATGTATAATGAGAAAGTCAAGAGATGGCATGATAGACATATTAGGAGAAAGACTTTCGAGCATAATCATAAGGTGTCATTTTTGACGCAAAGTTGAATCTAGTCCCAGGAAAACTCAACAGCAAATGGTTAGGATCATTTATAGTAAGATCTATATGTAATAATTGAAGCATTTTCATTTTTGGATTGCCATCTGACGTACAATCTTTTGTGGTTATCAAACAATTGTTGAAGCCATATCTAGATCATGATACATTTCTATCCATTGTAGATTCCATTCATGTGGTATGAGACGATGATTCTTTGACTTATTCTATGTCTGATACGTGAGCAAATTTATCTTTTATATATATTCCTTTCATTTTAATCTTTCTTTCTTCCATTTTATCATTCATCTCTTTTCCGTGTGTGCTATACTTAGTATGTACTTTATACTAAGTATATGAGAGGTTAATGACTTGAGTTGTTCCATGTTTGTTCTATTTTATCACATGTATTGTTGCTTATACTAAGGAATCCTTTACACCATGTATAAGAGGAATGATGTTCTTCTTTTCATCTTCTTTATTTTTCATTTTATTTTTTTATGTTCTCTCGCTTGTAATTTGAATTGTTGATATCCATGCATATACTTAAGGATATTTTACCCTATTATAGGGGGACAAGCTGAGTCATTGAGTCTGTACATTCTTCTACTCGTTTTTCTATGGATGTATAATCTTATATATTTAGGATCTATGGAACCTAAGTATATGGGGATCATCAACTTATATTTGCTATATTCTTTATTCTTTGAGTTGTTGTAGCATAGGATTCTTTTCATGTTTCTATACTTAGGTTGAGTTATATCTTCCTTTGCCACTTCTTAGTCACTATGAGGACATAGTTCGATCTAAGCATAAGGATTGTCGCTTATATTATATATATAATTTAGCCATAACACATATTTTCGATTGTTTAATAATATGGCTAATAAAATTGGAATAAATTTTTTAAAAGAACTTGTAAATTTTCTTTTGTAAATATTTTGTAAATATTTTGTAAAATTATTGGTAAATTCATTGTAAAAATTTGTATAAAATTATTATGTACATTTTTTGTAAAATGTTTGTAAAATGTTTATAAAATTATTTGTTATACGCAATTATTACTTTGTAAATTTTTTGTAAACTATTTTAAAAAATGGTCGTAAAAGTTGTTTTGAATAATATTTGTAAATTTTTTTGTAAATATTTTTTAAAAATTGTTTGTAAAATCTTTATTAAACTAGTTTGTATAATTATTTTCTCACCTTGTAATTATGTGTATAACTTGTTGTAAAATTCTTGTAAATGAAAACTTATAATTAAATTTAGAATATGTTTATAAAAATCTTTATTAAAATCCTTGTATAAAAGATGTATAAAACTTGTATATAAATTATTTTAAGAAAATATGTATGTAAAGTTTCTTTATAGAAAAAGCCTTTTATAAAATTTGTATGTAAAACTTGTATACACAATTCTTTTTGTAACTAAAAGACTTGTATTTATCTTCGTATAAAATCCTTTGTAAATATGTATAAAACCTTGTGAATTATTTTAAATACTTCTCATTCTCTATTAAAAATGTCTTAAAAATTGAAAAGTTTTAAAATTCATAAAAAATTCAAAAGTTCTCTCAAAATCACATAAAAATTTTAAATCAAAAAATTCATTTCAACAAAAAATTTAAACATTCTTGCATTTTCATTAGCGTTTTATAGAATGATACTGATGCTTAAACCAGTTTGGAAAAAATATGAAGAATGAAGCTTGGTTAAGACCTTAATCCACTTTATTTCAAAGGAACCTTATAGGAACTAGAGTTGAGAATTTTCAGGTCATAGTGACTTAATTCTTTAGGTCCATAATACTATGTTCATATGTCATCTTGATTGATCAAAGTAGAATATTTAGTACACACACATGATTTTTTTAGACAGTGATATAACATGGACAAGCACCTAGTCTAGTGGCATGGATGTCTAAAGACTAGATGCATTTTGTTGAAAAAAGCTTCGGAAAAAGGATAGTCGGCTGGCAGAATTGTTTCTAAGACCGCAAAATATGGGCGGAAAAAAGATTCCATACCCATTAGGGCACAAAAGATCAATGTCGTGTGGCAATATTTTCTACCAAAAGAAGCCATTGCAACAAATATACATACATGACCACAATGGTCCTAGCTTTAGAGAACATGCATATCTTAGTGGAGACTTCGCTACAACAATTGACTTCACAAGGAGATGTCGCTACACTGGCTACACTCCATTTCTTTTCTTATTCTTCTATCTTCTCCCCGTTTTGATTGTGGACACAACACGTACCTGAATGTAGAAGGAAATACCCCGCTCACCGAGGAAAAAGTAGCTAGACTAGGTAATCGCAGCCATCCAATTAACTAAACCCAGATCTTATTCTTACGTGAGATCGAACCAAAAGGACGTAAAGCTCCTTCTCAGGACTTCAGGTTTAGAATTGGAGGTTGATTTGAGGAGCACGAGAATATCAAAGTTCATCAGACCATGCCTTCATTAGTGTTTTTCCAGAGTGCTTCAGAAGCATAAGATCAAGAACACCCATGCCCATATTCAATCGTAACCATCCTAGTGTGCCCGAATCAAGACCGTCGGAATTGATCTTCATCATCGCATATAACCATTCATCTTGCACATGCACCTCACACATTAGTGGTGATTTTACAATCCCAACAATGTAGTTTATGCCATTTATAACTAAATTTTATTTGAATACGTATCTGTTTGTGGTTTAGTGAACAATAACATTGATATCCTTGCATGTTTTGATTATTACTTCTTGGTCCTTTACAGATCCACGTGCTTTGTCATATGTTTTATGTAAATTTTGCAATAAATATATTGTTGTTTTATATTAATATTTACTACTTGAAGTTTTGGAAATAACATTTAGGTCCTCAAAACCCAGATTAATGTGTGCATACATGTGAATTCATAGTTGATTTGCGTGTTTAGTTATGTAGTTTTATTAGTTGGTATTGAATTTGTCCAAGAACTATAAATGGTTACTTTTATGTACTTTTTCTGCAGATTAATTAGCTTGTCATTAATTGCTATTAATAATTGTTAAGTACTACTTTTTTGTATTTTTATTTAATGGAATTATTCATAAGGTAAAAATGTCGTTGAAACCCAAGAAGTGTCAACCAATTTTTTTATTTAATCAAGCTCCTAAGATAATGATAATCAAACAATCAATGTCAACTAAAGAACTAATTTGGTTTTTATTTACCAATATAGCGTACAGGATCGAACTCAAGGAGGCTACGAAAATCCCAAGGGATATTTAAATTAATGAAAAATCAATGAAGTAAAAGAAGGAATTCTATGCACCCTATTATTATATTTTTGTAGAATTTTATCTTTTTAATTTTTCCGAGTTTTTATTTTTTTTTACTTTTTTATATTTTTCTGATCTTGTAATTTTTATTCATTTTCACATTTTGCAATTTTTTAAATTTTTCAACAAAAGAAAAAAAACAAGAAAAAATTAAAAGAAATAGAGGAAAATCAAAGTTTTGGATTTTAAAATTTTCCAAATTTACAAAAAGAAAAAAATTATGTTTTGTGTTGTTGGTATTTTTATACTATTTTCATGATATTTCCATATTTTTTCTTAATTTTTTTTTAATTTCATAATAATTAAAAATTGGAAATAATGTGAATGTTTGTGAATTTTAAAAATAGGAAAAGATAAAAAATAAAGAAAATATGCACCAAAAAACATGAAATTTTTAATTTTCCCGAAAGTATTTTTGCAAATTATTTTTTTAATTTTCAATGAATTGAAAGGAATTTCTTGGTGTTTTTAATATTTTGCTATTTTTTTATTTTAATGAAGAATTAGAAAATGAAGTTTCTTTAGAAAATAAATAAAATAAAAACACACACTATTTTTTAAAAAAAATTATAAAAAATTTATATTTGTTATTATTTTAATGAAAATAGGACTTTTTAATGTTTTTGATTTATTAAAAATATGAAAAATGTTTAAAATGCAAAATAAAAATTATGTTGAATAAAAGAGAGTTGGAGGAAGTGAAGGTAATTTTATGGTATTTTATGGTGTTTTTCTATTTATTATATAAAATTAACAAGAAAAATAATTTGTAGATTCATAGGCACTAAAATGCAAAGAAAAATATTTATTGGACTAAATGAATAACAAAATAAAGAAATGCAGATTTAATAGTGTAAATTACCTAAAAATGTGTGTGCCATAGAACACGAGTCTTGCTAACATGTACTTAATTGCAATTAATTATGTTCTCGGGTCCAAATATTAACAACGCGTACAGGAATTTTATTGAATTTTCAAAAAAATGCTGGACTGAAATGAAAATCATATCAATAAAAAGGAAATAAATGCAATTATTCCACAATGCAGAGTCTGACACGTGTCCCAAAGGGACTTATTTACAAAAAATGAAAACATGCAAGGGTTAGAGTACTAATGTTCTGTCGTTCCACATGACGCATCAGACGGTGATAATGAGTTTGACCTATGATCGACCCATTGAGGATGAAGGTGTTTGTAGGCGGACAAGATTTGATTTGGATGATGTGATCCATAGTGACTCCTCTCAGTAGAGAAGTAATCTGATCTTAGTACAAACATTGGACATTGATCTGAATTTGATTCAGATGCAATGAGAAGATTAGATTTGCGGTCTTGATTTAATCAAGCATTTATGGGAGGCCCGAGATCTGGATTAGAGATGTGATCTCAATATCCAAGTCACTATATGTGGAACAATACAATCACCATGTCCTTATCTCCAAGTATCCGCGAAGAAAGCGCATTATCCTTAAAAGAGTTCAGGATAATTTCAATATTTATATATGTATCCAAGCATTGAGAAATTGGATAATTAAATATGATTTAATTACCATGAATAATATGAATTTGATTCATATTATAAGGAGAGTTAGCTTAGATAATTAAATATGATTTAATTATCAAAGATGTAAATAATGTGAATTTGATTCACATTATTTGGGCACTTGAGAATAGAGATCCAAGATGATTAAATGTGATTTATTTATCATGGATATGAATAATGTGGATTGCACTATCCATATTAATCATATATATTATAAATGTGATTTATAATATATAAGAGAGAGCTATTTGTAATTTACATTTGGTAATTAAATGTTTATGTGAATTGGATTCACATTGGACAATTAATTGAAAAATGTAATTCACATTTTATTTTGGGGTGTGAATGTGATTCACAATTTTTCAATTGAAAGTTTGTAATATTCTCAAAATAATTATGAATTATTTTTGTAGAATATTTTACAACAAATTTTGTTGTAAAAATCTTGGAGATTTTCATGGATTGATGCAATCTCATGAGATTGCATCCCCCATGAGATATGGGTGGACGACCACCATGTCCCACCTATTATCATGGGATGATGAATTCTCCATGCAAGATATCCACGTATGTTTGATTTAATTTGGGATTGATTTATATTGATTTATCAATATAGATGTAATCTAAATTAAATTAATTGTTGTTGGTTTTTACCAACACAAATCTTAGCCATTAAAAGAAACATAAATCAATGAGAGCCATTGGATTGTGTTACCCATGGATTGAGATCCATGGATCCCAAAATATTATAAATAGAAGGGCACACCTTGCTATTCATATGTTAATGAGAAACACAAGGCTCTCTCTCTATTTTCTCTCTACGCGTCATCCCTCTCTCTCTCTCTCATATGGCCGTCCACCATGGATGCTCTAGAGAGAGTCTCCATCGTCGCAGCATAGTCGTCATGCTGCGGAATCATTTGCTCATGAATCTCAATCTCCTTCAGTGTGTATCGCTCGTGAAGAAGATGTCAGATCTCATGTGTCAAGATCAGGAGATTCACCGCTTGGATCATTAACATGGATTGCGAGGAGCACGTGTTTCATCAACACGCTCGCAGGCATCTCCTCTGTTGAATCGGACTTGAGACAGGAGGTCTCTTCGTTAAGAGACTCGATCGCAACCACGCTTCAATAGGTAACCCTAATACTTGTTTATGGTTTAGATGAAATGATCAGAGAAGTGTCCATGGATCATGTGGTTTCATCGCATGAGAATTTTAATTTCTGCTGCCTCGAGCAACTAGTGCGACTAGTCACTCCCGATCGCATACGATGCGATCCTCATGCTTCCGTGATGCGCTTAAGGATATCCCATATCCTTCAATTATTATTAGAGTCTTAGGTTGAAGGTTTCAGATACGATCCATAAACCTAAGTCGACTTGGTTTCGTTAAGATTGCGAAAGTTTTATCGCATTTCTTTTTCGCATATCTATTATGTGATTACATTCGGACATGTTTAAATTGTTTAAACGCTAAATAAAACTTGGATTTTGTTCCTCATTAAATAAGGAAATCATAGAGTCTGAGTTTGCGTGATTTCAAATCTGTTTGCTCAAGTTATGATAAAATTAGTGAACATGTATCTACTGTTTCGGGGACTGCGAATATCAACGTAATTAAGAAGTTAATTACTGTTTAGAAACGCCATGAAATGCATGTAAGACGTATAGGGTATATTTTAAATCAAATTATCAAACTTTGGAAACTTACTTTGCTTAATTTGTATTTAAATTGATTGAGATATGCTAATTTTAGTAAGTGAGGGTCACTGCTGGAAATTACTTTCCTAATCAAGAACCTTGTGATTGTCATTTAATCAAATAGTGAAATTAAATGGTTTAGTTTCCTGCAATAATTATGGATAAATATTTATTAAATATTTGATGATAATTATTTCCTTAAATGACATTGCCTTAACCAATAATTGATTAGATGTGCTCTAGATCACAATTGGTTGCACAATCTACTTTCCAACAAACAAAGTTGCTTGAATAGGATTGGAGATTTGTATAGCAAATCTCCTTATAATGTTAATAAAAAATGTTTTGATTATTATTATATATGGTATAATTTCAGTTGAAAAATCAATAATCATCTCAAGTACACAATGATCAATTTAGCATTATCCTTTCTTGAGGTGGATATGGTGTCTAGTCGGGGAGCGTTAGGGAGGCAGGTTGCACCATGTGCAATCTGTCCCACTCCATTCGGTACCAGCCATGACAGTGGGTAGGGACTCGATAATACATGAGAGATCACGATGTATTTTCTAATTATTAAAATTTGAAATAATATGTATTTGAGATAATACCCTAATTCAAGTAACAATAAAGATAGTTTGTTGGATATTAATTGGATCATTAATTTAATATTATTAGATTAATTGGAACCGATTAAAATTAAACACTCTCTTTTTAATAGAGATGTTATTTCCCTTGGATGAATTAATTATGTGAATATGATTCATAATAATTAATTAGAATTTGAACGTGATATGGAGGATCACATAAATGACATCCATGGTCTCTCGTAAAGGAGAAGGGTTCTGTCGCCAGGGATTGTATGTAGGAGACGCTTGTCCGAAGGGACAGCTCCTGTATGCAAGCGCATCTAGATCGGGCTCTTTGCTTCTCGAAAGAGTAAGGCCGTATATGTAGTGACCCCAATATCGGGTTCTCATATTAGTGTGGTGATATTGGATTGCATATAGCGAGTCCTAATACTGTTGACGGTTGGTTCAATTAATGATGGGTAAACATCACCTTAGGTGTGGTTATCCGGGTGTTAAAGATCGAATTGGGAATGCAAGTTGAACTTGTAAGGCGGAATATGTTCCCGCTTCTTTTTATACGAGTTACAGGTTCTCATATTATTGGGATGTAACAAAGATAAGGAAGGAGATCCTAGATCTTGCTTGAGATATAATGGTAAGTATATCTCTTACATTGAAAGTGATTAAAGGAATGGACATTCAATGTTGACAAGGCAGGACAACTTTGATATGAAAATTCATCAATAAAAGTATAGTATATATTTATATATATTTATACAAATTTCTTATTTCAGATAATCCTTCATTTAAACCCATTGAATTCTATACTCAATGATAACCAGTAAAATATCATGGATTGGATCCATAATTAAGATATTGTACTTGCAGTTGGACACATATTGTATGTGGTTGCAATGTGCAAGTTTCCTCATAATAATGAGGAGTGACAATTAAATAGACAATATAACTACAACCCTGGGGTTTGTATGCCTCTACACTCTTGATCTCTCATCGAATGTACTTTTGAAGTGGCATGTCGATGATGATCGTAATTCTCAATTAATCCTTATAAAAATATAAGAAGATGTTCTGGCATACATATGTGCTCTCGACATTTAATCTTGAGTGACAGGGTTCTCTGCATCATGCAGAATGGTGACTCTATAAGAGATGGTGTATTCAAAATGTTTGAATACCCACCTGAACCAATGTTTTAAGAGTTTAGACGGATGTGGATATGATGACTATCATTATTCTACTATCTATACTCTAGTTATTCATGAAGCTTCAGAATATTCATATTGTATCAATTGAATGAAGCATGTATAAATGTTGAAATGTTCTTATATTGATTTTTTTTAATTCAACATAAGAGATCCTTCGTCTTTAGCAATGGTTGTTTATAGATAAAGGGAGCGCAGTGGAAGTATGGGTCGGACCCAAGTAAGAAGGAAAATCAAAAAGTTGATTGTACTTCTGTGACTTCCATATGACATCCAAATAGTTGGATGAATGCCAATACTGCAATAAGCCAATGTACTGATAATGTGACTATCTTGTCTATCTAGGATCCTTAGAGAAGGATCCAGATGGTGCATCGGAATGATATACATATACATATAATCATTGAAATTGACTTTCTTATTTGATAAGATCAAAATCTAATAATTGTATCTCATTCTTCTAATAACACTTACAATTGGTTGCATATGTATTAGAAGACTATAAAATTTGATTTTAAGGTTTAATAGTCATCCACATGGATATTGGTGCAATTATTGCAACAATCTCTATTGGATAGGTGGACTTGTTATTTTCAGCAGGGGAGCCCTTAATCTTACAAAATGTCTCTATGACCTAGATATTAGAATAAACGCATTGTTTATTTCTAAATGTTAGAAATAAACATGAATTCTGGAATAAACCTATCTTAAAGCGTTATGATAGTAATCTAACATCTAACGGACTCTACTAAATTAGAAAATTAATGAATGGTTCATTAACATTTCTAATACTGAATTAAACCTTTAAATAACATTAGGAAGATGAAGATCATTTGATAATGATTTGGCATCAAACCTTGGACAAAAATCTGTTGATGAGATCGATAGACTAGTAAGAGATGAAACTTTGGAAGGTCTAAAATTTCAAATCTTACATACTTGAATATTGTATACAAGAGTAGAAAATATCCAATATACCCTTCTCTGGGAATGGTGTTAGACACTGAGGTATTCAAGATCTCATACATATTGATGTATGTGGATCATCTATATCATGATAAACATTGATGATATGTGATATCATTAGATGATTATTTTTTATATGAGATTTCTTTCCTTTACCTTAGAAAGCTTTGAAATGTTCAAAGATTTCACAATTTCGGTTTAGAACCAAAGTTTAAAGGAAGACGAAATGAATTTGATCTAACCTAGGTAGCTTGTACCTATTATATGAATTCATGGAATACCATATAGAGATGAGAATATCATTTCTATATCACTCCTCCTAATAAACCTAAACTAAATGGAGTTGTAGGGAGATACAATTGGATCATGTGTGACATGATATGATCAATGATGAATATTAGCAAAATAATCTCATAGTTTCCAAGGTATATGTGTAAGTAGTAGAGATTATAATATATATCCTTAATAAGGCTCCATGCTAGTAAGCTGGAATCTAGCACTAGAGAGTGCTACTTCATTAGAAAAATAAAGGATGGTATTGGATACCTATTTTATGACCTTGAGATTCTTAAAAGACCTCATCTCTGAGAATATGATTCTTAGAGGATGACTCCCTTAAGAATCAAAATGGAAATGAAGTAAATGAACTCATTTATTCGATAATGAGGCTCCTAAAAATTGGAAACTAAAAGGACAATAAAAGATGAAACTAATACCTCTTCAAATGAGTTTGAGGATGGATTCCATGTGTCAGAGAAATTTGACGATGATGTTACTTCATGTGATGAATCTTCCAAAGATCATAGCATGGAAAGATGGATGTTAGATATAAAGTCAAAAGTAGACTTCATATACAAGTGTTGTATATGGACCCTCAAGGATCCACCTATATGGGTAAGACCAAGAAAAGTGAAATGGATCTTCAAGAGAAAGTGGTAACCTGATGGGAAGGTAGAGACCTTCAAAGCACAGCTCATAGCCATGAACTACACACTAAAGAGAAGACATCGCTTGCGATGAGACTTGCTCTTCAGTGACCATGATTAAACCCATCATAATATTGCTAACCATAGCTACACGACTTGACTATGACATCTTCATGATGTGAGTAAAGATTGCATTCCTCTATGTATACCTCTTTGAGGATATTCAAATGAAGTAGCCCCAGGGCTTCATGGTTGAGGAAATCAAGGTCTGCAAGCTAAGGAACTCCATCTTTGGACTCAAATAAGCTTCTTGTATTCGGAACATAAGATTTGATGAACTTATAAATGTTATGATTTCAGATAGAATCTTGATGAATCGTGTGAAGCTTAGTGGGATTGCCATTGTGTTCATCATGCTAAATGTAGATAATATCCTAATTATTTGGAATGATATAAGGAAGATAATAATAAGTTTTTTATAATTTGGTTGTTCCGTACCTCGAGATACGATCTCAAGGACACCTCTTAGATCTCAGTTCTGAAGTTGTTCAGAAGCAAAGAGAAGAGGTTATTGGGAATAAGCTCATGGGATTATTGGGAGAAGTTCGAGGTCAATGCTCTCATCTTATTGATATGACCCACGGGATAATACTTATGCAGGAAAGTTGATTTCAACTCCTCCCAGGTCGTTACCACCTTCCCTAAATGATTTATCCAGTAGAGAGCATTGTCCTAAAGGCTAAATGGGAAGGTGGTCATCTTAACTACCTCCAACGGGATGTTGGTGGAGTACATTGTTCCGTAGATGTGGTTAAATTGTTGCATATGGATGTAGGGTTATTCATTCATTTCCTCATGGAACGTAGTCAAGAGATAAAGTAACTGCAGCTTAAGTTTGATATGTCCATTAATCTGCGGTATACAGATTTACCATGTAACCTCATCGGCTCTAGGGTTGTATGTTTCCTTGAGGGTCGATTTCAGCGCCTCTCTTCTCTCCTCCTCTCTTCCATCGTATCCATCAACTTGTTGTTCTCTCCTTCTCTATTCTCTCTATACCTCCTCATCTCCATGAGCATTTCCTTTAAGTCTTAGGGTCATGCTTCACTCGATCTGGAAGATACATGAAAACAATATGGGCTTTTTGCACCCAATACGTTGAAGTCCATTATATGATTTTATTTAGGACAAATTTTCTTAGGAGTCCTTTTTATAATTTTTTGCTTCACTTTTTTAGTATTTTCATGAAATTTCCTAATGAATTTTCCGGTTTCATTTTCATTCCTAATTCCAAGAAAATAAGGGAAGGAAGACGGAAAAGTAGGCTCGAGAGAAACAATGGATGCAGATGCTAGAGATAGGGATGTGTACCTTACACCAACACTCTACACGCAAGTGATCTGTGCACATAATTCAAACTAATCTATATGAAAATGCAATCCTTTGCATCTCTCTCCTGCCAACTCAGTCTGAAAAGAAGCCCCTATGTGACTCGGGTACCTTTATCTTCCTAGGAATTCCCCTATCAACACGTGCATCCCTTAAAGTCAAATAAAGAGAGGGTCAGAATAGTCTTATACACAATAAACAATGGTAAATTAGGGTAAAATGAAAATAAAGAGAATGTAGATAAAATAGACTCACAATCACAAAAATCTACCCTAAAGGTTTCTTCCCCATCAACGGTGCCATTTGATAGGGAGGTTTTGCATTGATATTCTAATCCAACAAGATCAGCTATCATTGTTGTGAGCAGGTGTCTCACTAATCAACAATCAACCCAAAATCTAGATGAATCAATCAAAGTGTGTGTATCAGTCAAAATTAATTATAACTCTTCAAAATGTGTATATGTGTAAGTAGAGAAGAGTGTCGAACACAAGGAAGAAAGAAGGAGTAGAAGCAAATAATTATTAATTATTTCTAATTACTAATAATTTTTTAGGTTATGGGTTTTACTATTTTTTTCCCGTTTTTAAATTTTTGTGGGTTTTTAATTATAATCAATTTTTCATTATTTTTAATTATATTTTTATATGATTTTAATTTGGCAATTTCATAATTTATTTATTATTTTTAATAGAAGATAAATAATAATATGGATATATGTCTTTATATATTATAAAGATAATAAGAAGAGAAAATGTTTTTTTATCTTTAAATAAGTCAAATAAAGTTAAAATAAAGAATAAAAATATTTTTTGTTTTCATATTTTCTCTATTTTTGCTGATTGTTAGGGAAATTTCTAATTTTTATGGATTTTTAAAGTCAAAAATACATAAAACGGTGAATATATTACATTTAGAAACTTACTTAGGGTTTTAAAAATATATACAATTCAAAATTAACCCTTAAAGATTTTAATAAAAACTTTATATGATAAAGTGAATTCAGAGATAGACAACAATATTTTTGGATTTTTTTGTGGAATATTTTATAATTTTTATGAGATTTTAGGGTTTTTCAACTTTCAGTGTTTCGGGTTTCAATCTTTTATGATTTTTGGATATGCATTAAAATACACTAAAACAAATCTAATATATTTTTTTGAAATTTTGAGCGATATTTTAATTTCTATGGGTTTTTAAATGCTAAATAGAGAAATTGAACTTGTTTTATATTTGTATAAATAGGAAAATAACTTTAAATGCCAAGTAAAATATATATGATATAATATAGCAAGACACTGGATATATTTTTCCTAATTTTTGGGACTAATAGTAGCAATTAATAAAAACAAACTAAAAATAAAATAAATCAGCAGCATAAGGACCTATATGAAATTAATGTTAACATTTTATGGATTTCAGAACACATATACAAAATCGAAGGTCAAATATATAATATATCCAAAAACACACGTCTTATACATGCATCTAGAAAGGACTAAAATGTAAATACATGAAAATTTCTTTTCATTTAATAACCAATCCATAAACTATAGGGGTTTACCTCACAAAAAACCAAAACGACACCTTACATGGAGCGACATGCGAGGTGACATGGTGGGGACTAAGATGCACATGCCATGAAATTTAATGGTCCAAGTACAGATTAACCTAAATATGTTACACATTGCATGATATTTACAGGACTTAAGAATAAAATGCAAAAGTAAAGGGGGTCGATGCTATATACCCCTCGAGTCGTGCCTTGCATGTGCGGGCAGCTAATTTAATCCAATGACAAAGGCACTTTCACTTAAGTTGATCGTGCGGCTAGGAGCGTGTACCACTTTGTTCTGATCGCACAATCTAGATTAAATATGGATAAAGCTCTTGATCCAACAATGGAAAGGAGGTCTAGAAAAACAAAGAAGAACTCCCACCTAGAGCTCCTGTAACCTACAAATCCTCCTTTCTCCAGCCACCTCTCGAGCATATTAGTGGATCAAAATGATCCTGGAAGGCTTCAGTAGCTGATGGACGTGCCAAATGGATCTGAGCCTTATTGATATAAGCCTGCAACTCAAGGAAGAACCAACGAACTAGGACTTGGTTGTGGGATCGACTGGGTCCCCAGATGGGGTCCTTAGGAACTGTTTCCTGTATATAAAGATTCAAGGCTCGAGGACGAAGCACCCGACATGCTTATTTTGAGAAATGTGGTATTGGATGAGTGGTGGTGGATGAGATTCGACGGGCCCAATTCTTGTAGAAATAAGATGATTCAGATGGTCAAGAAATATGGAGAAATTGAAGGGGGACTGATAAATTCCTATTCATCATCTTTATTCTATCATTTTGGCTTTAAAAACCCTATCTGATGTTAGTAACTACCTTTAATTCGTGCAAATTAACATTCATGCTTATAAAAACACCCTTAAAAATATACTTGCAATAAATAACACCAATAAATAAATAAAAAACATAATAGAATACTACATAAAATAATAAATATTTTTTATTTTACATTCAAAAATTAATAAAATCATTTACTATTTTTATTTTCGAATAAAGAAGTATTTTGTAGTGGAACGGGTAGACGTGGACCAATCCCCTTCTAGGGAATGTTGACCCCAGTCAGCTTCCCATCTTTCAGCTTTGACTTCTGTCAGAGCCTCAAGTCCCTTTCATCATCGTCGATTTTTCGACGTTTCCCTATTGATCCTTCCACCTCGAGCGCATCACAAAGATTGTGCACCTCATATCCTACCAATCTACCTCGAGCATGTCAATAATGACCATCAAAGTCCACCTGGGCTCATTATCTATAAATAAATCACCGAGCTACTCCTTCCAATTTTTATCCCCCTTCGAGCTTTGCTAGGTGTTCTTGCATGTGTATCAAGGTCTAGGTGTCAGATGCGCATCTTCTCGAGCTGGGATACAGCATGGCAAGGACAAGGCAATAGTCCACGGTGCTGCTCCAGCCATACTACTCCTTGAGCTCCCTCTTGGGTAAAAGGGATGACCTTTATTGCTTTATAGGTAATGTTTAATTCCTTCATTTTAAATCTGCAATTAGTTTATTAATTAATTATCGATTTACCGTTAATCAACCCATTTCGTAGTTTGTCGGAGCCCCACTATATCGAACCCCATTCATTGCGCTCCGCCGTCTTTTGACCTGCCAACCTCCTCATCATCCTTCCCTACTGATTCTTGTATGCCCCACGCACATATTCTCAACAAGATCCCTCACGGAGATGGAGTTCGAGGTCCAACTCCGTTGCCCTCTGCTGGATGTCTCCGACGTGCCCCATATGTCGTTCACTTACGCCATATACAACACTGGACCTATCATTTCCTTACTTTAGACCTTTCTGCATGCTCTGGTGGACTAAAGACCCTTGGGGATCGAGATTCGACCAAGCCGAGGCACCTTGAGCTCAAATCTTTCCCTGAGCTGGTTCGTTGTCATTTGAGCTCCATGGTGTCTCGTGAGAACTCCGTTAGACACCGAGGAGCTGGAGCAACGATTTGTGCCCCCTACGAGCTGCTCAAATGGTCAGAGTTAGAATAGTTGTCGGAATGAAGCTCGGAGGAACGGGAGTTCTTCCATGTTCCTCTAAGAAACCTTAGCTCCGTTCGATCAAGATGTCCTTCAGTTTCATCTCGAGCCGTTGGATACAGAAGGCCAGAGCAGTCCATCTCTCGCCGGAGATCTAATCTCGTCCAAGGCCGAACTGGTATGTGCCGACCCGATGATGACATGTGTATAAGTAGATCCCATCCGGTCGTTCACCAACGCCACATGGGGGTAAATTGCTGAATCTACCCCCCTATTTTTAACATTTATTAATTAATATTGTAAAGAAAGTGAATAGTGTAAATAAATAGGAAATTTTGTACGTAGACCCATGATGTTTCTGGTTATTACAAATGGGTCCATGCCTGGTTACCTCACGTGTCATCCCACGTGAGGTGAACATTTTGCAAGTACACCCCTATTATTATTTGTATTTTTTGGTAAAATAAAATGTTATTTACGTTATATATTTTTTCCTAAAATTACACAGAGGCCCTTGGACTTTATTTATTTACATTAATGCCCCTACCAGCAATTATATTTCTATGTGTTTATTGTATTTATTTAAAATAGCTATGTTGCTCTAAAAATGACAAAAAAATAGGTGGAGGCTCCAGATTGCTTGTTTCACGCAATGATTTTAGTTTGCAATTTTTGACATCTTTGTTATTTATTAAAAATGAAATAGGCATACTTTTGCCCCTGTCTAGCTTATAAAATACAAAAAATATTAGAAAAACTTTTTAAAATTTCCCAAAAAATGAATGTTGCTTACGTAAGTGTTTTTAGCCTTTGAACAAAAAATCATTAAAAATAGATTAAGAAAACTCTTAAAATTTGAAAAACTCTAAAAACATTTATGATTATATAAAAATTTTGGAAAACCCCTAAAAATAGTCTTTTCTATTTTATAATTTTCTCTGCATTATTAAGTATGTGATAAAATTGATTTGGAAATTTTTGGACTTAATTTTCTATTTTTCATTTCCATTTCAATTTTGGCGTATTATTTTATTCATGTTTTAAACTATTTTCAACCTTAAAAATATATAAAAATCCACAAAATTCACAAAAAAATCACAAAAATAGTAAAAAATTATTTAAAAATAATAAAATATTTATTTCTGTAATTTTTGGATAATTCTAGTTTTATTTATGTCTCCTTTATCTATATTGTATATATACTCTTGTATAACCTGTATGACTTGTTTTTTTCAGAAAAGAAGTATAAAAATCTAAAAATCCCAAAAAGAAAATATAAAAATAAAAAATTTAAAATAAAATATAAAATTATAAAAACAAAATATAAAAAAAAATTAATTAAAAATTGAAAATCCCAAATATATATAAATATATATGTATATACATCATGAATGACATGCCTGCTCCGTGGTTAAAAATAACTATAGATTACCTATTTCCCTCTTTGTGGTTCAACCTCTACACAATTACTTGTTATACATTTAGTTGTAGAGAATAGTAAATTTTAACTCGCATTTTGTGCTATTCATTGCTTGATTTTTATGGTTTCGTGAGCGTTCGCTTCTACGACATAGTAGTCTCGCCTTGGTAGACTACTCTAGACCCTCACTAGATCTCTCTCATCAAATGGAACCGTTATTGAGGAGTAATGAGCATAGCCTATTTTTGTCATTTATCTTGTATATTCATTATTGCTTATTCATTGATTTAATACTAAATTTAATAATTGATTTTATTTTTACATATACATTCAATTGTTCTTTGTATATAGCTCATTTTGATATTATTTGAATATCCGTGCTAATATAAATCTCTTTATAACTTTGTTACGAGTGCCCGCCACGCGAGGGCGACTTCTTAGGGCCAATGCACCCAAGCTGGGTGGAGACTGGTCTTTACCCTTTGACCTGTTGGACAGACTACAAAGGAAACAAGGAGAAGAGACTTAGCATAGAGATAGCTTAGATCTATTTACTTATTTATTGATGAGAGAGAGAGACCAATTGTAATTTGTAATAATTCAGACTTGGATACTACTCTCCATAAATGAGGTCCAGTGCTCGGGTGTCTGTTCACCTGGGGGCCTCATCGTAGTTTTCCATGTTTTTATCGCCTTCTTTTATTTTGATTGACGATGTTTTGAGCTTTCTGCCTTTCCTTCCATTTTTTATGTGCATGGGGCCCCTAGACTTAGGTTGCTTACCTCGATAATTAGGTCCAAACCCTAATAAGAATGCACGTACCTATAGTCTCTTATGTTTGGATCTAGTCAAATTAATAACTATTAGTTATTTGGATCTGAGATTGTGTGTCGAGAGAGGTCATATACAGTACTTGCAGGACCCATTGTGCTAGGCACCGATCGGCATCGAAGACCTTGGTCTTGTTTCTGAATAATTAGAAAATGGTAATTCACGATTAATATCAGTTATGTTTAGGGTGATTTTTCGATTGCACAACGCCATGTAGTTAGGTTGAAAATTTCTTTTTTGCATACTCCATGGATAGAGCTGGGAAGTATTGTATGTCCTCTAACTCAGCATGCTTCATTAGGTTAAATTATGATATTTCCATCATTGAATCCACTCTCACGGCTTTTTCACTATATCCCTCTGATTTTGAACATGTAGGACTTAAGTAAAAATCTACAAAAATGTTAGGCGCTTGTATGCAAAAAGATTAAAAAAAGTGAAAATCCAAAAAATTAAAACAAGGCGACTGCTAAATAAACTTTGACCTTAATTAAAATTCATAATGGACTTCCATTGTCTTATGTTCATAAAGCTCTCATTGTTTTCAGGTACTTTAGGAGGGGACCAAAATTCCTCCCATGAGCGAGGCACGACATGCTAAGGATTAGAGCTAAAAACCCAGTCTGTAACTGCCCTATGTGTCTCCCGGATTTCCGAAGTAAAGGAACTTCTACTATACGTGATCATGTAGGGCCTTGTTAGTGATGGTGTTCCTGCCTTGTCTGGAACATCGACATGGTTTGAAGTACTGAGCATACGTCATGCCGTCACGGGTGTGTTTGTCTCATTTGTTTACGTCCGAGTAGGTTCTTGCACGCTTACAGGTGAGACCATTGTGAGCAAGGACCGAAATAGTGGTATCTCCTATCGGCTTCTTATATCTACTTCTTTGGCTAAATAGGGATCCAGAAAGGGTTACAAGGACTTGAAATAGTGCAAAATACATGTTACAAAGGAGGAGGACAAGTACGGGATACTTTTCTGGCAGTACTCTGATAACCGTCCCGCACCCTTAGTTAATTCGAGCAAATTAATTGTCCAAATTAATTAATAAGTGTTCATTGTAGTCGGATATGAGAGGGCTAATCAAAAACCACTTAAATTAGATTTGAGTCAATTTCAAGCGGTGATTTTTTTTTACTTGGTAGTGTCCAAGGTCGAACTCACGGAGGCATCTGTCTCCTTAGGTAAATTTTAGCAACTTTCCAAGTGTGTGATTTTCGGGGAATTATTTTTTTGGTCTTTTTCTGTTTTCTATGCAGGACACATGCAATATCAAGCCAATTTAAAGTTAAATCAATTTAAGATATCAAATGAAGTCCAAAATTTATAAAACTTGGCCAAATTATGAAATATGATGAAATTAAGCTACTCTAATATTTTTGGTTTTTTAGATGCACGGATAATAAAAAATGCAGACTTTAGTGATAATGACTAAACCAATTTTAATAATTATCAAACGATGATAATTTTTAGAAACAAAATTAATCCAAATAGGTCTAATTAAGAGCTATCCAAATCAACTTGAATTTCATTAAAACACTTCACGGTTGATTAATTAAAAATCGATTAAGGTTTTCACTAAATGATTTTTCTAAGACAAATTATATGTGTAAATGAGATGATTTTTGGATATGTTGTAGCGTAGATTTAGATCTACCAATAATGATTTTTCAGAGATTTTTCGACAAGCAGAGAATACGCAATCAAGTAATCAATCAAAATGGGCAAAATATTGCAATTTTCACCAAATTAATTTCCAATAATATTCTGCAAATCAAAAAAATACAAATAAATGTTATGACGGTAGAACAAGGAGTATACTACACAATGCAACTTTCGGAATTAAAATTTGATGACAAAATGAAGACAAAATAAACATGCAAGTGCAGGGGTATGAATACAATACAGGAAAATAAATATGAACTGAAATGGAGAACAGGGACCTACATGCATTTAGCAAAAACTAGAAAATTTTTTAAGAACTTGCAAAGGGGTGCAAGTGTCCCCTTTGTAAATACCCAATTCTTTATTCTCCCGATAGAACTCCTCCGTTTTTGCATGCAAAACAGAGGAGCTTCACGCTGGAGCATCACGCGGACGGGCGGATGGAGTGGAGCTCAAGGCGGCCCACGGACGGCGAGGAGGTGGCGGCGGAGATGCAAGGACGGCTTGCAAGGGAGCTGCTACGGCCGGTGGCGTCGCCGCACCTGGGTGGAGAGGCACGCGTGAGGGCGCGCAGTTGCTGGCGCGAGTGGGCGGCCACGGGCACGGTAGTGGAGGACGGGGGCTGTGCACTGGATGGCGGAGGTGCGGTTGGTGTGCCGCACGTCCGCGTGCGTGGAGGAGAAGGGGGTTGGCGGCACGGGAGGCTGCCGCTTGACAGTGCGCGGGGCGGAGTGCGGGTACACGTAGGGCGTGGGAGAGAAGATGCGTGAGGGGCGGCGCCCTGGCGGCGCGCCGTTGGCGAGTAGGCGCGGAGGCGCTGGCCGGCGGTGCTTGGGAGTCGGAGGGGACGCGTTTGGACGCGTAAAGGCGGAGACAAGAGGAGGAGGCCACGCCTTAGTGTCGGAGGTGGCTGTGCGGCTGCCGCAGGCGGTGGCATCGAGCTTGGTGGAGAACGGCCGACACACGACCAAGGGCCGTCGGGGCAGAGGACTGCCTGTGGCTGGTGCCTTGTGATGTGTGTGTGGTGTTGTGAGGAGAAGAAGAAGAAGCAGGGGGGGCTTTCACCACCTCCCCTGTTTCTCATGCATTTGTTTAACGTGGCTTAAATTTTGGAGTAATTGATTGATGAAATTTCCTCCGAAAAATAAATAAAAATCACTGTTGCGTTCGCAACGTGTGATTTGTCCGTGGAAACACAATTTGTTTGGCGATTTGATGAGTGGATGTGGGTGAATCGAGGAGAGATAGAGAATGAAGAGAAATGAAGATGAAGTAGAATAAGGAAGAAGAAGTTACCTGTAGATCGTGGATGGGTGCCTGGGGAAGAAGCTTTTTCGGAAGCTTCAGATCTTCACTCTAACGCCTCGGCAAGGCGGAGCTCAACAGCGGCTTGCGGCTGCGGCGGTGGACGGAGGGCCACCGGATCTCGCCGAGAAGGATGGCTGTCGTCGCTCAACCTAACCAACTCTCGCTGTCACCGAGATGGACTAGGGGGCTCAAGCTCCGCACTGTGATGGCGGATGCTTGCGTCGAGGTCGGCCGCCGGGGCTGCTACAAGGTGGATGCTGGCATTGTTGGCGGCGAGGGGGACGGTCGACACACGGCTAAGGGTCGTCGGGGGAGAGGAGGCGTCGACGGTGCGGTTGGTGGCTGAGGGGTGTGTGTGTGTGACGTGATGAGAGGAGGAAGAAGGAACAGGGAGGGTGTCACCACCTCCTCTGTTTCTCATGCATTTGTTTAAGTGGCTTAAATAAACGATTAATCGATTTATAAAAGTTCGTCAAAAAGTTCAAGAAAAATCACCGTTCCATTCGCAACGTGTGATTTATCCGTAGAAGTGCAATTGGTTTTGCGAATCGATGAATGGAGCACTGATGGATTGATGAGAGAGAGTGTGGGTGTAGAAGAAAAAAAAGATAAGAAGAAATAAGGAAGAAGAAGTTTACCTGAAGGTGATGGTCGGATGCCTGGGATTGCTGGGTAGAAAGTCCAGCAGGTCTTCACTCTTCTTCACGGCAAGGAAGGAGCTCGAGCAGCTCTCGTTTGAGCTGCGGCAAGGGAAGATCCCTTGGATCTCGCCTAAAGCGCAAAGGTCGTCGTCGACTCAAGCTCTACACCCGGAGCTGTCACCAAGGGGGAGGAGCGAGGTGGGCCTATACTTCTCTAGAATGGCAGATGCGGATTAATGAAGGAGTGGAAGTGATTATAAAGAGGAGAAGGTGGAGGTTGGAGAGGGCATGGATTGAGTGGGAGAGATGGAAGAAGGAGTGGAGAAGATGTGATGGAATGGGAGGTGTCGAAGAGGCCTCTCCCTTAAGTTAAGGGAGAGTGGGGAGGAATGGGTAGAGAGGAGAGAGATGATGGCACTTGGCACGCTAGGGTGCGGCCATGTGGCAAATTTTTAATTAGTAGCCAAAAACCAAAGGATGACACGTGGCGGCTTCCGGAGCCACCACGTGTCGCTCTCAGAAAAAACCAAAGTTAAATGAAAAGAAAAATAAAAAAAGACATAATAAAAGGGATCAAATCAAAAAGTGATCAACACAAAAGTTGCTCGTCTCGATGAGATCTACAACTTTCGTGAAGGGATGAAAATCAAATGAGATCATCTGTACAAATTATATTTTTGGGCGGTACCTTATAGATATAAAATACCGCATTTTATCTTTTGTAAATTTTTTGTCATTTTTAATTAAGAGAAAAATCAAAATAAAAATAAAGAAAATATGAGAAGAATATTTACAACATAATCTAATTTTTTTGGATTTTTAATAAATAAGAAAATAAAAAGATAAAATACAGGGTTAAAACGGTCATTTTGTACAATATACAAAAGGGGCTCAAAACCCAAGTTTTGCATACGAGCTCCGATTTTAATGAAATTGGTCTTGTTTCGAAGGTCTCTGAATGTATATTACTTTAAAAGTGAGTAGACCTAATTCGGAGGTTGCATGAGTGAGATATGTGCGTTTTAAGGTCTAAGGTCTCAAACTTGGATTTGGGGTTTTATTGGTCAATTTTACAAGTTAGTAATATTTTGATATTTTTATTTAACTAGTGTTAGTAATATATACACTATAGAGTTGGTTTTATTGGATTCAAAGTTAGTATAAAATATATACAAATAGGGTATTTTAGCTAATATACTGGTGAATATTTACAAATGAATTTGGCTTCTTATTTTATGCAAATATGAATGCTAAAATGCAGATGTTATCAATGCATGCGTGAATGCTACTTATGCAATATAAGTGGAAATATGCAGCTATTTACTCGGGAACAAAGCTCTATTTTCAACTTTTAGAGTGATGAATCATAGATTCATCAACCCCCTATACTCAAACCTTCCTCATCCCCGAGCAACTAAATGAAATGCAAGAGTCAAATGATTTTGGGTTCCATACCAAGGTCGTGAACAAAAGTTAAAAATGGAGCTTGACTCAACCTTTGGATTAATTGTGTGGTGGAACCTTATTTGGACCTGAACTTAAGACCTAACAGACTTCAAGTTCCACAAGTCTTCTATTCAAGACGCCTCAATAGTCAGGTCAGAACAAATCCTCAAATGCAAATTTCTGATGACTATGATTCTTACTTGTACTGTGTAAGTGAGATGTAACTCTCCACATCAGAAATGGCTCGGAACTAGCCTCCTCTAACAAGGTAACTCAATAACCCGGTCCAGTAACTCTTTCCTCGAGGAGCGGGGTATTCCCTTCTAAGTTCAAGTGCGACCAACTCAAGAGGAGGGGGTGGAGAAAAGAATGGACGGTAGCCAGTGTAGCTACCTATCCCGGGATGCCTGACCATTGTAGACAAGTCATCCAGCTGCATTTTCTTTGCTAATATACATATTCCGACAGGTTTTCTTTCTTTTTTTTTGGACCTGCCTGATTTTTTTGCAGTTCTCGCATTTTTTCTTTTTTTTTTGAACTAATATACAAGGTGCAGCATGTACATCAGGAGTTTTTCCTCTTGAGCCAGTAGACTATCCCTCTTTTGAAGCATTATTGCAACCCACAACATCCCGTCCTTAGATGTCAACACCACCAGACTAGGTTGAGATGCACTACCCTCCCTAGAGGAGGACGCATGTTTTCCCCCGTGTGCTACTCCAAGCTAAAGGATTCTACCTCCTCACCACCTCATCAATGAAGAGCTACGTGCATTGTGCTTGTTCATGTTAGGTCATTATCTAAAAGAATCCTGCGTGTGCACGAGATATTCTACTTAGACTAATCAAGATGACATGTGAACATAGACTTGCGGACTCAAAGAATTAAGTCGCTTGACCTAAGAAATCTTAACTCCAGTTCCTACAAGGTTCCTCAGAAATTAGGTGGATTAAGGTCAAATCAAGTCCATCCTCAATATCTACTCATAACTAGGTTCAGAACCCACTAGCTTTTCACTTTGCATATGCAAGATATGCTGATGAGATGTGGATGACATGCTATGTAAATGAATGAAAATGCAAGACTTTTTTTTTTCTGATGCAGAGATGATATGCAAGATTGTTTTGTTTTTTTTGTTTTTTTTTCAAAACTTTGTTATACCTCCTATGTTACAACAATTTACTAGAGTTCTATAAGTATTATACAAATTATACAAGTGTTATACAATATACAAGTATAAAAAAAATTTCCAATTTTTACAAAAGTTTTACAAGTATTATACAACAAGTAAAATTTTTTTTTCAATTTTTACCCATCCGTAATTATTGCAAAAATATATACAAAAGTACTCGAAAATACGCGAAAGTACGAGCTATGGGTAAAGTATATATGTAATATATACACGCCCCCCTATACTTAGCGTGTGCTATGTCCTAAGAGCACGAAAAGCGAGGAAAAAGACATAGCTTGTGCTAAGCGTAGGAGAGCTAAAATAACAAAAAACTATAGAAGTCGTTCCGCCCTCTATACTTAGGCTCTGGCAGCCTAAGTGTAGAAGAAGATCAAAAAATGGGGCGGGCGAGGTTTAGAAAGGAAATGGAGGAGTATATACACGGCGGGCATCTATCCCCCCTATACTTAGGCTCGGGTCAGCCTAAATATAGGACATGAATGAGTGTAAGAACCGATAAGATCTAGAGAATATACAATGAATGGTGAAGAGACTCGGGCCAATCACCCCCCTATACTTAGGATCTGATCATCCTAAGTATAGCCATAAAATGAAATGATATGGAGTCGAGACGAGTGATTCGAATCACTGGGGAGGGAGCGATAGAATGTATGTAGAAGAAAGAGTGAGAATATACAGGGATCAAGAAGGTTTGTGACGAACCTTCTTGCGGGCGCAAGGATGTGGATAATATACATATGTGTCGCTGTCGGACTCATCCTCAGATGAATAATAGTGAGGTGTAGGGATCGTCCAACGCGGGTCGACACACGGCTGCTTGCTTAGATACGGCTTAAGAACAGTCGAACTGAGCTCACTCATATAAATCACCTTATCCGGAACCGATGAGGATTCCTCTGAAAGTTCCTTCTCCGGAATGTTGAAGGGAATTTTATTGGTTGGTTTTCTAGAACCTGAATCATCAAGAGGGAGATGAGAGCGACACACCTTGAGAGGTTCGGGGGAACATCTCGAGGAATCAATTCTCGACATCCTCTCACTAGATAGCCGACTAGAAGAAGGAGCAACCGTGTTTTTATGTGGAGTCAATTTAGTCTTGGTTGTTTCCTTTGACGGTCCGAGATGTGGTGCGGTGCTGACCATGGGTTCCTCATCAGATGAGTCATCATATAGATTAGAATATTCCTGAAGGGTCAGCACGCGTCTCGAGAAGGTGCTAGTGATCTCAGTTGGCTTGGCATTATTGGGCTCTTGTGTCGGATCATCGAAATGATCAAGGCAATCCACAAAGGTCGTGTCCGACTCAATGATAGCTTCTGGTCATGAGTCCTCCTTAGAAGCTGTCATGGTGGTGGTGCAAGCAGTTGATGAAGTGGAGGTGTGGGGAGTCTCTAATCCAACGGTCGTCCAGACAGTCGGTCTCTCAGGTGTAGCAAAGAGGTGGGACTCATCTACCTCTCGATGGTCATGGCTGTCAGCGGATGTGTGGGTCACCTTGGAGTAAAGTGTATCAAAGAATGGGTGAGGTCGAAGCACTCCCAATGCTGAAAAATCGATCTCCCGAGTCTCGCAATCTATAGTCGCCTTAGCCAAGGATAAGAACAGATTCCCGAAAATAATCGGAGACTGGGTAAACTCTCCTCGGTGCTCGATGTCAATGATCATGAAGTCTACCTAGAGTAGAGCACCTTGGAAAGTTACAATGACTGAAATGTTTCCTCTCGACCGTTTGATGGATCGATCAGCCAGCTGAACGATCTCTCTCGACTTCCTAAGTGGCCTGAGTTTGAGCTTGTCAAACACAGAGGTCAGGAGGATATTTATCGGTGAGTCATCATCGATTCTTGCATGGGTAAAGTTGGTGTCTTTGATTTCACATTTAACTCGGGGCAACCGCTTCACTCTGCGGCTTTTGGTCTTTCTCCCCATCACCAAGGAGGTGGCCGTAGACACTATGTGTCTTTTAGTCCTTGTCCTCTTATTGTCCGACCTCTTGGGCATCAATTTACTTCTCACAAATCGTTTGAGGTCGGGAAAGTGATCTATGGCCTTTATTAAGGGAAGATTAAAAATCAGTTCTTCATCAAGTGCTTCCCTTAGGGCAGGATCCAATTTTTTTAGGTCTTTAAATTTTCAATTTTCATGTGATTTTTTGGTTTTTCAATTTTTTTGGTATTTTGGATAGATGCATGATCATATTCTGGATTGGAGGGTAAGTGGTTAATAGAAGAGGGAGGTAGAATGGACTCCAGCTGTACAAAAGGTGTGGGTTCCCTAATGCTTGTTTGGTTTTCAACATCAGATCTACTTACTTCCTTTTCCACTATCATTCCCAAGCTAGAAGAAATTGAGTGCAATATGTCCATGACATCTCTCAACTCGTTACCAAATGATTCATTTTTCTTAATAAGTCTAGAGATGTCATCCTCCAAAATTTTCTCATGATAAATCATGAGAGAGTTCTGCTCAATTGGAGGAGACTGCTGAGATGTTGGGGTCTCATACTCAACATACCTAGACTCTGGCATGTAATGCTGGGTCGAGTATGGACTATCCAAATTGGTCGGAGCCTCATATGATGAAACGAGGACTGATAAGTCTAGCTCATGAGTCCAATCTTGTAAATGTATAGGCTCTTCGAATGAAGGATGGTCAATGGAGGCGTGATCACTAAAGTCAATCAAGTCTGGGAAATCATGATGTGCAGACCTCTTCATTTGGTATGTTCGATCGACCATGTTATGCCCTAAGGTCATGTCGGGATGTGTATATGTGAATTCTTGTCTGGTCCCTACTTGAGGTGAGAGTGAAGTATGCAGCGACATATAATTTTGCCAATCATCTATCTCAGCAGTGGCTTGCTCTTTATTTGATTCGTTGATTCCTGCAAGCCCTCGAGAATACGGACAGTCAGCCCAAGATGGAAGTGGATCCGGAGTGTTAGAATATGGAGTAGGTGAGAAATGCGAAGAAGTGGAGAAGTCAGTCGAAGTTCTGACTTCATGATCGGGTTGAGGAGGAGCCGACCACGGGTAAGGGTCTCCCGTGGATGGCGGAGGAGAAAGCGAAGATGAACGGTATATGGTCGAGGAGGAGTGACCAGAGGTCACAGAGTATGGGGACCAATATCCTGACATCTTGAGGAGGAAATGATGAATGCAAGAAGATTGAGGTAGAAAATGTGCAATTACACATGATAACACACATGGATAGACACAAAGACAAACGCAAGAGCAAACCCCGAGTTCACACTCAACACGGTGAAGGACCTGAAACCGAGTAAGTGTGATTTTTCAAGCAAGAAAGCAAGGATTTACGCGGCCTATAGGGAAGTCGGCTTAGAGCCGGATGCGTCTTCCCTGTGTAACATGTCACCTAAGATACTGCCGGTCCTTCCTTTCTTCGCTCCTATCCCAAGTCGATGGATTCAAAGACCACACCCCTATCTACCTGCAAGCAGGCGGAGGCTGACAAGGCCGGAACTTCACCCCGGGGGGTTACTGGCAGCTTGTCGCAAAGTACCGCAATTTCGCCCCTATCTACCTGAGACAGGCGGAGGCTACTTGGTACTAGTAAGTGAATCTAAAATTATTCGACTTGTGATATTTGCTAGGATCAGTCGGAACATGATATGGAAGGCGGGGATTTGGGCTCTGCCTTAAGGTGTTCACACACACTCAAGTACCCTCACTCAGCCTGAAAACAAGGTCGGGGATTAATCTCCCGCAAACAATTTTCCAATTTTACTCTTTTTTTTGTCAATAGTGTTTAGCAGTCCCGGTTTTAAGTTAGGTTGTCACTGAATTAATCCAACCACACTGCACGCCTTTCGAATAGTGCCAATTTCCGTTTAATTTAAATGATAAAAACAGAGGGGAAAATCGAGAAAAGCCGATGTAAGGTAAAACGATGATGCTATGCTGAGTTTAGGAGACTTACGGTGATCCCTTCGCTTTTTATGTAGGATGCAAAATAGAATTGAAAACTTTATCTAAATACAAATGCAGATGATAAAATCCGCTCCTAGACAGGCAGTTCTATTAGCGTGAAGAACAGGTTAATTTGGCTAAGTTCTGCGGTCTAAGTGTGTCTTTTAAGTGATTTGTGTGGTCCTAATGATTACGAGCACAAGCAATTCCTAGATTGGCTCGGGGAGTCGCTAGTGCAAGCAAAATTACATTCACCTACACAGCACACAAGGACACAATTTCACTATGTTTACATGCACGAGAACCAAAACGAGAACCGCTGGAAATGATGCGAAAAAGAAATAAAGAAAAATGAAAATTTACAAAGCCTCTCTTTTTACTCAATAAATCTAAATGCTAGATCCTCGAAGCGTCTTCAACACCTCGCGTTCCTCGCACAGAAAAATATTGAGGTCAGAGAGTGACATAGAAAAATAATGCAAAGAAATAAAAGAGAGAAAATTATTACAAGAAAACCGGGGGTCAGACTACCCGGGGAAAGAAAATCAAATACACAGAATATCACTAAAATTTAACCTAAGCCGTGCCTCCCCGGCAACGGCGCCATTTTGATAACCGTCCCGCACCCTTAGTTAATTTGAGCAAATTAATTGTCCAAATTAATTAATAAGTGTTCGTTGTAGTCGAATACGAGAGGGCTAATCAAAAACCACTTAAATTAGATTTGAGTCAATTTTAAGCGGTGATTTTTTTTACTTGGTAGTGTTCAAGGTCGAACTCAGGGAGGCATCTGTCTCCTTAGGTAAATTTTAGCAACTTTTCAAGTGTGTGATTTTCGGGGAATTATTTTTTTTTGTCATTTTCTGTTTTCTATGCAGGACACATGCAATATCAAGCTAATTTAAAGTTAAATCAATTTCAGATATCAAATGAAGTCCAAAATTTATAAAACTTGGGTAGATTATATGATGAAATTAAGCTACTCTAATTTTTTTGTAATTTTTAGATGCACGGATAATAAAAAATGCAGACTTTAGTGAAAATGACTAAACTAATTTTAATAATTATCAAACGATGATATTTTTCAGAAACAAAATTAATCCAAATAGGTCTAGTTAATAGCTATCTTAATCAACTTGAATTTCGTTAAAACACTTCACAATTGATTAAAAAAAATCGATTAAGTTTTTCACTAAATGATTTTTCTAAGACAAATTATATGTGTAAATGAGATGATTTTTGGATATGTTGTAGCATAGACTTAGATCTACCAATGTTGATTTTTCAGAGATTTGTCGACAAGCAGAGAATACGCAATCAAGCAATCAATCAAAATGGGCAAAATATTGCAATTTTCACCAAATTAATTTCCAATAATATTCTGCAAATCAGAAAAATACAAATAAATGCTATGATGGTAGAACAAGGAGTATACTACACAATGCAACTTTCGGAATTAGAAATTGATGACAAAATGAAGATAAAATAAACATGCAAATGCAGGGTATGAATGCAATACAGGAAAAAAATATGAACTGAAACGGAGAACAGGGACTTACATGCAATTAGTAGAAACTTGAAATTTTTTTTATGAACTTGCAAAGGGGTGCAAGTGTCCCCTTTGCAAATACCCAATTCTTTATTCTCCCCATAGAACACCTCTGTCTTTGCATGCAAAACAGAGGAGCTTCACGCTGGAGCTTCACGCGGACGGGCGGATGGAGTGGAGCTCGGGGCGGCGCGCGGACGGCGAGGAGGTGGCGACGGAGATGCAAGGACGGCTCGCGAGGGAGCTGCTGCGGCCGGTGGCGTCGCCGCACCTGGGTGGAGAGGCACGCGTGAGGGCGCGCGGTGGCTGGCGCGAGTGGGCGGCCACGCGCACGGCAGTGGAGGACGGGGGCCGTGCACTGGATGGAGGAGGTGCGGCGGGTGTGGCGCATGTGCGCGTGCGTGGAGGAGAAGGGGGCTGGCGGCACGGGAGGCTGCCGCTTGACGGTGCGCGGGGCGGAGTGCGGGTACACGTAGGGCGCGGGAGAGAAGACGCGTGAGGGGCGGCGCCCTGGCGGCGCGCCGTTGGCAAGTAGGCGCGGAGGCGCTGGCCGGCAGTGCTTGGGAGTCGCCGGGGACGCGTTTGGACGCGTGAAGGCGGAGGCGTGAGGAGGATGCCACGCCTTGGTGTCGGAGGTGGCTGTGCAGCTGCCGCAGGCGGTGGCGTCGAGCTTGGTGGAGAACGGCCGACACACGGCCAAGGGCTGTCGGGGCAGAGGACCGCCTGTGGCTGGTGCCTTGTGGTGTGTGTGTGGTGTTGTGAGGAGAAGAAGAAGAAGCAGGGGGGCTTTCACCGCCTCCCCTGTTTCTCATGCATTTGTTTAACGGGGCTTAAATTTTGGAGTAATTGATTGATGAAATTTCCTCCGAAAAATAAATAAAAATCACCGTTGCGTTCGCAACGTGTGATTTGTCCGTGGAAGCACAATTTGTTTGGCGATTTGATGAGTGGATGTGGGTGAATCGAGGAGAGAGAGAGAATGAAGAGAAATGAAGATGAAGAAGAATAAGGAAGAAGGATGGATGTTGTCGCTCAACCTCACCAACTCTCGCTGTCACCGAGACGGACTAGGGGGCTCAAGCTCCTCACTGTGATGGCGGATGCTTGCGTCGATGTCGGCCGCCGGGGCTGCTACAAGGTGGATGCCGGCGTCGTTGGCGGTGAGGGGGACGGCCGACACACGGCCAAGGGTCGTCGGGGGAGAGGAGGCGTCGACGGTGCGGTTGGTGGCTGAGGGGTGTGTGTGTGTGACATGATGAGAGGAGGAATAAGGAACTGGGAGGGTGTCACCAACTCCTCTGTTTCTTATGCATTTGTTTAAGTGGCTTAAATAAACGATTAATCGATTTATAAAAGTTCGTCGAAAAATTCAAGAAAAATCGCCGTTGCATTCGCAACGTGTGATTTATCCGTAGAAGTGCAATTGGTTTTGCAAATCGATGAATGGAGCACTGATGGATTGATGAGAGAGAGTGTGGGTGTAGAAGAAAAAAAAGATAAGAAGAAATAAGGAAGAAGAAGTTTACCTGAAGGTGATGGTCGGATGCCTGGGATTGCTGGGTAGAAAGTCCAGCAGGTCTTCGCTCTTCTTCACGGCAAGGAAGGAGCTCGAGCAACTCTCGTTTGAGCTGTGGCAAGGGAAGATCCCTTGGATCTCGCCTAAAGCGCAAAGGTCGTCGTCGACTCAAGCTCTACACCCGGAGCTGTCACGAAGGGGGAGGAGCGAGCTAGGCCTATACTTCTCTAGAATGGCGGATGCAGATGAATGAAGGAGTGGAAGTGATTATAAAGAGGAGAAGGTGGAGGTTGGAGAGGGCATGGAGAGAGTGGGAGAGATGGAAGAAGGAGTGGAGAAGATGGGATGGAATGGGAGGTGTCGAAGAGGCCTCTCCCTTAAGTTAAGGGAGAGTGGGGAGGAATGGGTAGAGAGGAGAGAGATGATGCCACTTGGCACGCTAGGGTGCGGCCATGTGGAATTTATTTAATTAGTAGCCAAAAACCAAAGGATGACACGTGGCGGCTTCCGGAGCCACCACGTGTCGTTCTCAGAAAAAACCAAAGTTAAATGAAAAGAAAAATCAAAAAGATATAATAAAAGGGATCAAATCAAAAAATGATCAACACAAAAGTTGCTCGTCTCGATGAGATCTACAACTTTCGTGAAGGGCTGAAAATCAAATGAGATCATCTGTACAAACTGTATTTTTGGGCGGTACCTTATAGATATAAAATACCACATTTTATCTTTTGTAATTGTTTTGTCATTTTTAATTAAGAGAAAAATCAAAATAAAAATAAAGAAAATATGAGAAGAATATTTACAACTTAATCTAATTTTTTTGGATTTTTAATGATAAAGAAAATAAAAAGATAAAATACAGGGTAAAACGGTCATTATGTACAATATACAAAAGGGGCCCAAAACCCAAGTTTTGCATACGAGCTCCGATTTTAATGAAATTGGTCTTGTTTCGAAGGTCTCTGAATGTATATTACTCTAAAAGTGAGTAGACCTAATTCGGAGGTTGTGTGAGAGAGATATATGCGTTTTAAGGTCTAAGGTCTCAAACTTGGATTTGGGGTTTTATTGGTCAATTTTACAAGTTAGTTATTTTTTGATATTTTTCTTTAGTTAGTGTTAGTAATATATACACTATAGAGTTGGTTTTATTGGATTAAAAGTTAGTATAAAATATATACAAATAGGGTATTTTAGCTAATATACAAGTGAATATTTACAAATGAATTTGGCTTCTTATTTTATGCAAATATGAATGCTAAAATGTAGATGTTATCAATGCATGCGTAAATGCTACTTATGCAATATAAGTGGAAATATGCAGCTATTTACTCGGGAACAAAGCTCTATTTTAACCTTTTAGAGTCGATTTCAGTCTACATCTTTTTCATTATAGCACTCTGGGATTGACCTTAATTCCAGATTCATCTTAGCAGCTAGGATTCAATTTCAAGTGGTCTAATTGGGACTTTTTCACATTTCAGGTAGGAGCCAACCCCAGTCCTGGATCCCAACACAGAATTTATCTCTTCAAACTCACACCCAGAAATGGCTCCCCAAGGAAAGGGCAAGGGACAACAACCACCTTCCCAGCATGAGCAAGGGCAGATGCTGGATCAGAACCAGGCGAATGTTGAGTTGTTGGCTTCCATCCAAACTATAGAACAGAAGCTCACCAAGCAAGACCTAGCATAGATTGCATTTCAGGATATACTGAATGATCTACGCAACAGACCCACAGGAGCAGGAGACAGACCAGCAAGAGGAAGAGGGGACAGTCCTCGTGATGACCCAAATGAGAAAGAACCATACTAGGGGAGGCAAAAACCTATGCTGAAGGAAACATACAAACCTCGAGACAACTATATGACTGAGTGGATCCCCATTCCACTGGCACATGCTCACTTTGAGCTCAAAACTCAATTCCTGGCCCTTCTACCATCTTTCCACAGCAACACCACAGAAGAGCCTTACGTTCACCTTCAGTAATTCTCATGCATCCGCCGAACTACCCAATACTCCAATATTTCCTTAGACGTAGTAAAGATGATGGGGTTCCACTTCAGTTTGCAAGACAAGGCCCTATACTGGGTCAATTATTTGGCAAAGCTTGTGACAACATGTGAGGAATTAAAATCAGCCATTCTGCACAAATTCTATCCTCTTGGTCAGCTCAACCAGATACGAGCCATGATCAGTAACATCTCCCAGGGTGCCCACAAAACCATACATGAAGCCTGGGAGCGATTCAAGAACCTGCAAGAGATGTTCCCACCTCATTAGATATCAAGAACCAATCTGGTTCAACACTTTTTTAGGGGTCTGAATGTAGAGAGCCAAAGTCTTATTGATGCAGCCTGGGGGGGATCTCATTTCAAAAGGATGAAGACGTAGTCTGGCAGATTTTTGAACAAATGGCCTAAGGAGAGGCTGGCCTCTCTTCATCCCGCGCATACCAAAAGCAACCATAGGTACTCCAGAAGCAAGTACACATGGTAACGTCTCGTGAGGTTGAGAGAGATGAGATCTCCAACCATAGAATCATAGGGGGCCATCTCTCAAAGGCTGACATCATTGAGAAACAATCACAATATCTTGAGAAGCTTGCTGTGATGGAAAAGAGGATGCAACACATAGACAAGTTGTACCAGATCACCAAGTAGTTGGAGCTGAAGGTGGGCACCATCAGTTTTGTCCAGTCGGCAACACCATCTATAGAGACTCCTGCTAATAAAAAGGACAAGCCATCATCGCAACAACAGCCTCAGCCAAGTCAGCAGCCAATGGCAATCCGGCACTTGTACTACATGCAGGTGCCCGATCAAGGCCCGTCGTAGTACCAGATAGTAGTTTACTAGCCAGACTTCCTTCGACATTCCGATCTAGCATTCACACCACCACCATTGATTCATGATGCCAACGATGTATGGTGTAATGATGCATAGCTATCCCGTCCTACTGGACACCCATAGGTCCATCCACCAACCAACATGGCTTACCACCAACCCCACGGTGGTCATTATCAGTAGTCTTATCAACCTCCACCTAAATATCACAAGCCTTCGTAATACCAACATCAATGGAGGCATAATCATCAGTATTCGTAGCCGCAGTACTGCAAGCCACAACCATAACACCAGTAAGCAGCTACACCAACTCATCAATACCCTCCTCCCTCATGTTAGTTGTATCAGATTCCTCCACCTCTTCAACCACATAAGCAGTCTCATCCTCAACCCCACAACAATAAGCCATAACGTGGTATGCATGCTTAACCTTTTGAGGCATGTCCTATGAACCCTACCCTGGATTGCGTGGCCCAACTTGTAAAAGGCCTAGCAAATATCACGAGGAAATTAGATGACCTTACCTCCACCAAAACTTCCATTCTGGCACAGTTCGAAGCAAATCCCAATAGCTTTAAATGTAAAGAGCACGTAGAATGCGATGTCCAGTCAGTGCCTGTAGAGTCAGATGATTGTAATATTGCTTTATCTAATGTTTTCACTCTCAGGAGTTGGAGGACATTGCCTCCATCTGCCGCAAGCCACAGGAAGAATAAAGCTTTAAAAGGGGAATCATCATCTTCTACATGAACCATGCCAGCCAAATGGACGGGTGAGGAAGAAGAAGAAGGAGGAGCCATGCCAGCTGCCATTCATCTCCACCACCATCAACAAAAACACCAAAAAATCAGAAAATTCAAAAAGTTAAAAAAGATGTTCGGAACCGACATGAAGCCAAGCCAACGATGAAGGAGCAATTAGCAACACTTGATTCTACGCCAGCTGACGGAGTGGAGGTCACACTTTTGTCTTGTTGACCAGCACCAGCATCTTCATCCCCAGCTTGTACTCCTTTTTGTGATCTGGATATATATAGAATATTATGGATAAGGAATTTGTTGCAAATAAGAATTCTATTTTTGATTTCCCGAAGAAATAGACAACTCCAAAATATGAAAAAGAAAAAGTGCATTATATGATCCCGGAGTTGTGGATATTATTATTAATCTGACTGTTGAGAAACCTTTGATGAAAGCCATGGAATACAAGCATGTTGTAATGTAATGTTTGAAGGAGGCATGTACCAATAAGTGTCGGCCAGCACGTAACAACAGATGCCTATGGGTAGAAAAAAACGTTCTTACCATTGCCACAATGGCATCCATCAACAATCCCCTTCAAAAGAAGCAAGTCAAAGGAGCACCTTTGATAAGTTGTGAGATTTTTGATCAAGTCTTCAAGCGACCCTTGCTTGACAGTGGTTCTTCCATAAACCCCCTACTCTCTTCAGTATTGAAATAATTCAGGATAGTTTCTCTCAGCAGAAACGAATGATCTTTCAGTTTGGTAATCGATCCATAAAGCGATCTCGGGGTTTGTTGGAAGACATTGTGGTAAAGGTGCGAGACATGCAATTTCCAGTTGATTTTGTAGTCCTTTATATGGACTCCCCCACACCTTTACTCCAGAATCCTATTGTCCTAGGCCGACCATTCCAACATACGTTAGAGGCTGTGGTTGATTATCGGAATGGGAATATCACTTTCAACTCGAAAAGCAACAGAATTACAATATACATGAGCAACGAGCCTAAAGTCGTAACTGATGAAAGTCAAACAACACCGCCTGAAGCAGACTGTGAATTCCTTGCAGATATCAGAGACATACCACTCTCTATGAATGATCCATGGACACAGGAAATCCTCTCTCTTGAGGAGGACCTAAGAAGCACAATCAATGCAAGCTCCGATGACACTAAGGAGACATAATCCAATTTGTTGACCCATCTCTTCGATTCAGATGATTCACTCAAGCTTGAACACAATGAGTTCATTGTAGATCTGTTCGACACATTGTAATTAATGCCACCAAAGTTCAGGCAGATCATCCACAAACCGACATAATCTCTAAAGTGATCGAGAAACTGACTAGATTAGAACCTGAATTAAAGCCACTTCTGGCAGGTCTTAAGTATGCTTTCCTTACGGGTGCAGAGAACATCTATCCGGTCATCATCATCAGCATGCTGATCACAGAGCAAGAATGTTGACTTCTCGAGATTCTAGAGAGGAACTGCAAGGCACTTGGTTGGCATGTTTCAGATCTCCGCATGATAAATCCTTCTATGTGCTCACATCACATCTACTTGGAAGAAGATGCCTAGACATCCTATGAGTTTCAAAGAAGACTGACCTGAATCTAAGTGATGTCATCATTAAGGAAATCATGAAGTGGTGTGACACAGGCTTCATCTATCCCATGTCCGACTCCAAATGGGTGAGCCCACAACACATAGTTGATGAATCCGCGATTCATCATCGCAATATCTTGATCTTAGTAAAATCCCCGAGTAAAATCCCAAATAAATGTCCATAAAATACATAAACTAACAAAATGACTCTTGTAAATAAAATACACTAATTATTGTATATTAGATTGTACAAAATAAATTACACATAAAAAGCCGCAAAAATAAGGAGTTTTATACATGTAAATAGCCCAAAACTTCATGTATTTTTACTAATTTCATTTCAACTCCTTTTTGCCTAATTCTTTCTCTAACTTGTTTATAAAAATGTATATAAAAATACAAAAATACAAAACAAATTTCACCTCAAATAAATGCTCCTAGATCCCAAAGACAAAAAGCCGTAAAGACCAACTTCCAAGCTAAATTCCCGCTCCGTATGAACTCCAAATTCACCAAACTCACTTTTAAAGTTCAAGTTAGAAAATTATCTATCCAACGGAAGTGGTTTCATTAAAATCGGAGCTCATTTGCAAAAGTTAGGTTTTGGGACATAGATGTACATTGTACATAATGTATATATTCATACTTTCTTCATTTTTTATTATATCTTTCTTAATTATTAAAAATACAAAAAAAAAATTATACTTGTGTTGTATTTTAATTATACTATTTTATTGTATTTTTTCGTTGTAAATATCTCTTATTAAAAAGACAAAAAAATTACATATTAGAAAAGTAAAAAAAATGTACATGGTGTTTTGTCTTCTTTTGTAAATTCTCCACTATTTCTCTTCTCTTTTTATTTTATTGTATTTAAAGTAGACAACTTTATTTATTTATTTATTTATTTATTTATTTATTTATTATTTAATTTCCATTCTCTACAATAACCACCAATTCAACTCCAATATTCCACCATTTTTCCCAACTTCCCATTCAACTCCATTAATAATACAACCTCCCATTCAACTCCACCACTTTAATAACCTCCCATTCCATCATCTTTATATACATGTCATTCTCCTCATTTTTGCCTTTGATCCATCTTTATGTGAGGAGAGCCAAGTTCCCAGAGTTGAATCGGTGACAGCGACGCAACCGCGGTCGAGCGACGACGACCCTCTCTCCGGTGAGATCCGTTGGCTTTTTGGCCACCATCGCAGCCGCAACCGCGCGCTGCTCGAGCTCATCGCACGCCGACGATTTGAGCGAAGACCGTGCTCACGAGAGCACTACATAGGCGATCGCGTTCATCTTAGGTAAATTTTACCTTCATTTTATCATCTTGTAATTTTTGCATTTTTTTAGTTCATCATAGCACCACCACACATCATCTATCATTTGTTCTACTCCATCATATTACCATCATCACATTTTTTTTCTCCCCATCATGTTCATTCCCTGTATTAACAAAATTAAAAAAATATAAAAAAAGATAAAACAAAAAAAACCCTTTTTATTACAGCAGTAAGAAAAAAAATTAAAAAAATTAGAAAAAATAAAAAAAATCACGGCAGCAGCAGTGGGAGGCAACCCACCGCCGCCGCCCCCTCCCTCCGCCGCCATCAGCGGCGACCCGCTGCGCCTCCGCCGGCCGCGACAGCCGACCGCCCGCCGTCCCGTCGAAGCCGCCCTCCGCTGGGTTCATCTCTCGCCTTCGCCAGAGCGCCGGCTCCGCATCGCCGCACCGCCCCTCCGCCGCGGCCGCGCGCGCGTGGGAGGCGACGCCTCCAGCCCCAGCAGCGGCCGCCCGCCGTCCCGACGCCGCCCACCCCCTTTGGGTTCACCTCCCCCATCGTGAGGAAGAAGAAGAAGGTAAATTTTAAATTTTTTTTATTGTAAAAATTATGTAACTTTTGTATATAGTTTTGGTAATTGCAAAATGGTCCCTGTACACGTTTTTGAAGTAAATATTGTTTTCTGAGTTTGCACAAAGACCCATGTGTTCATGCATTAATTTGGATCTTATTTTGGCATCTGTTTATTTAAAGAAAAATAGCATTGTGAGGAGCAACTAATTCTCTACATTGTGGGTATTTATTTGTATTTTTTGTGGTCTTTGAATAATTAATTAAAATTGTTCAACTGAAATTTAGCATATTTTACCCATTCCGTGCTCTTAAATTTTTATCTCATACACGTTTGCTCCAAAAAATCCACAAAAATTAGGAATGATGCCTTGAAATGTAGTTAATTTTATCCAAATTTCATTTAAAATGGAGATGTCTTGTGCCTGAAATAATTCGTAGAGTGAATTTAGTATTTGATTTTTAATTAAATCCACATACATGCTTTTCACGAAATTTCAACTCTCATGTATTCTACATGACAATATCTTTTTGGGATAATTCGCATTCTGCTTAATTTGATAATTTGGATTTATTAGAAATTATTTACTCACTGTCACTCTATTTTCACTAAAAAATTCATAACAAATTCATAACTTGTCAAAAAATTCTAAAAATATTACTGTAGTCTCCTAGCATCATGTTTTAGTTCCAGTAAATTTTTTATAATTTTTGCTTACTGTTTGTGTGATAAATTGCGAAAAAACCCATAAAAAGTGCGTATTTTTCATTATTGCATTTTAAACCTAAAAAATACAAAAAAATGTGTTTTGTGTTCCCCACTGGATTAGGACTTTAGGAAAAATATAATTTGGCTGAATTGGATTAATTTGACATCAAAATTAATTTGGCCTTGTTGTATGCTTTCTTAGTGTCTTAATTCACATGCATTCACCTTTCACCTTTGTTTTTTTTGCATAAAAAATCTAAAAAAAATACCGTTGAATATCTAGATCTAAGTTTTCGAAGTAAAACCCAAGTTGTTCCTTTGCCTCCCTGTGTTCGACCCCGGACTTGCCCGGGATATAAATTAAAGCCGAGACACTCTTCACGGAGATCTTCTCTCGGTTCTGACCGAATCGCTAAGTACACGTATTACAACGTGACCGAACTAAATCTAGTATATAGCGAGTCGTCAGATGGCGCCGTTGCCGGGGAGGCAAACGGCTTAGGGATTAGTTTAAAAATTTAGATTTAGATTTTCATTTACTCGGGTAGTCTGACCCCCGAGCCACTTGTATTTATTTCATTTTTTTGCAATTATTTCTCTTTATATTTTTGTATATATCTTGTTGTTTATCTCTCTAATATAAATTTTATTTTCCTTGCGAGGGCCCGGTGGACTTGGAGTACATCGGAGGTCGAAGGACGCGACGCATGCCGACTGTTGAAGTGCGAGGATAATTTATTTATTTTTGAGAGAAATTTTGTAAATTGTTGTAATTATTTATCTTTCTCATTTATAGCGGCTCTTGTTTGAGAGCTCGCGCGTGTAAAAAACTTGGACATTATTTGTGGTGTGTCGAGCCTGTTTCACTCTCCGGCGAGGGTGGGGCTTGACTTGAGTGGCAAAATTAAGGATTAGGCACACGGTAGTATAGAATCAAATTTGGTTGTGCCCATCGTAAATTAGGCCACACATATCTTAGAAGATTCACATATCTTATAAGATTCATAATGAGATGCACATAGACACGTACTACTTAGCTCAAATTCAATCAATTCTTCCCCGCTAATAGTATACTGTTTAGGTGCGGTTTTCTCGATCTGCATGCATTTAGTGTAATATTTACAAATTCAGTTTTGCATAACGCATGAAGAGTGCTGGGATTCACTGTAAGTATACCTTCTTCTGAGCATGCATCATAGTTTCTCGTTTGCATTCTGATTTCCGATTCCCCTCTTGTTTTACAACTTAAGGTCAAAGGAAATTGGGACTGAACGGTAGACGTGCTTGTGTGTTCACATAAATTTCAAGTGATAACCTAACTCTGAAATTGGGACTGAATTGAGCAGGTCGATCTAATTAATTGGAATAAAAAGAACCCTTGTTCTCGGGTGCATAAAGCCCTCATTGTTTGTTTTAATTGCAAGTGAGAGAGAGACGACCCTAGGATAGAGCCAAGTCTGGATTTCTTACTTACTACTGGTTCTTTCTTTTTAGGCGATTAGCTACTTTTCAGTGAGGATTTACGGGTAGCCGGTAAACGGTCCGGACTTTCTTAGCAGAGTGGAGGTTTAGAGGATGCCTTAGTCCTCAAGGAACGGGAACCGTATTTATACGGTCCGTAGTTACTCCTATACTGGCTGAAAGTAGGTCAAACTATTCGTAAGAACCGGGCCAGTCTGTAGGAAATACGGGCACCTAACAGCTCGTTAATCTTTCCAAGATTGTATTCTCACCAACTAAAATTGACCAGATAAATCGGCCGAACTCTTACGGCCATCACGTGTTGAGTTGGTGAAATTGAGGGTTTGAATACGTTTGAATTGTGTGAGTCCACTCCGCACATTTACGTGCACCGTAGAATTAGGCCTCATTGACTATCGTGATCTAATCGGTTCTTTTGACATCGAAGATGACTGAGTGGGGGGATATTTATTTGGACTTTGCGAATCTCTCGTTGAACCCTTCAAAAAGTACGTCTTCAAAGTCCAAGCGCAACTTGGACCTACCTGGACTCATGACCCTCTTGAGCCTAGGATCACTCACTCTCGGGATGGTTACTCTCAAACCATTCCATTTCTCTCTTCCCACCTCACCGAGGAAGACCATCGCCTTGGTGAGAATATCATGATTCATAAATCCTCTTCTAATCAAGAAAACATTGCTGATTCAGTACATAAAGAAGAGTCGAGTAAAATGGCCAAAGAAGAAAGAGAGGAAGAAGAGAACCATGAAGACCCAATGAAAATGATACTTGCCCGTTAGCTGCATCTGAGCAGCAACAAGCATTACTGAGAGCTCAGTTGGGACAGTTAAATGTTGGGGTCCAACTGCCAATGGATGCGGCTTATAACCCCGGACAATATCAAATTCATAACTACTTGAGTCTGGCCGAACCCACTGTTGATTTTGAGATGAAGCCGCATTTCCTGAACCTGCTGCCACATTTTGATGGGAATGCTTCTGAGGAGCCATATGCATTCCTAAGGGACTTTGAGCTCATCTGTGCTAACCTCAAACATAACAATGTTAGCCAGGATTATATTAAGCTCAAAGCCCTTCCATTTGCCTTTGGTGGAAAAGTCGATTACTGGGTAAAGAATCTTGGGATCATCGTCACCACTTATGCCCAGTTCAAGGACCTATTCCTAAAGAAGTTCTACCCATTGAGTAGAACTAACATGATGAGGACGCGAATTACGAGTTTTTCCCAATTACCCAATGAAGCCTTCTGTGATGCTTGGGAAAGATTCAAGGACATCCTGCAAAAGTGTCCTTGTCATGGATTAGATGACAATATCTTGGTCTAGTCCTTCTTCACTGGTCTCAACCCTGAGATGCAGGGTTTAGTGAGCGCTGCCTGTGGATGCAGCTATACATCACGAGGAGCGGATACCGTCTGGAGGATATTCGAGCATATGGCTGAAACTAGCCGCTCACAGATGGCCAGCAGGGCCTATACACCATCCCCCAGTTCACTCTCATCTGGAGGGGGAAAATCAGTTGTAGTCGATCTCTCTCAGGACGTGATCCCTAGCATGGGACTTCTTGCTGACAAGCTTACTGTAGTCGAGAAGATCGACAGGAGGATTGATGAGTTAGATCGGAGCATCTCCAAACTTCCAAAACAGATGGAGGAGTTGACTGAGAAGGTATCTAAGATAAGGATACCCGCCGTGACTGCACCCTCTGCTCCCGTATACCGAGTTCACCATGTTCAGGAGCAGTTGGTGTCAGGGCAACCCCAGCTGTGGGAGCAGGACCAATCCTACACCCACTCTTTCCAGCAGCCACCTCCAGTAGCAGAGACAGTCCAGGAGGAGCCTCCACCAGTTTGGGAGGTGAATGGGATATGGTATACTCAGGACCCTGCCAGGCAGGGAAGTACGGGAGACCGACAGACCTATCAGCGTCCCCCGACCATTCACAACACCGCATTCACCTACGCACCACCTCCGTCACAGCAGAGCCCTGGATTCCATCCACCCCAGCAGCAGAGGCAGCAGTACCAGCAGTATGGCCGACAGGGCCATTACCAGACGGGCCAGTAGGGCCCGCAACCCCAGCAGCAGCAGCAGAGGCAATACACTGGCCAGCAGGGCCAGTCTTCCCGTTCTTCTTCCCAGTCTTACCCACTTCCTTCATCGTCTAGCCCATGGATATTCAGCAGCAAATACTCGACGAGCTACGTTCCTACAGGAATGAGGTTCAGGACTTACGGGTGGATGTCAACCGCCTGTCCAGATGGCGAGACGAGCAGACTGCACCCTCTACCTCTATCCCAGCCCAAGTTCAGGCTAACCCCAATAGCCTGAACCGTTCTAGTTCTCAGCAGCACTTTGGTCAGGTATACTATTCAGCATCTCCTAAATCTGAACATGAGATTCTTTCGTGTGACGAGGCTAACCACATGTCACTCATGAGCGGAAGGACCGTGGTCGTACCTGACCGGGCGAGGGACACGAGGAGGGGCATCTCTGGAGCTCTACCTGAGGAGTCTTCAGAGGACGAGGATGAGAGGCATCATATTTCAGAGCCCCATCAGCACCATTCGAGGATTTCCACTCAGGGAGCCGAGAGGAGGAGGAGAGCACATATGCAGCATCGTCACCATGGATATTCTTCTGAGTCTACGGAGGACCTTGCATCTCCGGTTGTAGCGGATACCATTCCAGCTTCTATTCCACAACCTTTAGTAGATAGTCTAGATCTTGAGTCCATGTTGCATCAAAAAGATTCTTGTATGAAGAACTCTGTTTCCGTTAATGCAAAGAATGATATTTCAGTTCATGATTCAGACTCTTCATCCTCTGTTTCCTTAGCTTCACTCCCTTTCCCCCGTGCTCTTACGGCAGGAAAGCGCATCAAAAAGATTCAGAAAGATGACCCCGATATGGCACGGTTTTGTAAAGAAAACATCACAGTTAAGGTGCCATTTGATGAATATGTGGCTAGCCATCCTGCCTCCCAAAAATACCTTAAGGTGAGATGCACACCTAGAAGGGTTAGCAGGAAGAAAGATAACCGAAATATAAAGACACATGTCTTATCGGTAGCCACAACCTATTGTATCAAGAATCAGTCTTTGCCAATGAAAAAGAGAGACATGGGTGCTCACTATGTGGAGAGTCGTATTGACGACATTGCGTTTGCACGCACACTCTTAGATAACGGTTCTTCGATCAACTTACTCCCCTTAGTATTATATCAGAAATTGGAGTTGGGACCACTTCGCAAATCTAGAGCTTTACTCCAATTCGCAGATCGTTCAATGAAGAGACCTAAGTGAGAAGTGAAGAACGTCGTTATCTCGATTGAGGGACAGAACTATCAGGTGGACTTCACAGTCTTGGACATGGAGACCCCCAATCATTGGAGAGAATCTCAGATCATTCTCGGGCGACCCTTCCTTAGGACCGCATGCGCAGCTTTCGATTATTGTACGGGAATGATGAAGTTTCGTTCTCCAGGCGGAGAAGTGAACCTTGAGATGAAGCAAACCAAGTGTCAGTGACCCGATTCAGAGAGTAGCACAGAGTACTCATCTTCAGAGGCAGATTGCAGTATGATTAGCACATTTGGGATTTGGGGACAGATTCCTTCAGGACAGAGAGAGACCCTTTCATCTGGAGAGGATATAGTGCATGATGCAGTTTGCCAGGTGTTGTCTGATCTTGTTAGAGATGCATCAACCTATTCTCATGATGACTTAGAGATCCATCCGGATCTGTCAGTTCCATCCTCTTCGGAACAATCATGGGACATAGATGACGAGTCGGACGTGGCTTTTGCCGATTGTTTGGATACTTTTGACGATCCGACTCCCGATACTTCTGATTTGGTGGCGAGTACTACTCAGCTTAGCCCACCTTCATGCAGCACGGAACCAGATTCAGATTCAGTTCAGCCAGATCTTCTTGATGATACCACATTGCCAGAACTGAAATCACTACCTCCTACACTCAAGTACGCCTTTCTTGCGGGACCCAAAGAGAGATATCCTGTCATCATTAGCTCAGACTTGTCTTTAGAGCAGGAGGCTAGGTTGTTAGAAGTCTTAGAGAGGAACCGCAAAGCAATAGGCTGGACAGTGTCGGATCTCGTGGGCATCAACCCGGCTCTCTGCTCACACCACATTTTTACTGAGGATAACGTGAGACCTTCCCGTGAGTTTCAGAGGAGACTTAACCCCAATCTACGGGAAGTGGTGAAGAAAGAAATTGAGAAATGGTGCAAAGCAGGGTTTATATACCCTATTTCTGACTCCAAGTGGGTGGCCCCACTTCATGTTGTCCCGAAGAAGTCGGGAATTCAGATGGTCACCAACGAGGAGGGGGTAGAGATCGCGACACGAGTACCTACGTCGTGGCGTGTCTGTGTTGACTACAGGCTCCTGAATGCCGCGACCAAGAAAGATCACTTTCCCTTGCCTTTTATTGATCAGATCTTGGAGAGACTTGCAGGGAAAGAGTTCTTCTGTTTTCTTGACGGGTACTCAGGCTACAACCAGGTGGCCATAGCCCCTGAGGACCAGGAAAAGACCACATTCACATGTCCATTCGGCACTTATGCTTTCAGGCGCATGCCATTTGGGCTCTGCAATGCCCCAGGCACATTTCAGCGGTGCATGATAGCCATATTTGCCGAGACGGTGGGAGATTTCCTGGAAGTGTTCATAGATGACTTCTCGGTCCATGGTGATTCTTTTGATTCATGTTTAGCGCACTTGGACTGAGTCCTCACGAGGTGTAGAGAGGTGAATCTGGTACTCTCCTGGGAGAAGAGTCACTTTATGGTGACAGAGGGTATCGTGTTGGGGCATGTCATCTCCAAAAGGGGAATGGAGGTTGACCCTGCCAAGGTCTAGGTGATCAAGAAACTCGATCCACCTACCAACGTGAAGTCAGTGCGGTCATTCTTAGGGCATGTTGGATTCTATAGGAGATTCATTCAAGATTTTTCAAAGATCGCCCGCCCACTGACTGAGCTCTTAGGGAAAGACATAGAGTTCATTGTAGATCACAGGTGTCTGGAGGCCTTTGAGCTCTTGAAGAGGAAGATTTGTGCCTCGCCAATCCTACAAGCTCCTGACTGGTCTCTCCCCTTTGAGATCATGACTGACGCTTCAGATTTTGCTATAGGAGTTGTGTTAGGACAACGGCGAGAGGGGATTCCGTTTGCGATTCATTATGCGAGCAAAGTTTTAGATCCTACACAGAAAAATTATACAGTGACTGAAAAGGAAATGCTCGCGGTAGTATGGGCCCTCGAGAAGTTCAGATCATATATTTTGGGCTCTAAGGTGACAATTTATACTGATTACACAGCCATTCGATACTTAATGGAAAAGAAGGACGCGAAGGCGCGTCTTCTTAGGTGGATTTTACTCCTCCAGGAATTTGATTTGGAGATTAAAGATAAACCTGGAGTGAAGAATGTTGTGGCTGATCACCTTTCTCGGATTGAACTTAAGGATTCTCCTGATCATGAGCGGATTAGAGAGACCTTCCCAGATGAGTCAATTTGTGTTATTGACTCCCTCCCGTGGTATGCCAACATGGTGAACTATCTTGTCTCCAAGCAGGTTCCCCGTGATTGGACTAGGAGCAGCATTGATCGACTGAAGTCAGATTCGAGGAGATACCACTGGGACGATCCTTTCCTTTTCTTTGAAGGACCGGATTGTGTTTGGAGAAGGTGTATTCCTCAGGAGGAATACCAGAGTGTCCTCACATATTGTCATTCACTTGAGGCTGGAGGACACCATTCGGGAAAGAGAACCGCTCACAAAGTACTTCAATGTGGATTATATTGGCCGACCTTGTTTAGAGATGCCATTGATTTTGTACGGTCGTGCCCAATCTGTCAAAGGATGGGAGGGACAGTTGGACAAAGAGATGAGATGCCCATGCAACCGATGATTATTTGTGATGTTTTTGACGCATGGGGCATAGATTTTATGGGTCCCTTTCCCAACAGCCAAGGACATGAGTACATATTGTTGGCGGTTGATTATTTATCCAGGTGGGTGGAGGCTATCCCAACCCGAACCGCAGACAGCAAGACTGTTTGTAAGTTTGTAAGAGACCATATTATTGCTAGGTTCGGGGTGCCAAAAGTTTTGATATCTGATGGGGGTAGCCACTTTGTGAACCGAGACATGAGATCTTTAGCTAAGGACTATGGATTTGATCATAGAGTTACTAGTCCTTACCACCCACAGTCCAACGACATGGCAGAGGTTTCGAACAGAGAGGTGAAGAATATTTTGCAGAAATTGGTTCGTCCCGATAGGAAGAACTGGTCTAAACTCTTGGACCAAGTTCTGTGGGCCTATAGGACAGCCTACAAGACACCATTGGGTACTTCACCATTTAGAATGATCTAGGGCAAGCCATGCCATTTGCCCGCAGAATTGATTCATAAATCTGAATGGGGAATTAAGAAGATTAATTGGAGTTGTCACCTAGGGAAGCTTTGCCGAGACATGAACTTGAACGAGCTCGTGGAAATCCGAAACAGGGCATATGACAACAGTTTGATTTATAAGGACAAAGTAAAGAGATGGCATGATCAACACATTAGGTGCAAAGACTTTGTCCCTGGACAAAAGGTATGGTTGTTTAATGCTAGGTTGAAGATGTTCCATGGGAAGCTCAAATCTAAATGGACGGGTCCCTTTGTGGTTAAGAAAGTGCACGAGAATGGAAGTGTAGAGATAGCTGATCTCACAGATGGTGCACAATCTCATGTGGTGAATGGACAACTGTTGAAGCATTTTGTTGATTCGAAAGAGCAGTTAGTCCAAGTCGAGGTCATCAACTTCATACAGAGTGAGCACAGAGCAGATACATCTTATTACTCTTCATGAAGATGCAGCATCAAGGTTCAACATCTTAGAAGATTCAATCACTCTTGTACATATTCTCTCTTGTTTGTATATTCTCGAGATCACATCGGTTCTCACACTTACTTTTGTCCTATACTTAGGCTGACCAAAGCCTAAGTATAGGGGGGACCGATGCCCGCCATGTGTATTTACTCATCATTTCTCCTCTTGACCTCGTCTGCCCCATTTTTGCTCTTCTTCTACACTTAGGTTGTCCAGAGCCTAAGTATAGGGGGGCGGATCGACTTCTTTACTTTTATTATTTTAGCGTTCCTACGCTTAGTACAAGCTATGTCTTTTTGTCACCTAGTGCCATGAGGACATAGCACAAGCAAAGTATAGGGGGGCGTGTATATATTACATATATACTTTACCCATAGCTCGTACTTTCACTTATTTTTGTATATATTATACAATAATTATGGGGTGGGTAAACAAAACGTGTATATATTACATATATACTTTACCCATAGCTCGTACTTTCACTTATTTTTGTATATATTATACAATAATTATGGGGTGGGTAAAAAAAACACACAAAAAAATAAACTAAACAACAAAAAAAACTCTTTCCTAAAAAAAACTCTTTTTCCTTATTTGCTAAGAAAAAAACTTTTCAAAAAAAAATCCTCTTTTGCTAAAAAAAAACTTTTCCAAAAAAAGTATTTTCTTATTACCTATCTTTTTTCAAAAAAAAAACTCTTGAAAAAAAAAAGAGAAAAACTTTTCTAACAAAAAAAAACTTCTTTGTCTTTGTTTGTAAAAAAAACCCTTTTTGCAAAAAAAAAAATCTAAAATTAAAAAAAAATCAATCAACAAAAAAAAACTAAAAAAACTAACTAATAAGTTGGTTTAATCCCTGACACAATTCACTTTCACACAAGACTAGTGATGTTCAAGAACACTTGGTTTATGAGGTCTTGAGAATTTGAGTTAACCAGCCTTAGTCATTAGGGTCCTTGACTTAATTATTCATATTTCCCTAGTTTGAAAGATTTGTGTGCTATATTGCATGCTTAGTCTCTACCTTAAGAATATGATCAACACCTCACGTACATGACTGCAGTTGTGATGAGATGAGTTGAAATTTCACTTGAGGAACTGGGATGAGGGATTTGAGTTTGGACTTGATTTGATGATGCTCGAGGATGGGATAAAATCAATGAAGGCTTCATGAAACCTGGGTGTCAGCATCTTTTGCCAGTAAGAGAACATGGTTCTTGTACTATCTCTGGACATTTACCTATGTGCCAGGGTGTGATAAAATAAAAAAATGTTGATCAGTGTGCGCCAACTCTTGGTAAAAGCAGTGGAGCTAGCCACAAATACTACAAAGCAATGAAATGTCAAAGAAAAGCTCTCATTCCACAAAGTCAATTATCAAAAGAGCTTCCACCAAAGGCGAGCGCTCCCAACCATTTCAAAGTGTCCACTTGGACCACCGCTATTAGGACCAGGAGTCGGGCTTGCACCAAAAAAGGGCTCTGCATCGTAAATGCTACAAATCTGGGTGTAGAAGGTACGATAGGTACTCAAAAAAGGCACACCCCGGTGTACTCCCAGGAAAACAAGTGCATACGGCTCCAACTTCTCTTGACGGACGCACTGATCAACACCAAAAAAATGCGTTGCGTAATAAGGCACTAAGAGAGGATCCTTGTTCCAATGAGAGGGAGAGAAGAAATGACACAATCCTATGCCCTCCATCAACTGGCCTTCCATCTACACTTTCAAGTCTGACAACTAAAGAGACGGTGAATTGGATGCAAGAAATGATTTATTCCCTAGTGTTGAGGATCGGGTCCTTAGGAGAGTCTCTTGGACTGGAATCTTGGGTGACATTGTGACTCTACTCTTGTACTGCGGTCAACACTTAAAGTCATATCCCTACTTTATATGTATACAAAGAGAGTCTGATGATTAGGGAAATTGGGTACCTTTTGACTAGAGCTTGGTTTAGTTTAGAATTTTAGGATCTCTAAAACCGAGAGTTCTTGAACGGATCAAATCTTGTATTCACATGCACAGTCAGGGGTTAATCCAACTTATTCATTCTTTATTTTGCTCGAGGACTAGCAAAGTTTAAGTATAGGGGGGTGATGAATCCGCGATTCATCATTGCAATATCTTGATCTTAGTAAAATCCCTGAGTAAAATCCCAAATAAATGTCCATAAAATACATAAATTAACAAAATGACTCTTGTAAATAAAATACACTAATTATTGTATATTAGATTGTACAAAATAAATTACACATAAAAAGCCGCAAAAATAAGGAGTTTTATACATGTAAATAGCCCAAAACTTCATGTATTTTTAATAATTTCATTTTAACTCCTTTTTGCCTAATTCTTTCTCTAACTTGTTTATAAAAATGTATATAAGAATACAAAAATACAAAACAAATTTCACATCAAATAAATGCTCCTAGATCTCAAAGAGAAAAAGCCGTAAAGACCAACTTCCAAGCTAAATTCCCGCTCCGTATGAACTCCAAATTCACCAAACTCACTTTTAAAGTTCAAGTTAGAAAATTATCTATCCAACGGAAGTGGTTTCATTAAAATCGGAGCTCATTTGCAAAAGTTGGGTTTTGGGACCTTGATGTACATTGTACATTATGTATATATTCATACTTTCTTCATTTTTTATTATATCTTTCTTAATTATTAAAAATACAAAAAAATCATACTTGTGTTGTATTTTAATTATACTATTTTATTGTATTTTTTTGTTGTAAATATCTCTTATTAAAAAGACAAAAAAATTACTTATTTAAAAAGTAAAAAAAAATGTACATGGTGTTTTGTCTTCTTTTGTAAATTCTCCACTATTTCTCTTCTCTTTTTATTTTATTGTATTTAAAGTAGACAACTTTATTTATTTATTTATTTATTATTTAATTTCCATTCTCTACAATAACCACCAATTCAACTCCATTATTCCACCATTTTTCCCAACTTCCCATTCAACTCCATTAATAATACAACCTCCCATTATACTCCACCACTTTAATAACCTCCCATTCCATCATCTTTATATACATGTCATTCTCCTCATTTTTGCCTTTGATCCATCTTTATGTGAGGAGAGCCAAGTTCCCAGAGTTGAATCGGTGACAGCGACGCAATCGCAGTCGAGCGACGACGGCCCTCTCTCCGGTGAGATCCGTTGGCTTTTTGTCCAACATCGCAGCCGCAACCGCGCGCTGCTCGAGCTCATCGCACGCCGACGATTTGAGCGAAGACCGTGCTCATGAGAGCACTACATAGGCGATCGCGTTCATCTTAGGTAAATTTTACCTTCATTTTATCATCTTGTCATTTTTGCATTTTTTTTAGTTCATCATAGCACCACCACACATCATCTTCCATTTGTTCTACTCCATCATATTACCATCATCACATTTTTTCTCCCCATCATGTTCATTCCCTGTATTAACAAAATTAAAAAATATAAAAAAAGATAAAACAAAAAAAACCTTATTACAGCAGTAAGAAAAAAAATTAAAAAAAAGAGAAAAAATAAAAACAAATCACGGCAGCAGCAGTGGGAGGCAACCCACCGCCGCCGCCATCTACTTCAAGGGAGCAGTAGCGGCCAAGCCGCCGCCGCCCCCTCCCTCCGCCTCCATCAGCGGCGACCCGCCGCGCCTCCGCCGGCCGCGACAGCCGACCGCCCGTCGTCCCGTCGAAGCCACCCTCCGCTGGGTTCATCTCTCGCCGCCGCCAGAGCGTCGGCTCCTCACCGCCGCACCGCCACTCCGCCGCGGCCGCGTGCGCGTGGGAGGCGCCGCCTCCAGCCCCAGCGGCGGCCGCCCGCTGTCCCGACGCCGCCCACCCCCTTTGGGTTCACCTCCCCCATCGTGAGGAAGAAGAAGAAGGTAAAGTTTAAATTTTTTTATTGTAAAAATTATGTAACTTTTGTATATAGTTTTGGTAATTGCAAAATGGTCCCTGTACACGTTTTTGATGTAAATATTGTTTTCTGAGTTTGCACAAAGACCCCTGTGTTCATGCATTAATTTGGATCTTATTTTGGCATCTGTTTATTTAAAGAAAAATAGCATTGTGTGGAGCAACTAATTCTCTACATTGTGGGTATTTATTTGTATTTTTTGTGGTCTTTGAATAATTAATTAAAATTGTTCAACTGAAATTTAGCATATTTTACCCATTCCGTGCTCTTAAATTTTTATCTCATACACGGTTGCTCCAAAAAATCCACAAAAAGTAGGAATGATGCCTTGAAATGTGGTTAATTTACTATCCAAATTTCATTTAAAATGGAGATGTCTTATGCCTGAAATAATTCCTAGAGTGAATTTAGTATTTGATTTTTAATTAAATCCACATACATGCTTTTCACGAAATTTCAACTCTCATGTATTCTACATGAAAATATCTTTTTGGGATAATTCGCATTCTTCTTAATTTGATAATTTGGATTTGTTAAAAATTATTTACTCACTGTCACTCTATTTTCACTAAAAAATTCATAAAAAATTCATAACTTGTCAAAAAATTCTAAAAATATTACTGTAGTCTCCTTGCATCATGTTTTAGTTCTAGTAATTTTTTCATAATTTTTTCTTACTGTTTGTGCGATAAATTGCGAAAAAACCCATAAAAAGTGCGTATTTTTCATTATTGCATTTTAAACCTAAAAAATAAAAAAAAATGTGTTTTGTGTTCCCCACTGGATTAGGACTTTAGGAAAATTATAATTTGGCTGAATTGGATTAATTTGACATCAAAATTAATTTGGCCTTGTTGTATGCTTTGTTAGTGTCTTAATTCACTTGCATTCACCTTTCACCTTTGTTTTTTTTGCATAAAAAATCTAAAAAAAATACCGTTGAATATCTAGATCTAAGTTTTCGAGCTAAAACCCAAGTTGTTCCTTTGCCTCCCTATGTTCGACCCCGGACTTGCCCGTGATATAAATTAAAGCTGAGACACTCTTCACGGAGATCTTCTCTCGGTTCTGACCGAATCGCTAAGTACACGTATTACAACGTGACCGAATTAAATCTAGTATCTAGCGAGTCGTCAATAGTTCCAAAGAAATCAGGGCTCATTGAGGTTAGAAATGATAAAGGAGAGGAGATATCTAGTCGGGTACTGACATCCTGGTGTGTATGTGTTGACTACGACCGTCTCAATGCAACAACTAAGAAAGACCACTTCCCCTTGTCGTTCATTTATCAAGTTTTGGAAAGACTGACTGGCAAGGAGTTATTCTTCTTTTTTGATGGGTACTCTAGGTACAACCAAGTGGCAATCACCCCTAAGGATCAAGAGAAAATGACCTTTACTTGCCTGTTCGGCACCTATGCTTTCAGGGGAATTCCCTTTGAACTATGAAACACACCGACATTCTAGAGATGCATGCTTGCAGTCTTCACCGAGTTGGTAGGCAATTTTCTCGAGGTGTTTATGGATGGCTTCTCCATCTATGATGACATCTTCGATTCTTATCATGAGCACCTAGACAGAGTACTTCATAAATGTTGTGAAGACAATATGGTTTTATCACGGGAAAAAAGACACTTCATTGTCATAGAGGAGATTGTGCTGGGTCACATCGTTTCCAAACGTGGCATCAATCGGGCAAAGGTGGATGTGATTGCTAATCTAGAGCCACTTCAAACTATCAAGAATGTGAGGTCATTTATGGGGCAGGTTGGATTCTACAGAAGATTCATTCATGATTTCACCTGCATTTCCAAACCCCTTACAGAGTTATTGTGCAAGGAGATTGGGTTCAATGTTGATCATCAGGTCCTCCTTTCATTTAACCACCTGAAGGAGCAAATCACTCAAGCTCCAGACCTACAGATGCCAGATTGGTCTCTTCCTTTTAAGATCATGATGGATGCATCAGATTTTGCAGTTGGGGCTGTTCCAGGATAGAGGAAAGACAAGGCACCCCATGCCATTCATTATTCCAGTAATACATTAGATTAATCAAATAGAAATTACACTATGATAGAAAAAGAATTGATGGCTATTGTATTCACCCTTGAGAAGTTGCGATCCTATCTTGTAAGATGAAAAGACACGATCTACACTGACCACTCTGTTATCGGATACTTACAACAGAAGAAGGATGCCAAGATTAGACTGATCAAATGGATCCTTCTCCTCCAGGAGTTCGATTTGGAAATCAAGGACAAGCTTGGAGTTCAGAATGTGCTAGCAGACCACCTCTCTAGAATTGTGCATCAAGAGACTCTACTAAGCAGTGCACTCATCACAGACACCATCCATGACGAGTCGATTATGACCGTGGATTCACTCCCTTGGTATGTTGATATTGTCAACTACCTCATCTTGGGTGTAGTTCCACATGAATGGACAAAGATTCAGAAGGACAAATTCTTATCAACAATCCATTTCTACCAATGGGAAGATCCTCTCTTATTCAGGGAAGGAACAGATTGTATTTGGCATAGGTGCATTCCCCAGGTAGAACATCATAGTTTCCTCGAGCATTGTCATTCACTCGAATCTAGTGGACACTATTCTGGAGATAAAACGACAACGAAGATATTGCAGTATGGCCTCTGGTGGCCTACATTATTTAAGTATGTTGTAGCATATGTCAAACATTACACTGACTATCAGCGACTGAAGGCACCCTTACAGGTAAAGATTCCATGTTCCTGAAGATCATTCAGATTGCAGATGTATTCGATGCTTTGGGGATCAATTTCATGGGACCCTTTCCTAATAGTCAGGGATATGAGCATATCCTTCTTAACGTTTATTATGTAAGTCGTTGGGTTGAGACTATCCCCACTCAAGCACAGACAACCATACAATGTATCTCTTTCTGAAAGAAAACATCATCTCACGATTCGAAATTCCAGAGATATTGATATCAGATGGGGGTAGTCACTTCATTAACAAAGAGGCCAAGAAACTAATGAAGGAGTACAATGTTGAGCACCGAGTCACATCTCCTTACTATCCTCAGACCAACGATATGGCAAAACTATCTAACAAATAAATCAAGATGAGACTTCAAGAATCTTGTAAGCCGGACAGAAAAAATTGGTCCTAGCTTTTGAACTCAGTACTTTAGGTATACCGAACCGCTTACAAGTCTCCATTGGGCATGTTGCCCTATCGCCATGTATATGGAGAGCCATGGCACCTGCCATTGGAATTGATTCATAAATCATTGTGGGCAGTAAACATTTACAATTTGGACTCACAATAAGCTGGTCAAAAGAGAAAGGATGATCTAAACAGACTCCTGAAATCCAGAGACTATGCATATGATAACACATTGATGTACAAGGATAAGGTCAAACACTTGCAGGACTGGCACATTAGACGAAATATCTTGGAGACTGGATAGAAATTGTGTCTAATTGATGCAAAGCTGAAGATCTTCCTGGGCAAATTAAAGGGAAAATTGATAGGGTCGTTCAAAGCTCATGAAATGCGTGACAATGGAAGTATTATAATATCAGAATTTTCCCCTAACGCACAACCATTTGTCATCAATGGTCAACTACTGAAGCCCTACCTCGAGCATGACATTTTCTTGGCTGTTGTCCCCTCTATCCAAGTAATGCACTCTGATGATACATCCACAATAGTAGCATCATCACAAGATTCAGATAACGCTACTCAAAAACACTTACTTTGAAACATTCATATTTTATTCTTTTTGTTTACAATTTTCGTTCTTCAAAAAAGTGTGTATCACCCCTTTTTGTTATTATTTTACACTTAGGACGTACTTTATCCAAAGTATAGGGGTTGTGCACCCCGAATTATTTTATTCTTTGGTCCTCTATGCAGTCTCCTCTTCTTGTTCTATCCCTAGGGATATCTTACACTAAGCATAGGGGGCGATAATAAGAGTATGATCTGTTCATTGCAACCCTTGATCCTCACTGCATTGTGTACAGTCTGCTATGCTTAGGATTATTTGATCCTAAGTATAAGGGGGACGATCAACTTCTCATTCATTCATTCTTTATTCTTTAGGCTTTTCTATCTATACTCTGTACGAGTAATGTCTTCTCTTTTTTCTCTCTGATCTATGAGGACATAGCTCAAGCTAAGTTTAGGGGGGTCGTATATACTGTGTATATACTTTAGTCATAACTCGTACTTTCATATTTTTAATAATAATTATGGCTAAATTACTTTATAAATACTATACCATTAAATTCATTAAAAACAAACTCTTCTAGATAAAAGATGCATACTATTCCTCAAAATTTTTGTACACACTAATTAATAAATCTGGTGAAAATAATTTTGCAAAATGTTTGAAAAATAATTTGAAAATCTTTTTGAAAAATATTTTGAAAGTTTTTTGCAAAATATTTTTTTAAAATATTGTCAATGTTTGTAAAAATATTTTTTTATAGAAACTTCTTTTCTTTGTGTGAAATAAAAATGTTTGAAATACCATTTTCAAATGGTTTTGAAAATGCAAAAATAATTTAAAAAATATATATAAATTGTTTGAAAAACCTTTGCAAAATGATTTTCAAATGTGTAAATGTTTGTAAATTTTTTGTAAAAATTACTTTGGACTATAGTTTGGAAAATTGTTTGTAAAATGATTTTCAAACACGTTTGAGGAATATATATACATCACACTAAAATTCTTTACCAGTTATATAAATATATCTATGAAAATGATAACTTACCCCTTGTAGATTCTTAAAAATCCAATTTTTATAATAATAACATGCTTCCTCATGTAAATATTTGTACCTATTTTTAGCCAAAATCTTTTATTTTCAAACAAAATCATAAAAACATTTTTAAAATAAAAAATACCAAAAAATAGCATTCACATCATCTTTTTCAAAAACCCATAAAACGTTCAAAACTTTTAAAATTGCATCACAAAAATATTTTATGCATAACATTCACATTGTTTGGATTGTGTTTGATAATTAAACAAGTCTAAATAAAATTCGAAGATTGGAGTTTGTTTGGACCTTAAATCTACCTAATCATAGGAACCTTATAGGAACTGGAATTGAGGTACTTCAGGTGTAGTTGACATAATTCTTTGAGAATAATGAGACTTGGTTCAATGGATTCTTGACTGCCTAAGTAGACAGTATCGAAGTAAATGCGTGGCTCTTGTTGATAATGACCGAACTTGGACATCTACACCTTTCTCTGAGTTCAATTCAGTTAGAGTGGTGAGGGGATTGGATTTGCCACTATGAGACACACACAAGTGGAAACATTTCTCCTCAACTAGTGAGGGAAGTGTACCCCAACCATCCAGTAGCAGAGACGTCTCACGATAGGAGAGTGTGGGTTGCAATAATACTTCAAAAGAGGGATAGTCTACTTCCTGAAGGGGAAAAACTCCTTATGTAAATATTGTTGTATACAGTATTTCAATAAAAGAACTCCAAAAAAGTGGACAGGCCTGATTGAAAATAAAATACCCACTAGAGTATACATATTTTTATAGTCAATAAGCAAGTTTGTGCTTCAAAGTCATGATATGTGAGCCTACAGGTTGATGACTTGGCTACACTAGTCAAGAACCCAAGGATAGGTATCTACACTAGCCACCGTCCATTCTTCTTTTCACCCCCTCCACTTGAGTTGGTTTTCACTTGAACGTACAAGCAAATACCCTGCTCCTCGAGGAAAGAGTTGATGGATTGGGGAATCATTGGGTTGTCATACTGGAGAAGTCAGTCTCTTTGTCATTTTAGTTGGGGAAAGCCACTATCGCATACACTGTAAAAGTCATATTCATAGTCGTAAGGGTTTGTGTATGAGTTGAAGTGTTCTGACCTGGCTATTGAAGAGACTTGAGTAGTGTTTTGGGGTTCTCGAAGGCTGTTGTGTTTCAAATGCAGTTCCAATAAGGTTCCACCCGCACTAAAATTCCAAAGGTCCGATATATGCTCAAATATTTGATTTTGTGATGACAAGTTTGATCATTGAATTCAATCCACTTTCTTTATTTTTTTCTTTTCTTTATTTTTCTTTTCCGTACTTATTGCATAAATGTTTGCTATTGTCTAGCAAGGGCAAGTATAGAGGGGTGATGAATCCCCATTTCATCACCTTTGTTCTATCATTTGGGCCTTAAAAACCTTAGTTAATGCATGTAAATACCTTTAATTCATGGAAATTAACATTCATGCTTTGTTGTATAAATACTATATTAGAACACTAATTTTAGTGCCAAAATTTTAGAATAAAGAAAAGAAAAGAAAAAAAAATTTATAAAAGATATTTTATGACCCTAAAGCCCGAGACCTAGGCTTCTTGATGAATAGGTCCACAAGGAATAAGTTAGGGGGAGATAAGGGCCCCTAATGCAATAAAATTCCCATTTATTTAATTCATTATTTATGCATTTTTGGGACCTATTTTATTTCCCATTTTTTATAACTCAAACATTGAAACTTTGTACATTAAAATTGTAGATAATAATGTATCAAAAAATACAAAATTGAGGTTGTACAAAAAAAATATGAAGTGCACTTTTTATGTACAAAATAAAAAGCCAAAATTCCAACTTCACAGACCCATATCTTCCAAATAAAAACTAAAAATGTATCAAAATCACTCTAATTGTATATCACTTATCATGAGCTATTTAATAAACGTGGTTCGTATTTTTTGGAGTTGAGGTGTGCAAGTTAGGTTTTGGACCCCTATTTTAGAATATACTTGAATAAAATACTCATCCTATTTATTCTTTATTATTTTTATAATTTTATATTTTTATAATTTTATAAAGACTATTTATATTATATGTACATTTTAAAACTAAAATAAACCCATCAATAAAACATTACAATATAATAGAACATAAAAATTCTAAGATGAATTACCTATACTTATACATTTAATATACCTATTTATTTAAGTGTTCTATTATATCAAAAAATACTATAAACATATATTTATGTATCTAAAAATAAGTTACAAATATATAAAATAATAATATAAAATAGTAAAATCAAATCTACAAAATAAAAATAAAATAGCCAAAAACATAGATGAATATACCTTTAAATAAACCCTTAAAATTAACTTGTAATAAATAACACCAAAAATGAATAAAAATCATATTAAATACTATATAAAAGATTAAACATTTTTTTATTTTACTTTCAAAAATTAATAAAATCATTACTATTGCTAAATAATTATTTTCGAATAGTGAAGCTATTTTGTCCTGGAATGGGCTAACGTGGACCGATCCCCTTACAGGGAATGTAGACCCCAATCAACTTCCTAACTTTCAGCTCTGACTTCTGTTAGAGCCTCAAGTCCCTTATCATCATGATTATTCTATGCCACTCTGTTGATCCTTTCACCTCAAGCACTTCATAAAGATTGTGCGCCTCACGTCCTTCTACCTCGCGAGATCATTAGATCCTATTAATCTACATCGAGAGTATCAATAATCAATGTTCAAGTCCACCTGGGCTCAATGTCTATACGTAAATCACCGGTTTCCTGCTTCCTTTTTTGATCCCCCTTCGAGCTTTTCCAGATGTCCTTGCACGTATATCGAGGTCCAGGTGACAGCTGCGCACCTCCCCAAGCTTGGAGAAGACGTGGCAAGGACAAGGCAATGGTCTATGGTGGTGCTCCGGCCACCTTGCTCCCTAAGCTCCCTCTCAGGTATAAAAGCTAACCTTTATTACTTTCTAGGTAATGTTTAATTCGTACATTTTAATTCTGCAATTAGTTTAGTAATTAGTTTATCGATTTAGTGTTAGTCAACCCATTTCGTAGTTTGCTAGAGCCCCACTCTGACAAACCCTGTTCATTACGATCTGCCGTCTTTCGACCCGCCAACCTCCTCCTCATCCTTCCCTACTGCTTCTTATACGCCCCATGCACATTTGCTCAACCTGATCCTTCACAGATCTGGAGATCGAAGTCCAACTTCGTCGCCCTTCGCCGAACCTCTCTGTCGTACTCCATCTATCGTTTATTTACGCCAATAACAACCTAAAAACCTCTCATTTCCTTACTTTAGACCTTTCTGCAACATCTAGTTGACTAAAGACCCTTTGATGGTCGAGATTTGACCAAGCCGAGGCACTTAGAGCTCGAATCCTTCCTCGAGTTGGTTCCTCATCATCTGATCTCCAACATGTCTCGTGAGAAGTTTGTCTAATGCAGAGGAGATGGGGCAACGATCTATGCCCTGCGAGCTGCCTAGGTAGTTGAAGGTAGAAGAGTTGTCAGATTGAAGGCTAGGATTAAAACTACGTTCGATCAAGACGTCCCTCCAGTTTCATCTCAAGTTGTTGGATGCGGATGACAAGAGTCATTGGTCTCTTGCTAGATATCTAATCCTACTCGTCCAAGGCTAAACCTGTATGGGCCGACCCGATGATGACACATATATAAGTGGATCCCATCTGACCATTCACTAGCGCTACTTTGGAGGTAAAATGCTAAATCTATCCCCCTCTTTTTTGTATTTATTTATTAATTTTATAAATAAAGTGAATAATGTAAATAAAAAGGGAATTTTGTATGAAGACCCCTAATGTTTATGGTTATTACAAATGGGTCCATGTTAGGTCACCTCACGTGTCATCCCACGTGAGGTGGCAATTTTGCAAGTACACCCCTATTATTGATTGTATATGTTTTTGGTACAATAATTTAATTACATTGTTTATTTTTGGAAAAATTGCACAGAGGTCCCTGTACTTTATTTTATTTACATGAATACCCATGTCAACGATTGTATTTCTTTGTGTTTGTTATATTTATTTAAAATATCTCCGGTGCTCTAAAAATCACAAAAATATAGTTGGAGGCTCTTCATTGCTTGTAATTTCATGTTGAGATTTTAGTTTGCAATTTTGGACAATTTTGCTATTTATTAAAAATGAAATGAGTATGTTTTGCCCCTGTCTAGCTTATAAAATACAAAAAATTTGGAAAAACTTTTTGAAAAAATCACAAAATATATGTTCCTTATCTATGTGTTTTTAACATTTGGACCAAAAATCATTAAAATAGAAAAAGAAAACTCTTGAAAATTGATAACCCTAAAAACATTTATAAAAATTTTAAAAAAATTATGAAAAAACCTAAAAATAGTCTTTTTTATTTTATAATTTTCTCTATATTATTAAGTATTGGTAAAAAATATTTGGAAGATTTTGGACTAAATTTTCTATTTTTAATTTCCATTTCAATTTCGAGCTATTATTTTATCCATGTTTTAAGCTATTTTCAATCTTTAAAATATATAAAAATTAGTGAAATTCACAAAAAAAATCACAAAAACAAAAAAATTATTTAAAATAGAAAATTATTTATTTATGTAATTTTTTTATAGTTCTAGTTATATCTATGTCTCTTTTATCTATATTGTACGTATACTCTTATGTTACCTGTATCACTTATTTTTTTTAAAAAAAAGAAAAAGAAGTATGAAAATCTAAAAATCCAAAAAGAAAATATAAAATTAAATATAAAAATAAATATAAAATTATAAAAACAAATTTATAAAAAATAAATTAAAAGTTAAAAACCCAATATATATATAGACATGATGAATGACATGCCTACTATGATGGTAAAAATATCTATAGGTTACCCATTTTTCTCTCTATGCTTCGAACTCTACACACTTACTTGCTATACATTTAGTTATAGATAATAATAAATTTTAACTGACATTTTGTGTTATTCATTGCTTTATTTTTATAATGGTTTGATTGTTCATGGATTGAGGTTTTGAGAGTGGTTGCTTCAGCGACATTGTAGTATCGCCATGTGTAGACTACTCTAGACCCTCACTAGATCTCTCTCATCATGGATAAGGTGAGGTGATTTGCAAGTGGGAACGAGGTGTAGGGCACGATGAATATAGGTTAGAGCTTAGAGCACTAGCAAACTAAAATTTTTGGATTTTATGAAAAGCTATATGAAATTAAACCAAATAAAAGGCAATACTATATTAAGGAACCAAAGATGAAACTAAAAATAAAAGGATCACCTGGTCGGAATGACCTGGGAACTAGAACCAAGGGATGAGCTCCGTTGATGTATTGACTTAACTTCCATGCACCTTCTTCTCGCCTGAAAACTTCGAGGACACCCTCCTATCACTAAGTTGCACACTCCAGATATGATTCCAATGGGTTAAAACACTAAAAGGGGTTAAGGGCTCACTAGAGGTGAGGAAGATATTATATAGCAGTGAGTGATCGATCATTTTGATGTGGATTTTTTCAAGAACTGATGGAGACAAACATTATTGGATAGGCAGGTGTGGATCATAGTCAACCAATCAACAATATTTAAGAAGAAAATGAGGCTGAGACAAGGCTTGGATTTGCATGTAGAAATGGAAGAAGACAATGACAGACTGGTCTGAAGGGGAACCTTGAATGGGGGAGGAAGGTTTGACATGGAGTTAACCATTATTGCTCCTTGATTAGTCCACATCCCTCGCAAATAGACAAAATAAAATTAGAAATAGAATAATGAGAAAATAACATAGAAAATGATTTTATTAATAAAAACTCAAACATATAAGTCATTTCTTATTTACTAAACAATTATTGGAGATTTTTATTTATTTATATCAACTTATTTAGTATTTTATATTATTTATATAGTTTATAGGTATTAATACCTCTATACTATGTATTTACATTTCTATTTTGTTGTTTTGTGATTCCATGTTTAAATAATTTGTTTATGTATAACATTATTTAATACATATATACATACTTTTCCGGGATTTTTATAGTTTAATTTATATGTAGAAGAAAATATATATTTACAACGTATGTACCTTATACCTATATATTTATGGTTTATTGATTATTTTTTGTAATTTTTAATGTTTTTACTCTCATTTGTATTATTTGTAGCTTTTTATAGTATATACAATTATTTAAAAGCATAAAGAGAGTAAAAATATAAAGAGTAAAATATATAGGCTTTTTATACAAATGTACAAATATATAGTACCACAATTAGTCGTCTTTTGAATCATGACTCTAATTCTAATGAAACCACCTTCATTTTATAGATAATTCAGTTGGAAATTCAATGGAGGTGAGTATGATTTATTTTCAGTCCATATGGAGAAGATATTGATCAATGAAGTTCTGCTTGTGGCATTTTCAACTAAGTGTACTGAGTAAATTGTGTCCCTTATCACTCACAGAGGGTCTGTTCTTCCCCTCCACTTACGAGAGGCATTCTCCTCCCCATCCATGCTTCTTTGTAGCAACGGACTCCTCTCCACCTCTTATTCCCGAAGCGTGGAGTGCTCCCCAAGTTCCCTCTCCCTGCAACGGGTTGGCTTCTACAACCTTCTAGCCCCCCCCCCTATAAAAGTGATATTTTCTATTGCATCTTGAGGTTGTTCACTCCTCATTCCATAACAACGGTAGTCTTCCCCACCAATGAGATGCATTCCTCTTCCCCTCTTCGCAAGGGTGTCGGCCCGTTGGCCTAGCGTGATTTTGCAATGGCCAAATAATTGTTAGTTGATATCTTTTAGGATGTAATACATTTTCGATAAAACTCCTCTAGGTATGCCTTTACGTTGCAGCTTATTTATCATAACAATAGAACCGAGTGAAGAGCAACTCATTAAATATCTTGGAGGGCTAACACATGATGATAAAGAATCGACAATCACAATAGAGTTCCCTAAATCATATGCCAACCATACAAATGCCTAGAAAATTTGACCACAAGACTTTTGAGATAGTGATCTTTAAGTCTTAGCATCAAGAACGTAAGACTTTATAGATAAAGATCTAAAAGGTCTTAACTGTAGATGCCTTATAAGATATAAGATCGAGTCTTAGTCTTAGGAGATAGAGATATCTGGGAATAAGTGTATTTACATAAATAGAAATTACATACTTTTTATAACTATTTTTCAATTGTATTGCTAAGGACACTATGATTTACAAGATTAAGTATTGGTTGCATAAGATGCAACATTGGCATTGGATGCGAGCACTGTTACCAAGAGATATGAAAGTGCCATAAAAGGACTTGGTATAGTCTTTCAGTAACAGAGTGACTGATAAGCTAACCTAGCTATTTTTCTAAATAGTCTATGATTGTTGCATGAGTGTGGGTTTAAAAGATTATCCCATGAATAACTCTTTGGGCTAGTGGGAGATTGTTGGACATGCGAGCCCACGGTGATCCATTATGTAATAAATGTTATTGCAAATATCATTTCATGATCTGAAATAAAGAATAACTAATTTGCATAATAGGTCCATTCATACAATTAGGGTTATATACCATGGCCATCTTAATGATCATACAACTGTTGATTCAATTGTCGAATCATAGAGGCTGGTGCTTGGATGAATATCTAGAGAATTAGATTGAGGACTCATCAAGCACCGTCAAACGATTATTAAGAGATGTTCTCCAACCTAAGCAGGAGATGGAAATCCCGGGTCTTTTGAATGATATCTGGCCAACCTCTTGATGCAAGTCCTCTACAACGGAATAGAGATTCGGATGTGTCACATTAGTTAGGTCAAAGAGTTGACTTAATAACAATGAGATAACCAATGTCCTATGTCGTATGTTGTCGCAATATTGGCACGCATCCTCTGACTGGAGACAAACGTGTTACTATATATCTGAGTATGTACACTTGGCAGACCGATAGGTTGATTACCTAATCAAGGTATATACATTGGCATGCTGGTGTACATACAAGGGCATATGAGTAATGTGATCTCTCAAAGGGATCATAGAGGTTCATTTCCTGAACTGGAAGACATGAGCTCACTCATGAGATATTGGAATCAACCGTGAAGGTGTCTTGCTCTGGAAGCTTTACTGAATTTGTATGTTTTATAAATGCTTTTCAAAAGTTTATGATCAATACCTAGGTATGATATATGCTTTTGGAAAGGATATGATCTATACCAACTCCAAATTATCAAATAAGAAAGCTAATGGTAAAACCTTGAAGGAGACAGTCTAAATAGATCTAAAACTTCGAGCTTATTCTAGGTCTTCCAGTATGCATGATGTACATGTATGAGGAATACATATGGGTGATGTGACCATTAATGATTATATTACCATGACTGTTCCATTCCTAGGGAATGATGAAATGGGTTTGGATTGTAGTGAATCCTCTTAGTAGATAAGTAATCTGATCTTGGTCCCAATGTTGGATAGTGATTTGAATGTGATTCAGATGCAATGAAAAAAATTAGATTTACTGTTTTTATTTAATCAATCATCTATGGGAGGACCGTAAGATCTAGATTTGAGATTTGATCTCAATATCCAAGTCACAATAAGTGGAACATACAATCGCCCTATCCTTATCTCCAAGTATCCCCAGAGAAAGCACATTATCATTGTAAGAGTTCAACAATAATTTCATTGTTGATATATGTATTCGAGCATTAAGAAAATTGATAATTAAATGTTATTTATTATCATGAATAATATGAATTTCATTCATATTATTAGGAGATTTATCTAATATAATTAAATTTGATTTATCTATCGGAGATTTTAAAAATGTGAATGTTATTAATATTATTAGGGCACATGAGACTGGAGATCCAAGATGATTAAATATGATTTAATAATCATGTATTTGAAAAATGTGGATAGCACTATCCATATTAATCATATATATTATAAATGTGATTTATAATATATAAGAGAGAGCTATTTTTAAATAACATTTACAATTTAAATGTTGATGTGAATTGGATTCGCATTTAACAATTAATAGAAAATGTAATTTACATTTTATTTTAAGTTATGAATGTGATTCAAAAATTTCCATCGGCATGATTGCAATTTTCACAAAATATTTATGAATTTTTGTGTGAATAAATTTGCAACAAAAGTTGTTGTAAATTATTGAAGATTTTTATCGGATAATGTAATCTCATGAGATAAAGAGATAAAAGCCATATTCCATCTAAAGGTGGTGGAAGGCAACCAAGTCCTAATTGGAATTGGTGGTCGTCCCCCCTTTTATGGGAAGATGCCAATCTCTTTCCTATTATCTCCAAGTGTAATTAATTTAATTTGAAATTAATTTGTATTTATTATTAAATAAATATATATATAATTAAATTAAATTAATTGTTGTTGTATTTTGCAACAAAATCATGGCCATTGAAAGAAATACAAATCAATCTCATCCATTGATTTTGTGGTGTCCATGAATTGAGATCCATGGACTCCAAAAAAACTATATAAAAAGAGGCAACCCTTGATCTTCAGGAGACAATGTAAATATGCCCTCTCCCTCTCTCTCTACATGCCACGTCTCTCTCTCTCTTTCTCTCTCTCTCTCATTGTGGCCATCCACCATGGAGCCTTAGAGAGAGTCACCATCGCCACATCATCGTCGTTATGCTGCCGGGTCATTTTCTCGTGGATCTTCATCTCCTTCGATGCACCTCGCTCGTAAAAAAGATGTTAGATCTCGTGTGATGAGATCAGGAGATTTATTGCTTGGATCATCAAGATGGATTACGAGGAGCAAGCATTTCATCAACGCACTTGCAAGCGTCTCCTCTGTCAGATCGGACTTGAGACAGGAGGTGTCTTCCTTTAGAGACTCGATCGCAACCACGCTTCAAGGGGTAACCTTAATACCTTTTGATTGTTTAGATGAAATGATCTGAGAAGTGTTCTTGGATCATGTGGTTTCATCGTTCATTTTTTTAAAATTCCACTGCCCTGAGCTACTAGTACGACTAGTCGCTCCAGATCACATATGATGTTATCCTCATGCTTCCATGATGTGCTTAAGGATTTTCCCATATCCTTCAAATGGCTACGATCGACAAAAGGCTACCAAGGTGGGCTTCTATGAAACTCTAGCATTGGAAAGTTAGAAAGGTAGAAGTGGAAAAACAAATACAAGACCTTTTTGATCAATTTCAAATGCATGAGTCAATGAATTCGCTTGAGAATCTTCAAAAAGAGCATGATGAGATATTAAAGACTGAAGAAATATTTATTCCAATGCTCCAGACATTAGTAAATAAACTACTCCAGACATCAGTAGATAAACTATGGAGATAGAAACACCAAGTTTTACCTCCTATATGCAACTATTAGGGAGGGAAAAAATACAATCAATTGGATATGACTAGAAGATAACACTTATATAGGGAATAGAGAAGAAATTGAAAAGTCCTTCTATAATCATTATGTTAACATATTTTGCAGGTCCAATGGGGTCATCATATTCCCTAAAATTATTACAATAGAATACACAAAAAGAGTTGGCTTTCATCCAATTGATTCCTAGTAAGGATGAAATTTACAAGGTCTTCCTAAAAATGGCCCCTCTCAAAAGCCTAGTCCAAGATGGATTTAAAGTTATTTCGTACCAGAAGAACTGGAACTAATAAGAGATGAAGTCGCCTGCTGCATACAGTCATGCTTCCACAACGGAAATATAGATAGAAACATAAACAAAACATATATCTCCCTAATCCCTAAAAGGAAAGATGTTGATAGCTCACAGGATTTCTTGCCAATTAGCCTGGCGAATATCATATATAAATCCACTGCCAAACTTATAGCTAATAGGTTAAATCCCATGTTGCAAAGAGTTATTTCCCTCACCATTCTGCATATCTCCCTTGCAGATATATCACAAATAATGTCATAGCAGCATCTAAAATCATTCATGCCATGAAGTCCAAAAGAAGAAAGAACCATTACAAGGTGATAAAATTGGATATGGAGAAAGCTCGCAATCGCATAGAGTGGAGATTCATTCTATATTTCTAGCACAACTACGTCTTTCTTCTATATTTATCAGCGTAATCGATTCCTGCATAACGATGTGCACCTTGCGACTACTCATCAACGGTGGACCAACCCATACCATCTTTCCTAGGAAAGGGTTATGCTACAGATGCCCCTTATCCCATTCCTTTTTATACTTGGAATAGAGCTACTTTCTAGACTCATGGATCAAGCCCTATAACACAAATTCATTGCAGGATACCAAGCCCATAGACATAAGATGCCCATCTCGCATCTTATATATGCTGATGACACCTTGCTCCTTGGTAGAGCTACAGAGACAAAGGCCACATCCTTCACTCAATTATTGTCAACATATAGTCAATATTCATGTCAAGCAATAAACTCCCATAAGTCCAAAGACACCTTTAGCAAAGGCACTCTGCAACAACTCCAATCAACATCATGAGGAAATTGAAGGTCCATAATGAATTCAAGAATGGCATCCGAGAGGCATGTTCACAACCAAATTGGCAAGCCAATAGCTTGTACAATATAATAGAGTCTAGGATAAGCAAAGGCTACAAATAATCATAATGATTTGGTCTGACACTGAATTGGATCCATGTGTAAAGCCATTCATGTGTAAACTACTAACATATTGTCTTTCTTATGGCAAAAACCTAGACTCCAAGGTGCAACATTATGATGATATATATGTCATTTTTCACAGCGCTCTGGAGGACGAGAACCATCTATTTGGAACCTGCCCGTATGCACATGCCCTATGGTGTGGTCTTAGATACAAGATGTCTCATAACTTCAACACGAGTGAACTGTTCTTTAAAATACTCAATGATCTGACCAAGAAATCCCATTTCCCATACGCTTAGACATTTATGTGATCAAAGATATGGATCACACTCCAAACCCCATGATCACACTAAATAGGCTTAAAATTTTGTGGCACAACGATTACATCAAAAGCTCACCTAGTGATATCCAGATTATAGGAGCTGACTTTGCACTTGAGCAAGTTGCCCACGTATGTGCATCCAAAGGACAAATATCACAGGTTAGTATAGTAGCTAATGCGTCTTATAATTTCAGGAAAGCAACCATAGACATGATCTCCCGCGATAATAAGGACCTCCTTCTAGCGAAATCTGAGTTTGTCACACTACCCAAAGCCCTGAGGAGGCAGAAGCCTTGGCCATCAAATCAACAATTAATATTGCGGCCCATTTCCAAGGCAAAAATATTACAATCCACTATGATTGCAAGAATGTAGTAAACATTATCAATCGTGCTTGCTCCCCATTAGAAGACTAATGGAGAACTTCATTGACATACTTCTTAGGTCCACCACAATCATGGTGAGTTCATACACAAGAAATACGATTTCATTTTCTTGGTTTATGTTTTCCAATAATTTTAGGGATTTCTACCCGGCAGACCCTATAAACTTTGCCAATCACCTCTACGACCTTTGAAACAACCTAGTTCCTCCCCCGATCCTGTAAACTTGCCAACTCTTACCCCATGAACCCTCCGGGTAATATGCTTTAAGCCCGTGGAGGTTCTTTGGGTAATTTACAGGGTCGATGGGGTAATTATGTTGTGCAAAAGGTCGTAGAGGCATTTTAAAACATTTATAGGGTCTGTTGGGTAAAAAACCCATAATTTTATTGTTTTATATAAATTATAATGTACATATTTTTTGTTGACCACATTATTTTTTGGAGTGTGTATGATGATGAATAAAATAGTATAATTTTGAGCTATTTGCACATTATATGGTAATTGGCATTTCTTGGATTTTTTACATTATTTATTCCTATCTCCCCCCTACTTAGCATTTCTTGGGTCTTAGGGTTCATGTTCAGTCAGTATCATTAATACCTCCTTTATTTTAATTTTCTTTATTCTTTTATTTGGAATTAAATATATGCATTTATAGAGCATTACATCAATGTTAAGATGTTAATTCATGGAAGTTAGTGATACTTACATGTATTTTACTCAGGTTTTAAAGCCAATATAAAATAATAAAGGTAAATGAATGGCTATTCATCACATACTTACTTTATATGATCGATCACACTAGTTAGTCGTCAACTTCTTTCTCTTATTTTAAATTTTTGATGACTTTTCCTTATTCCCCTTTATTCTTGCTTCCAGCAAAAATGATCCCAAGAAATAATTTGTCGCTTGATCATTTTCCACAAGACGGTCTAATGCCTCGACCGAAGAATGCAATTCTCTCATCGCCTTCACTCTCCTCTTCATTGCTTTGTGGTAATCGATCCACTGGCTCATCTTTGTAGAGTGTATTATGACGAAGAGCAACATCATTGTATGCAATAACCTACATACCTTCTCCGACATTTCCTTCTACATAGGGTTTCAGAACTTGTATATTATGTGTATTTCTCCCATTATTGTTGCCTAGTTCTTTACAAATATGAAGGTGACAGGTGACTCATGCAAACAATGCCTTCATTCTCACATTGAATGTAATGGTGACTACTCTTAATTGTTCATGCAAAGGACCTATAGTGAATGCTTACCTAGTGGGAGACATGCATATACCTCGTGAAATAATCTGATAATGTCTCCTCACTACGAAAGCTTTCGAAGAGCATTGTTCTATCTCCTCCCCCATCTTTCGCCCTCTTCCTTGCTTTCTTAATCGCATCTTTTCTTGGACCTTGAAATCTTTGAGTATGTCTCCAATGAATTTCAAACTTTCATTTTCATCTTCATAAATGAACTTCCTCTTAGTTGGAGACTCTTTCTATCCTAACCACACCACCAAGAACCTGCCTACCCTTTGGTGTCTAGGTATACTGCATTGTGACTTATTTCTCAATCGATTACGTGGAACCTTGGAAAATTAGGCATGTTCAACCCTTTGACTAAGACTCCATGAAGTTTTCAAAAACTGCTAATGACAATTCTCCTCCTCAACCCTCTACTTCCAACCTAAATCCCTTCATTCCAACATTGTCACCTCACTTCCATTGGTATGTACCCCAGCCTTACCGTCATGTGTCCTCTACCTTAGACTACTCTTGGGAATACTAAAACCAATGTCTTGCCCCCTACCATGTTCTTGGTACTCAAGAAGTACCTGATGCGATCTCGCTCCCCATAAATCACTAATATGAGCGTTGCAAAATAAATAATGTTGCACAACATCAACATAGCTAATGAATATGCATTTCATCATCCTTATTCATTTATTTTAACATACAATCGCTTATAAAACACATGTAAATACTAATAAATCTCACATTTTACTAACCCTCTCTCTTGTGCATATATTGTATATTTATCACTATTTTCACCTAAAATAAATAAATAAAGAAATAATTGAAAAATAAAGAAAACTAAAGACTATATATATGTAATAGATGCATAATGACTCTGACCCCGAGAGTAGGTATAGACTTGACCTAATCGACCAGGAATAAAGTAGGGGGAAATAAGGCCTAAATACCAGAAAATCAAGAAAACTAACCCTCACTTGTGTATATTCAAAACTTGTATATTATTGTATATAATACATATTCGTTGCACTAATTTATTCATTAATAATTTCACCTCAAATAAAAATGTTTTCTTCTTGGAACTTCTACATAAAAATATGATGTAAATATTATAAATAAATGCAAGAAGAATAATTGTACATTTTGTAAATAACAACACTTTGCAAAAGCCACCAAGCTCAATTCGTCAGATCAATATCATCTCCATTAAAACTAAAAATTAACCAAACTCACGTTCATTATACTTAGAATTAAATAATCTTTATAATGGAACTGGTTTCATGAAATTAGAGTTAAGATGTAAAATGTGGTTTTTTTAGTGTTTTGTATATTATTTGTATTATATTGAGTGAAATATATCTATTTGTTTTATTTAAACATATTTATGTATATTTTATTTTTAAGTATTTGTATATAACGTACTTGACTTATATAAAACACAAATAAAAATCACAAAATAAAAAATACACAAAAATAAAATAATGTATATATTGTATATGTATCACTATGTATATTGTAAAATATTACTATTTATTTACCCTAATAAATCATCTCTAAAAACAAAATAGAAATATCATCAAAGTCCTTGTAAAATATCGTAAATTAATAAATTATAAAATTATATGTATATTTCAAAAATAATAAATTAAAAATCATTGTGTTGTATATAGAGGATTATATACCTATAAATAACATATTTTAATCATTTTTACCCATGTGTATATTTTATTTATTTCATTAAAAATCACCATAAATACACTAACTTAATTTCTAACATTTTCTATTTATATTATTTATTTATTTTAGTTTAATCTCTAGCTTTTTTCGGTTTATTTCATCCTTCTTGTTTTTTTCGTATAGTGGTTTTCGACTTGTAGCCGTGGCATGTCCTGGTTGGTTGAGCACGGTTATGTTGACCTAGGTCAACTCCCCAATCCATGTTCCCATCCGTGTTTCTCACTTCTAGAGTTACTACTCATTTTCCTTCATGTGTCGGTCATTAACATCGTCCACTTCCTTTGCTGATTCGTCAACCCTAATTATCCTCTCCATCGCCATATTGTCATCTTTACCTGTTATGCCTCGGATTACGTGTAATTTTAATTTCAAACTTCATCAGACCTTCTACTATTTATACATCCAAACCCCTACCTTCTTCGGTTGTTCGACTTTCCACCGTCATATTCATCTGAGATCGTGTCCAGGCGAGAGTTGTTGTGACAGAGCAGTTTTTCCCTTCGATTGGAAGCGCATCAGAGATAGTTGGAGGCGAGATCCATCACATCACCGGAGTCCTCTGCCACAACATCCGAGCTTCTTTATCCTTCACCATAAATCGAGGTCATGACATTTCACCATCCACCGTAAGTATTTTTTTACTTTCCTTGATTTTTGTATTTTAAATTTGTCTTTTTTTCCACTTTAATAGGTTATCACTGATCATCATCTATCAGCTTCGATTTGCACGATCGAAGACCCACCAAGCATCATTTATCCTTTCCAATCTCCTACTAATATCACATGACTTTCTCCATCCCCTTTGATACCCAGATCAACACTAGATCACCACGGATCTAGAGATTGACACACCTTATGACCGTCCTCCATGGGAGTCCTCATCCATTCCCCCGTCTCAAGGTTTCTTTGAGATAATAATGACATTAGAGCCTTACCTCTGAGTTTAATATCTTTTGCAGGTGAGAGGAGCACAAACGAAGTAGGAAATCAACACCTAGAGCTTTTTTTTCACTCGTCGAATACCAGAGCTTCATATCTTAATGGAGCCATCTTCGAGCACTTTGGATCCATCATATGGATAGAGGATCATTGCAGGAACAAGGTATGATCTTAAATCGGCGACTCGAGTGTCAATCGGTCGAGATCTGGACAATCAAAACTCACAGCAGCAACCCTTCTTTACATTCTTCGAACGAGCTTCATATGTTGGATCAAGAAAAATCCTTGCCACGTTGCATCATCACAGTTATATTTTCCTTAGATTTCATCCATTAGATCATGTTTCCAAATTGAATCCATGATGTCCATGTGCGTTGATTTTGAACTGTCAAATCCAAGATCAGGCGCATCTCCACCATTGATTTTGTGATGTGGAGTAATAGAAAAATTTTGCTCCAGCATTGCCTTTTATTTATTTATAAGTAGGTCCCTTTAAGGACATGTGTCAGACTATGAGTCATTGTTCATCTGCATATTTTTCCTTGATTTTTATTTTATTTACTTTTTAGTCCTCGTTGAGATTAAACGCATGCTACACACGTGCATCTTTGGTCTTTTTGAAAGAAAACTGCAGCGTGTTTGTGTTACTTGGCCCCTCAAACTCAAACATTTGCATTAATATATGTGCCAGCGTGACTCACGTGTGCTAGCGCGCACCATTCTTTGACAAATTGCACTTTTCGCCCACACTTTCTATTTTTGTTACTCATTCAGTGTGTTAAAACATCAATTGCATTTTCGTCCCTCTAAAGTAGACTTTTATGTTACTTGTTAATTTGACTTAATAAATAGCTAATTATCATTAAAACAAATATAAAATTTATTCTTAACGTCTTGCTAATATCTTTTAATCACAATAAGTTGTGTTTCAAATTTTAGTTATTTTTCATATTTTTAATAAATCAATAACCCCAAAAGCATCTCCAGATTGAGTTAGAAAATCATCAAAAAAAATTAGGACTTTTAAAAAATTATGAAAAAATAGTGTGTGAATGTTTTTATTCATTTTTTTCTAGCTAATTTTTATTCGCAAAGTCAACATGAAAACAGAAAAATTTCAAATTTCCAAAAACACTTAGAATTCTTAGAAAATCATTGAAAAATATATTTTTTTCATAAAAATGTTTACTGGAAAGTTGAAAATTTCATCGTGTTGTTTGTGTATAATTTCTTAATTTTTGTTTTTATTTTCGATTTTAGAAATCCAAAAACATTCGCATCATTTTCTGTTTATTTTTTTCCTATTTTTTATTTATTTGAAAACAAAAAACTAAAAGTTATCAAAAATTCAAAAAAAATAGTAAAGACTTATTAAATATCCAAAAAAATTTAGTTTAATTTTCTGTACATTTTTACTTGATTGTAAAAATACAAAAAACTTGTATTCTTTTCTTTTCTCTTATTTCTTTTATTCTTTTTGTTTTCTTTTATTTTCAAAAACATAAAAAGGTTTCACAATTTAAAAAAATCACTAAAAATATAAAATCAAAATTGCATAAAAATATAAAAATTAAAAACTCATTAAAAATTTTAAAATAAAATTCACAAAACAAAGAGTAGTGTGCATAAAATTCTGTCTTTTATTTCATTGATTTTTCATTGGTCTAATAACCCTTGGGATCATTGTAGCCTCCTTGTGTTCGATCCACTATGTTATAAAGGGTAAATAAATAGCAAAACTAACTTGCTTACATTTCTTCATTTATGTTTGAGAGTTCATCAATAATTTTTGTTGAGGGATTTTTAGGGTTGCATCGACACTTGATTAATTTCACTAAATTAAACCCCCAGGATTTCCCTACTCAACAAATGGTGTCGTTGTCGGGGAGGCACAGAGAGGGTAGCTAGGTTTTTCTACTTATAACATGTTTTTCTTGCTTTGTAGATACCTGTTTATTTTTGTTTCTATTTTCTTATCTTCATTTTCGATTATTTTTCTTCTTATTTCTATTTGTATATCTGTCACTTGTATCTATTTCTGTCTTTTATTTATGTCTTTTATTCATTTCATTTATATATATATATATATATATATATATATTTGCTATATATTATTGTGTGGATTGTATGTTATTAAGGAGTGAGCACTCACTTCGAATTCCACTTGCCGTGAGGGAGCTTACACAAAGCTTGTAGGATCTGGTTTGTCGGACACTGAAAGCTCCCCAAGATTGGACTTAGGGATTCAATCAAGATGTCTTTTATTTTCTCTTTTCATTTTGCGTCATAACCACTTATTTGTCCTTGTTTGTTTTTTGTCTATATTGTCTTATTTTATTTTTCTTATTTTGCTCATAATTTTGATAACTGTGATTTGACATCTCTTTTATTTCTCTCTTTCTTGCGAGGGTTATTTCTTCATCGAGTAGTAGTAGAGCGTAGGAGGAAGACGCATAAGACTTGGAAGATTTTGCAGAATTTTGCACATACATTTTTTTTTCATTTTAGACTTTTATTTGCATTATTAATCTTGTAAAAAGTTTTAACTATTCTTTTGGCACTTGCCACTTTTTATAAAATTTTCTACGGCCATTATATACCCTTGTGTGTCGAGTCTGTTTCACCAAGTGTCGGTGCTCTTGGGGGATCTCGTCAGTTTTTGTTTTCATCGCTTCTATTTTTATTTGTTTCTTGGTGTTTTATGTGTTTAATCCCTTAGAAGTAGTTTTATTTGCTTTCAAGAACAAGGTAATTGATTAGGTCCAAAGCCCTTAAAAGAATATAAGTTCTTATAGACTAGATCGTGAGATTGGACTTAATCAAATTAATTTGTTCTTGTCCTCTAATAAAAGTTACTTATTAGGATGCTTCTCTTGCATCATTTTAGTTAGTTTATTTTTCTGTATTTATTTTTACATGAGGATCATTTTGCATGTAGACTGTAGGAGCAAGGTACATATTTCTATCTCGTGCATGTATCATTGATTTCCGTCGCATTGACTTTTCTGATCTCCTCCCTTGAGTTTTTTTCACCTAGGAAAGAAAGGAATTAGAAAATTCGTTGGAATGATTCTTAGAAAAAAAACCAAAAAAAGTGATAACCAAATAAAAACGGGAATGCTAATTTTTGCTCGACCTTAAAACTAAACATAAGGACAAATCATCATTATTTTGGGGAGAGTAAGCCCCTCATTGTTTGCAGGTACTTACATCCAAAAAGAGTGGTTGTGGAGGCAACCATAAGGATAGAGCCCAAATCCCTGGACATGTGCCCTATGATCATGTACGCATCTCTGTGGTGTATGATTGAGATGCTATCACTTACCTCATACGTTAGAAAATCATTTTGGTGTGCTCATTCTCCTTTCTCTCTTTGGACTTCATATTGAACTCGACAGCCCAGGCTAATAGTTCCATTGATTGGGTTGGATTGAGATCTTACGTTAGACGATAGAGACGACTCACCATGTGTGCTTGGTAGTAAGTAGCTTCTTGTAGATTCACTAAATTTTAAATTGAAAAGATCGAAGACCGAACTCTTACAGTCCTCACATTGCATTCTGTTGGTGAATCGGGGGTTTGTGTTGTGTCTGTTTGTTAGTGTCAAGATCCCTATGCACCCTTCACACCTTTTATTCATTTTTTTCCTCTTGTGTTGACTTTCATGTTCTCGCATCATTTTTTTTTCATCGAAGATGTTGTATTGGAGTATTTCTTGTTTGAACTCTACAAGCTCATTTCACACTCCATTTTGGTCGTCTTCTATTGAGGAAGACTTAATTTTGGGATATCCCTCTTTCTCTGCATCGCCAATATTTTCACCAATAAATCCAGTGTTTGAGATTGACTCTATTCTCGAACTGCCATTTGAGACTTCTCCATTTATGAGGACTAATCAAGAGCTGTTTAAATTTTCAGCGATCAAGTCAGAGCACTTGATGTCATCAAAGGGAAAGAGTACCATGGTAGAGAATGAGATCAACATTATGTTGTTAGCATCTATCTAAGATATTTAGGCATAGTTGACTGAGCAGTGTGACATCCAGGCTAAATTGAGAGATATGATCTTTGAGCTGTGGAATGAGAGACAAAATAGGAGAGAGGAGGGTGAGCAGCCGAGTGGAGGTAGGTTTGGGGAAGGTGAACCACCAGAGCCAGTGGCTAAACTCACACTTAAGGATGTCGATAATCCAGGTGTAGGATAGACTAACACATGGATTCTGACACCAGCAATTCCTGGTCGTTTTGAGCTAAAATCCATGATTTTACCTTTAATCCCAATATTCCACGGACACATTAATTAAGAACCTTATGTAAACCTCAAGTAGTTTGACCGCATATGTGGCACAATATACTACCCTATCATTCTGTTAGAGGTAGTGAAGATGACAACTTTTTCATTCTGCCTTATGGATAAAGCATTATATTGGATAAACCATTAAGGGAAGGTTGTTGCATCTTGAGAAGAATTGAGGTCAGCATTTTTGAGCAAGTATTATCAACTTGGACGATTGAATTAGATGCAGTCCTTGATTTCAAACTTCTCCTAAATGTCCCATGAGCCTATTCATGAGGCTTGGGAAAGATTTAAGTATTTTATAGTGAAGTACCCCATTATAATATACCAAAGACTAGCCTTATGCAAAATTTCTCGGGGGTCTGAGCATTGAGAATCAGAAATTGGTAGATGCCACTTGTGAGGGGTCCCACTTCAACATGGAAGAGGATGTCCTTTATCAAAGTTTTTAGGAGATGGGTGAGAACTCTACCGCTTTGTCTTGTTTATGTGCTTTTCAGAAGCATCCAGTTACTTCTCCCTTAGTACCCATAAGGTTGTCAACATGACATCATCACATGATGTAGATAGGGTGGACAGTGCAGATCTAACCATCATAGGAAATCACCTATCCAAAGTAGATATAATAGAGAAACGATCCAAAGATCTTGAGAAGATACAAGTGATCGGGCAATGGAAAAAGTAGTTGGATAAGTTGAATGAGATTACGAAGCATCTAGAGCTTCTTATTAGTACGATTAATGCATGTCAGAGCATGAGTGCTGCAGCTGATACTTCTACTCATGAGCATACTTCTTCCATGACTTTAGCATAGCAGAATACTGGAGCACCATGCACTGTTCAACACATGTACAAACCTCAGATCATGTACCACAATAGTCATCTCAAACATGTATTTTACCATACCACTAGGACCCTCAATAAATTCTAAAGTAGCAGTCTCCACCTCCAATTTTCATTTAGGAGGTGAATGACATTTGTTTTGATCGAGAGAACAACCAACCCCATCTGTTAGGGTAAGGTAAGTTGGGCTCGTAGCCTAGTCAAAGGTCCGTCCACCATTTCTAGGGAGGGAGACCACAGCGTCAGCATTAGCAGTTACAACCTCATTATCCGTCTCCACACACTTCTAGAATTAAAGACTTGGACAACAGCTGATGCGGCCAGCGTATTTTCATCATCCCTATTATAAGGAGCAATCTACACATTTTTTGCGCCCTCCTACTCCTTACTATCAGTTTATAGTATTCTGGGTACTAGCAGCCTCAACATTACCAATCTCAGCAACAACTCATAGTTGAGCATCTAGAGGCACCTTTAGTGAATCCTGCGCTAGATCACCTTGCACTCCTGATGAAGAATATGAAGATTTGACTTAGAGGCTTGATGTCCTGACCACTACAAAGACATTTATACTAGCCTAGGTTGAAGCCAATCCCAACAACTTCAGACGCAAGGAGTAGGTAGCTCATGTCCCACCAACACTCGAGATAGGTATGGCCCTTGATTTTACTTACTTATCTGATGACATTCATCTAAGGAGTGGTAGGACACTGCAACTGCCCATGCTGTGGTTGGGAAAGGGAGATCGAGCCAATGAGAGAGCTACACCGACTCCATCATTTTCTTCTCCAGTTGAGTAACGATCTAGTGTAGTAGAGCAGAGCATGGAGAATCACCATCATCTTCTACTTCTTCATCACTATCACCTTCACCATCATTATTAAGAAAAAGCCAAAAGGATAATAAAGGAATATGCACAGTCGAGTCAGCCATGAAGCACAAACTCGTCGTGGAGTCTTCTTGTACACCAGCAGACCAAGCCGCTCGTCTAGTTTTATCTTTTTCTTCTTCTACTATAGTATTAAATAACATTATAAAGTCTAATTTTGATTGTCCACATGTACATGATGACTCTAATTTGAATAATAAATTTAGAAGTTTGATGTTTTTGATTTGGTTCCATTTCCTTCAATTTTGAATAAAACTAGAAAAATTGAAAAAATAAAAACGGCATTATATGATCTTGGAGTGGTAGAGATACTTCAAAACATCTTTTTAGAGATGCCACTCATCAAGGCCATGGAGTACATGTCCAGTCAAAAAGATAATGAAAGAAGCATGTACTCAAAAGCATCAACCCATGTAGAGCAATCGAAATAAAACACAAAAGCACATCTTAACCACGACCACAATTCATGCCATAAGCATCCTCCCACCCAAAAAGAAAGATAAGGGAGCACCTCACATCAGCAGATCCTCCATTAATCTCATGCCATCTTCGCTACTCACTGAGTTTGGGTTTGGGTCCTCTTATATCCACTAGGATAATCCTTCAGTTTGTTGATAGATCGATCAAGAGGTCGAGGAGTGTTCTTGAGGGCTTTATCATAGTGGTGCAAGGAATGAGATTTCTAGTTGATTTCATTGTTATGGATATGGATACCTGATGAATCTCCTTTTCATCACCTTTATTCTTTCATATTTCCCTTTAAACCTTAGCTAAATGCATGTAAATATCATTATTTTCCATTAGTTAACATATCTTATTTATTTTATAAATATTGCATAAAATATTGTTTTTAAAGTCAAAATAAAAGAATAAAGAAAAGAAAAGAAAAAGAAATAAAATACAAGAGGTGTTTTGTGATCCTAAACCCCAAGACCTATGCATATTGATGACTGGGTCAACAAGGATTAAAGTAGAAAGATTGGGGGCCAATAAATAAAAGAAACCCTAATTCATAAATGCCCAATAATTCATTTTTTCGACCTAATTTACTCTTTATTATTTATATCTCAAATAAATAATCTTTGTCCATGAAAGTTGTTGATAAAATTATATAGAAATTACAAAATTTATTTCAAATTAAAATAATACATATTGTACATTATACACTCAAATAAAATGCCAAATCCCAAACTTCCCAGACCCGTATCTTCTTCAAATGAACTCAAAATGATCAAAATCACTTCAATTGTATATAACTTCTAATTCGATATTTACTTTAATTTGGAGTTAAGATGCAAAAGTTAGGTTTTTGGACCCTACTGTACAATATACATGAATAAAATATTCATTTTAATTATTCTTTACATTTTTCATAATTTTATATTTTTATAATTTTTTCAATATTATTTATGGTATTTGTACATATTTAGAATGAAATATAACCATTAAAATACATTAAAATAAATAAAGATACAAAAAAATAAATACATGAATATACTATACATATACCTATGATAAATACATATATTTATCTAAATATGCAAATAACATAAGAAAAATAAAAAATATATTTGTTTATATTTTAATAAGTTATAAATACATAATTTATGATTATAAAATAATAAAATTTAAAAACAAAAATAAAAATAATACATACAATACATATGTAAATATACATATGATTATACCTGTAAATATTACCTTATATGAAATCATCTCAAAAAAAAATAAAAATATATATTAAATTCTACATAAAATTAAGAAATATTTTTTTTGTTCTCATTAGAAATTAATAAAATCATTTATTATTTTCTACCTATTTATAAAGCATTTTAGTCTTGGACTTCTCTGGTTGGTCCATGTGGACCAACAAGAATTAACCCTAGTTTACTTGGAGTCAACTTCCCCCTCTCTCCTTCAAGCGTGCTGGACCCGTCAACTCCTCGATTTTGCTCCATTTTCAAAGGCATCTCCTCTCTTATTTTCAATATAATCTGTATGTAAACCAATCTTCGACAAATCCTAATACACACCAACCGAAATCCTTTGAACATAGAACAAAACTCTCGCTAATCGCTAGTCAATAAGGGTTAGTCTCTATGCATATTAATAAAACACCTCACCTCCCAACACTGTTTGATCCCCTTTTTCCCACTTGAACCCTCATCCTTCGAATCTCTAGAGCCTTAGGTGACAACTGGGAGGCTCGCGGAGGGTGGTTCTCAGTGTAGAGCGGCGGAGGAGGTGCGATCCAGGTGGAGCTCCAATGACATCTCTCCTCCATGGGATAGCCAGGTAAGAGCTATCTTTACCTAGCTTTTTACGTCGCATTTTCATTTTATATTATAGTCGTAGTTTTAGTTTCCCTAATTTAATAGTAGTTTAGTTCGAATTTTACAAATCTTCAATGGTCAGAGCTCTTTGTTTCGACCATGTTCTGTTGTGCAATCAACAAGTTCCGACCTTCCTTACATGTCCATCTCATGCCCCCTCACCTTCTGCATTTATTTCACCTCTCGATCCATCTTGGTCTTTCTTGGATTAGTGAACCAGAGCTCCTTCTCCACCGTTCGCTAAAGCTCTTCCATCCCATCCCATTTCGACGTGCAACAGCTTCTAATCGGGCTGAGGCGAGTCGCTTCAAGCCCATGATTCTTCTTTTGTAGGTCTAAGCCATAAAGGACCTGAAGAGGGTCGATTTCAATGCTAGAGAATCTCCACAGGTTCCCATTTCCTTTTTGAGGTGCAGACCCCTCCCCAATGAGGCTCAGACCCTCTTGATGGCATCAGTCAATGGGGAGTCCTTCCAGGAAGTTGTGGAGCTGATCATCGACGAAGAAGGTGGTCAGTATGAGGAGCTACGCACGATCGAAGAGAGGTGTTCTTCCATGTTCTTCCTCATATCTCTAGAGTCGTTGGATCTCAAGCACGACCCATATCTAATCTGGGTCGACAACATCAAGAGAATCGTTGCCTCCATCCAGTTGCCCGATCTGTTCAAGTGCGCCCATGTGGTGCGCTTCTGACCGTTGGATTGGGAAAAATAAATGGTAAATTGTACAAACACCGATTGCTTTATTTTCTTTTATTTTTGATATTTTTAGTTAATGTTTGCAGTATAAATAAACATGTGAAATTTGGATAAACCACATGTTCTTAATTGTATTTTCTTATGCTTCAGTGCTATCCCACCTCACATGTGCGACAACGTGAGATGGGCAATTTGTTGGGGTACACCCCTGGGTTTTGTAATTTTAAATTAGTCACTAAATTTTAAATATAAGTTATAATCTTTTGGGAAATTTGCATGAAAACCCTTACCATATATTTTAATTGCAAATATGCCCTACATGTCTAAATATTTTATTGCATGTTTTCTATTTTCTAAAAATATCATATGTACCATAGAATTATGGGAAAAAGGGATAAGGTACCTAGATGCATGCTCTTTCATGTTATATAATTAGTTTTGCATTTTATGCACTTTTCCAATATATTACAAATCTAAAAGAGCACATTTTATCCCTATTAATGTTTAAAATAAAAAAATAAAACCATATTTAAAAATTACAAAAAAATAGAGTTTTAGTTCATTATTATAATTTATAGCCTCAAAACAAAAATCCCTAAAAAAATAAAAGAAAATCACTAAAATTTTAAAAGCACCAAAACCTAATATAAATTATAAAAAAATCTTTTATAAATCGAAAAAAAATATTTTTATCTTTGAATTTCTTTTTATTTATTATTTATTAAAAATAGTTTTGGAAAATTTTTACTTTATTTACAATTTTTAATTTCCAAAATAATTTGGCCTAATTAAAAAATCTTTGATTTTATCTATTTAGGACATTAAAATACCTAAAATTAGTAAAAACTCCTTAAAATCACAAAAACATCAGAAAAACACCAACAACACAAAAATATTCTATTTTCTATATTTGACTATTTTTACTTAATTTATATATATTATATCGTAGTTAGTATATATATACATAAATAATTTTATTTTATGTACCTACTATAATTATTATAAATATCTTATAAATTTCAATACTTTTAAAAAATAAAAGGATTATACATCAGGTATTTTTCTGATGTTTGTATATTTATTATATATATATTAGATATATAATCCTTATACCATATTACTTTATCTTATATATATATTCATATATTCATTTATATAATATTAAAATTTAAAAGAAATTAAAAATTTATAAAATATATATATAAATAAAAATTCAAATAAATTTTTTAAAAACAAAAAGCCCACACAAAAAGACTAAGTAGACACTTGTGTACAAAATTTACTTTGGTTAGAAATAATAATTAGGCTACCATGTTTTTTCTCAGTGGTTCGAGCTCTACATGCTTACACATTATACACCTTTATTTGTAGATTAAAGTAGATTGTAACTCACAATTTCTATTATGCATTGACTCATCATTTATATGTGGGTTTACTTATTGATCGACCATGGATTTTGTGAGCAGTCGCCACAACGACAATATATTCTCGCACATTGTGAGGATATTTTAGACCTGCGTGAAATCCGTGTCATCAACACCTCTGCATCGTTACTTCATACCCCAATTATACTTGATCAGCCTTTTCATGGAACGGTTGAGGCGGTAGTTGATTATGGTACTAGAGAGATAACCTTTCACTCCCTTAGTGTTAAGGTTAAGATAGAGAAGATCTTAGATCCGAAGCCATCACCACCACCTATAGCAGAAGTTGATAGAGATAGATACAATATATTATGAGAACTGTGATTTTCTTGTTGAGTTTCAAGAGACAGATGTTTTCATAGATTTAATTTACACAAAGGAGTTCTTTTCCGAGAAGGAACCTCTGGAAAGCACATTCGACATTAGCTCCCCTATTGATTATTCTAAGTTGGCAGCTGATGGATCTTTTGAGCTATTTTCTGAGGATCAGTATGAGTCACTTTCGGAGGTACACTATAATATACCTGATACTTTCTTTTGAGATTACTGACGATATACCTCTTGTTGAATTTTATGAGATTTTTGAGCATCCTGATGATACAAACCTTTCTGAGCGGAAGTTATCCAATATCGATGTCTCGGAGAAATTACTTGTTGAACCTACATTAGCCATGGAGGAAAGTTTACACAGTACAGTTCATCTACCTTCTATCAGTGTAGTTGCAGAGGTTTGTAGCGCTAATTCAGACCACCCTGATCTCAAAGTTTTACCCTCAACACTAAAGTATGACTTCCTTGCGGGTGCCCCCCAAATGTTTCCAGTCATCATCAATTCGTAGTTGAATGATGATCAGGAATCTCTCTTGTTAGATGTTCTCGAGAGAAACCGTAAGGCCATAGGTTGGAATATTTCGGATCTCTGTGGGATTAGTGCAGCTTTGTGCTCATACCATATCTACTTAGAGGATGACAACAAACCAACCCATGAGTGTCAGCGCCATCTAAATTCGAATCTCTCGGATGTTGTCATGAAGAGAATAGGAAAATGTGTGATACTGGCTTTATCTATCCCATTTCCGATTCCAAGTGGGTCAGTCCATTGCATGTGATCCTGAAGGAATTCGTGATTACTACTGTGACCGCTGTGAGGAGATTCTGACCCATACACCTACTTCATGGCATGTCTGCGTAGATTACCAATGCCTGAACTTAGCTACCAAGAAAGGATCACTTTCCTCTGTCATTTATTGATTAGATTATTGAGAGGTTGGTAGGGAATGACTTCTTACAGTTCTTGGATGGGTACTAAGGATATGACCAGGTTGTAATCGGTCTTGATGATCAGAAGAAAACTATTGTTACTTGTCTATGTGGCACCTATGACTTTAGACGGATGCCTTTGGATTGTGTAATGCCCCCCCTACATTCCAAAGGTGTATGTTGGTCATTTTTGTTGACATGGTAGGTAGTTCCCTCGAGGTCTTCATTGACAATTTCTTGGTCTACAGGGATAGTTTCAACTTATGTATTAATCATTTAGACTGAGTACTTCAACATTGTTGCGAGGTAAACTTAGTGCTCTTCTAGGAGAAGAGTCACTTTATGGTGACAAATGGAATTGAATTGGGCCACATCATCTCCAACATGGTATGGTGGTTGAACCGAGTAAGATTGATGTGATCTCCAAGTTAGAGCCACCGTAGAATTTGAAGCAGTTGAGGACATTCATTGGTCACAATGGATTTTATAAGTGATTCATTAAGGACTTCATCAAGATCGCCAAACCTTTAACTGAGCTTCTTTGAAAGGAGAGTGAGTTTATAGTTATTGAGAAAGTGCTCCTTGCATTTCACCAGACGAAAGACATGGTTACTAGAGCTCTTGTCTTTCACCCACCTGATTGGCCTCTTCCCTTTGAGATCATGACGGGTGCATCGGACTATGTAGTTGGAGTTGTTTTAGCATAGAGAAAGGATGGGATACTGATGAGCGGGTCTCGAGCAATTAAGGCAAGAAGGTGTCAATGGTCGTTGCGACCTCAACCTCTCGGGACCCTGCTCAATCAAGAAAAATGGAATCAGACCACCAAAATCAGAGAGATAAAATAAATAAAAACAAAATAACGGTCCTGGCTATATTATTAACCTGGTATAGCATCCAAGGTCGGTCTCAGGGAGCACGAATTGGCCTCGCAGCCTTCGAAGTAGTCAAGTCAATAAAAAAGAATAAAATATTTTTTTGGTGGATTTTTTAATAGTTTTTAATTTTTTTTCAGATTTTTAATTATGAGGGAAAATAAGAAAAGAGTAAAAACAAGTAAACACAACAATTAATACTAACACTAAAAAATACTCCAAAAATTCTAATAATTTTTTTTATCTTTTTTATGGTTTTTAGTGTTTTTGGTGAATTTTCCAGATTTTTCTAAATTTTACACGATTATCTAAACATCGAGAAAGCCAAAAACAAGGAATCACTATCCAACCAGAATTAAAGAATCCATTTAAAATAAAAAATTGATCTATAAAAGTCTGGAGATAATTTTTTATGAAAAATATAAACAAAAATAAAGATTCAGAAAAAGAATTTATATTTTTTTGGTTTTTCTAGAATTTTATATAATTTTTATAAGATTTTTACAGTTTTTTAATTTTTAAGGTTTTTATAAATCCAAAAAGCACGAAAATTTGGTAGAAATTATAAGACACTCAAACTAACTAGCTCTAATTTTTTTAGAATTTTTAAAGGAGTTATAGTATTTTTCTTTGATTTTCTAAATTAGACAGAAGTAAAAAGCATTGTTTTTGGATTTTTAAAAATATCAACAAGCCTCGAAAATGTACCAAAAATTTAGGGAAATTGTTACACAGTGGCAGGAGGCACGTATCCAAATTTACCTAATTTGGATTTAATTTGCTATTTAATTTAATTAAAACAAGGCACAAAGTACATAGTGACCTAAATGCAAGGAAAAGTAATTTCAGGGGCCAAACAGTAACAAATCAAGAAAGTGCAGGGGCCCTCGTGCAAAAAGTCCACATAGTCACACACATGGCACGTGAATCAGTCACGGAGGGGCATAAATGTAATTCCAATTTAAAAAGAGTCAATCCATAACATCCAGGAACTATAGGATAAAAAGTGCAAATTGTCCAAAACCTCACATGTTGATGCACGTGGCTCACACACACAGGGACTCAATTGCAAATAAAAGAAACATAAAGGTCCTATATGTAAAATGTCCAAGAGAGAAAAATTATTTAATAAACTAAACTATAATTACTGAAAGCTGCAGGGATATGGGTGCAATTACCTGCCGAGGCGCGTGATGGCGCACGTGAGGCGCCAAGTGTCAAGGCGTGGTTGGCTACTGATGGTGCGGTCCTGGTGCATCCTCTTGGACGATCCAACGATGGAGGCGCATGGCGAACGTGGGTGGCGCGTGCCCATCAGACCATGATCTGACGGTCTGACATCGCATAGAGTGGACGATGGAGATGCGAACTGGAGTGGTGGGGATATCTGACGGCTGGCAATGGATGAGGAAGAACACCTCCCAGGTGAGGTTCCCCAGCATGCTGGAGAAGATCCAGCAGGCTGATGAACGACCATGGAGGAGGGTCTTCCTCGCGATAACTCTCCACGTCAGGTCGCGGCCTCCGATGAAGCATCCAACGGTCGGATCGTCTGGCAAGGGACAAGTGACCTGGAGGGGCTCCGGCGAAGGGGTGAAAGCATGTACAACGGGGGTACCTGCTCTTTATTCACCTGCAAAACAAAGGGCTCGCTCGGAGGAGTGCTTCGGCGGGGATTATTCGTAAAACGGGGAAAAGAAGCGACGTGGGTGCGTGGATGAAGGCTCCGGCGAAGGCGGCGGATGGAGCCCAGCTCGATCCTAGATCTGGTGGCCAAAGTCGAGATGATCAGATCGTGAAATAAGGGTGACGATGAGTCGGCGAGAGTATCGGTACGGGTAGGATGGGCTGGCGGAGCTCCGGCCACTAGGGCAGAGCTGGTGGAGCTGAGAAGCGAAAATCGAAAATGAACAATGAAAGAGGAGCTAATGGGTCTACCTGATGAAGGATGTCGACTGGGGATGAGATAAGGAATCTCTGTGGGGTTTTGACCTCAAGGAACATTGAGGTCCGAGGCTTGGTGCACCTCGCGGCGGTGCACGGCGATAAGCTTCGCCGGATCAGTGGTTGGAAGCTCCTCCTCCTCACTGTGACACTCTCCTCACGCAGTTGTCACTCTGGGGAAGAAGATGGAGGTCCTGGGATGAAGGGGCGAAGCCAAAGATGGTGGGTAATGTGCGGTAGAGGTGATGTTTTTTAGTGGTGGAGGTCCGAGAAGAAGGAGTCGGGTCCGGCTTGGTGAAGCACGGACCCCTAGGAAAATGATCGGGCAAAGATCTCAGATCAGTCGGGGTCAATTAGCACATGGGTTTTGGGTAAACGGAGGTCGGATCATGCTTAGGAAATTGGGCGAAGTCGGGTCTGGAGCAAGATCCGTGGCGAATGGTCCAGGTGGGGGAGTTGACCGGGGGTCAACATCCCCCGTGGACCAATCAGAAGCCCCCGTTTAATAATTATTTAGAAATTCAATTACAAATATTAAATGATTTTATTTCGAAAAACTTAAAACATGAAAAATGTTTATTTATTTTCAAATTAATTTTTAGTGATTTTTATTTAATTTTTTGAAATAAATATTATGTTTTTACATTATCTTATTATTATATATAGGTATATACATATATGTATTTTTTATTTTTATTTTTAATTGTTTATTTTTATATAATTATTCCAATTTTATATTTTATTAATTTATAACATAGAATTTGGAATAAAAAGGTATTTTTATTTTATTTTTCTTATTTATTTCATAGGTAAAATAAATACTTTTATATACATATTTACATGGTATATATACAAGGTGGAAATTGATTTTTATTCTTTTCCTTTTTATTTTAGTTTTTTTTTCTGAATTTTATTTTGTTTATTTACACCATGAAATATGGAATATATAAATATTTTTTATGGATTTTAATTATTTATTTATCAGGATTAAATAAATAGATATGTTATTCTATATACATGGTCTATATACACTGATGAGAGAGATTTTATTTATTTTTATTTTTCTTTTGTTTTTCCCATTCTTATTTTAGTTTTATTTTTATAAATATGTACAAATTAATAAACACACATTTTTATTTTTATTAAGAGGAAAATAATTTTATTTATATACATAGATATATGTACACATGATTGACCCTATCTAAATATTTCCCTCTTTTCCTTTTATTTCTTTATTCTTTTATTTATGCACAAAAACATGCTAATTATTGTAATTTACACAATGCATGCTAGATGGTAATTTATCCTATTTACACATATCTACATGGTGTTTTGCCTAGGTTTTGTAGCTAAAATAAAAGAATAAAGAGTGATGAATGGGTATTCATCACCCCCCTATACTTAACTTTGCTAGTCCCTTACCAAACACATATTTGAAAAAGAAGTAAAAAAGAAAAAGAAACAGAAAAAGAGAGGAAATGCAAGGATCAATGCTGATTATTAAACTTGTCTTCATTAAATTGAAATATGGACCTCGGTCAGATCTTTGGATTATTAATGTGTTAGAACCTTATTCAGACTTAGGTTTAAAACTTAACGGCCTCTAAGATCCACTAATCTATAGTCAAGACTCCTCAATAATCCAGATCAGAACAAGTCTACATACACAAACCCTGAAGACCATGAATCTTTCCTTGTACGGTGTATGTGAGGTATAGCTCTCCACCTCAGAAGTAGCAAAATGGCAATCCTCTGATGAATACTCATTCATCACTCTATATTCTTATATTTTAGCTACAAAAACCTTTGCAAATGCATGTATATGTTTGTAAATACAAATAATTACCAAAAGCATGCATTGTGTAAAAACTAATAATTAGCATGTTTTTGTGAAAAATAAAAGAATAAAGATTAAAAAAAAGAGGGAATTATTTAGAATAAATATTGAGCAACCTAATCCCAAGGGAGGGCTCAGCATGGGCCTGACCTCATAAAAGCCAAAGTAGAGGGAGATAGGGGCTCATGTGTGTAAATATACCTGTAAATATCACAAAAAATATTTTCCTCCCAAAATTAGAATAATATGTGCTTGTATATATTTATCAATATAAAATCCAAATAAAAATTGAAAAATTAAAAAGAAAGATAAGAAAATTCACATGTAGATATTCATCATGTATATAGTCCCCTCACCTATTTATTTCACCCTTGTATACGAATAATAAAAATAAAATAAAAATACCTTTTTATTCCTAATTTTATGCTATAAATAAATAAAATATAAAATGGGACTAAAAATGCACAAAAATAACTAATTAAAAATCATAAATAAAAATCCTATATTGTATATATATCTATATATAGCCCTATTATGTAAATACCCTATTTTTATTTTGAAAAATTATTAAAAATCACAAAAAAATAGAACAAATTAAAAAAATATTTTTTATGTTTTAAATTTTTTATAATTCGACCATTTTCTATTTTTAATTGAATTTTTAAATCATTTTAAGGTGGCTGAATCTCATTGGTCCACGGGGATGTTGACCGCCCGGTCAACTCCCCCTGTGGACCACTTCCCACGGGTTTTAGACGCCTGACCCGACTTCTCCTTATTTTGGCGTCCAAACCCGACCACCTCGCACCTAAACCCAGGGTCCTAATTACTCTCCTATAATCCGAGAACCTCGCCCGATCTTCAGCTTAGGGATCCGTGCTCCACAGAGCCGGACCCATCCCTTTCTTCCTAGACCTTACACCTCATAAAAATCGAGCTCCGCCTCCCATTTCCGCATCTTTGGCTCCCCACCTTTCATTCCCGTCACCTCCACTGCCTTCCTTTAGGTGACAGCTCGCCATTGGTGGTGTCGAAGAGAGGAAAAGGTGCCCGGACCTCTGATCCAGCGAGCTAGCGCTGCAGTGCTCCGCCTGAAGGAGGAGCTCGAGCCTCGGGCCTCGACGACCCGCGAGGCAACGACCCAGAGCTCCAGCAGCTCGAGCCCAGTCGACTCGTCCACCCAGGTAGCCGTATTTCCTTCCCGTTTTCTTTGACTTCGCGTTTCACCCAATTCGCCCATTTTCTGTTCATCATCGATTCCGGTGACCTCCGCCTTCGATTCGATCATCGGACCCTTCCATCACGTTCGCCTATCCTTCGCGCACGTTCTCCGCCCTTCCGTTCAACCCAGCTTGCACAGGAGCTGGGGTTTCGAGCTCCACCGTCTGCACCTCGTCGGAGCTCGACCACCCTGCCTCACCGATCACCGTCACCCCCTCTCACAGGGTCGAGGCAACTTGCCCTCGACCCGCGAGTCTGCTAGTGTGCTTTAAAGGTACATCCGAGCCAATCTGAGGGCTTGGACCATTGGAGGCAGCAGCTTGACCTCCGCCGGACTCGCCTTAGCTTCTTGGAGCTCCGACGAGTCATCGGAGGTCGCCATTCGACGCGGGAGCACACAAAGCTTCTTCTCTGATCATCAAAGCCCCACGAGGAGGCCGAGAGCGCACGCAGCGGGCCGGCGAAGGTCGCCGGCCATCAGTTCTTCCTCGACCTCCAGACACCGTCCGATCGACCCCAGGCTCCAGTTTAGATCCTGACCATCCACCCGAGGAGCTTCCAGCACCGTCCGATATTTGGAGGAGCGATTTGGACCGGTCGATCGTCGAGGTTTAGCCAAAGAGCCTCACGTCCGTTCGATCTCACACGTGGCGAAGCCCTGGCCGTTCGATCAGCCTGAGGATTCCAGTGTCGGGCGCCACCCCGTTCTCAACCATCGATCAGCACACGTGGCGTCCATCCGACGGCCTATTTAATAAAAGGTAAATATTCCCTTAGGCCCTTAGCTTTAGCGTAGTTTGCTTTTAGTCCTGTAAATATTTTTAGGATTTTATTTGCGTTAGGTAAATTGCACATTGGACCTTATCTTTCCTGTTATTTGCATGTATACCCCTGCCTGTAGTGTGTCACGTGCATCGACACGTGTTTGTCTGGGATATTTGCATTGATAGCCTTGTAGTTCTGGGTTATTTATGAATTAATGAAAATTTTTAGATAATTGCATTTATACCCCTATGCGTGTTGAATTTGTGCATGAGCATTATATTCTTGGGTATTTTACGATAAGGCCCCTGGACTTTTAATACATGTTATTATTTAGTCCAGGAACATTATTTTATTTGCAATTAGGTCCCTGTGTGCCCCAGACACGCGCCTCGCGTGTGACTTCTTGGGATTTTTGCACCGGACCCCCTGGGACTTTTGGTATTTACGTACAGGTCCCTGTGCACTGTACCTAGGTTTTGATTTTTAATAAAAGATCAAACTAACTCCAAATTCAACGAAAATTGGACACATGGCTCCTGCCATGTTGAAAAATTTTCTAGAATTTTTTGGGACATTTTTTGATTTTATTAGATATTTGTAAAAAATCAAAAACAACCTTTTTTATTTACTATCTAATTTAAAAATTCACAGAAAAAATTAAAATACATATAAAAATTATAAAAAAAATTAGGTACTGTGTAGTTTGCCTTGTTTGATTTTCTGACCAATTTTGGTCATTTTTCATTAGATAAAACTCACAAAAATTGAAAAACACTAAAAACTCTATAAAACTTATAATAAATAATTTAAAAATCCAAAAAGAATAATTCCAGTGCCTAAATTTTCCTTAAACTTTCTAGTTTACAGGAAAATTACCTCTAGGAGTTAGAAGGGCCGTTTTGCATTTTAAATTGGCCTTTTACTCCTGACTGGACAGTACCTTCATTTCCCTGCCTTGTTTGATTTTTAGAAAATTAAATAAAAATAAAAAAATACCAAAAATTACCCAAAAACAGTAAAAAACATAAATTACACAAAAAACATTTTTATTTGAATTTTTGGTTGACTTTTGAGTGCTTTAATAATTGCTTGAATTGGCATGTTTTATTAGTATCTTTATTTTCTTTATTAATTAAAAATCCAAAAAAATTTATATAAATTAAAAATCCACCAAAAACACTTTTATTTCATTTTATTCGGTTTTTAGACTACTTAGTAGGCCTCAAGGCCATCACGTGCTCCCTGAGTCCGACCCTGGTCGCTATACCAGTCTAATCTAATAGCCAGGACCGCTATCGCATTTATTTGATTTTGATTTGATTTTGGTGGTCTGCTTTACATTTTCTTAATCGACCGAGAGACTTCCGAGATCCGGGTCGCAACGACCCTTGATCTATTTTCTTTCACCCGTGTCTTGGTAATATTTTTCGGTCTTTCAGAATGGCGCCGTTGCCGGGGAGCACGGCTTAGTAGTTTTTCTTTATTTTTCATTTTCTTTTTCACGGCTTTCCGTGGCTCTTTCTGAGTCCGCGGCTTTTCGCGACTTTTTGTTCTTCTTTTATTTTTGTTTTATTTCCTTTTATTTTCTTTTCTTTTCATTTTCATTTTTGATTGATTTTGCTTGTTTATTTCTTTTGTCATTCTTGCACATATACCCCTGTTTTATATTTTTTGTCTTTATTTGATTATTATTCTTGGTTTGACACTTTGTTTCTTTCCTGCGAGCGCCCGAGGACCGAGGCAGCGACTCTCAAGAAGCCCGCGCAACCGCGGGACTTGGAGGCGGCTCCCTTCTGCACGGAGCTGCAGGAGAGAGCGAGAGAGGAGCTGAGTGAGAGAGAGAGTAGCTTAGGCTTTATTTCTGTCATTTGATTAGAACTGTTGTAATAATACAGGGACAGACTGTGGACTTGGACTTTGTAGCGGGTCTGTTTCGCCGAGCACCGGTGTGCTCGGGGGACCCTTAGGATTTTTCACGGCTTTTTCGAGTTTTGTTTTTCTTTGCTGCCTTTTACGGTTTTACGCGGTTTTTCTCGAGCCCCTAGATTTAGGATTTTCTGTTTGACTGTGCCGTAACTGAGTAGGATCCAAACACTTAATAGACTTCCTGCACCTATAGAGCGTTAATTGGACCTACTAATAAAAGGATAATAAAAATAACTAACTCACTCCCTTCGATCCTACGTGCCGTAGCCTGCCCTGCCAAGCACTTCTCCTGAACCCGATGTGTCAGGAGGAGGAGGGGTAGACCGAGACCAGACCCTTTGGCTTGAAGGACCTGTGACCAGTTAGACGGTTCTGTCGAGTAGAAATTGCATGTTTAGGACTCAGTTTTCACCGCTGCACCATATAGGTAGTTTCTTTCTTGTCTTTCAATTTTGAGCGGATCACTTTGCTTTTTGAGTGCTGGAGACAAGTACGCATTTCTATCTTTGCATGCATCATTGATTTCATCGTGCATCGGATTTTTCTTCTTCTCCCTCTGTTTTTGACTTAATAATCAGGAGAACCGAAAAATTCGTTAGGGCTTTTTGTTTTTATTGAAAAATATTAAAAAGAAAAACAATAAAATTGGGACTGCTAAAACTATTGACCCTAAAAGACACCTGATCTAAAAATTTGTCTTGGGGAGAGCAACCCCCTCATTGATTGGTTTGATTGTGCGAGAGAGTGACCCGTACACTAGGTAGAGCCCTCCGGTGCTATTCCCGACTGATTACCGACTCTTTCGTGCTGGCCAGTCGGTTGGGGTAGTATCGGGTATCCCAGCAGGTCACGTAATCGCTACGATAGATTGATTGTTCAGCAAAATAAAATCGACAAGATAATTTGACCGAGCCTTTACGGTCTTCAGCTTGCGTTGCGTTGGTGAACTGAGGGGTTTGTTTTCTGATCATAGTTTCTCCAGATCCCATCCGCCTTACTCGCTACATCACGATGATGGGTAGGCGATCTCTTAGGCAGCCTCTCGCTGCACCGCTTTCGGGCACGTCTACCCGTTCATCTAGGTTGGCCCGTGAGAGCCAAGACCAGCTCTCCGAGCCCGAGTATGATTCCGTCCTGTTCCCCCTCGACCCCCTTTCTTTCGGTTCTGAGAGACCAGTGCTAGAGGAGAGATTAGCAGATTCATCGGCACCTGAGTTCGGATCATTTGATTTTGCAGACACCATGGCCGGTAGTTCAGAGGATCGCTCCAGAGGTCCACAGCCTGAGCACTTTGTGTTGGACCAGGGAGCGATCAACTCCACCCTGATTGCCTCCCTCGAGACAGTTCAACAGCAGTTGAGGGATCAGGGAGCGTTCATGCTAGATATGAGGAGAGAGATGGAGCAGATGAGAGCAGAGAGAGAGTAGCGTTGAGAGGGGCCGAGAGTCCCAGATGATGCAGCCGCAGCAGCCGCCACTGCAGCGGCAGCAGCCGCGGCAGGAGCAGGAGAGCCACCGAGACCGATGCGGGAGTTACACAACCCCAGATCGACGTTGATGCACCACTGGGTCGTACTACCAGCCATCGTGGGGGACTTCAAGTTCCCCCGGACACCTTGCAATACTACCCCGCTTCCACGGGCTCGCCACCGAGGAGCCCCATCTCCACCTCCAGGAGTTCCTCATGATTTGCAGCACTCTCCACGACCGTCAGGTGGACTAGGACACCATCAGGATGATTGCCTTCCCCTTCTCTTTGGCAGACAGAGCAGCCACCTAGCTGAAGCATCTGGGGAAGTTTGTTTACACTTGGGAGCAGCTCCGTACCGAGTACTTGCACAAGTACTATCCACTCGGGCGAACCAATGGCGCGAGAGCCCTGATCAGCAACTTCTCCATGCTCCTCAACGAGCAGTTCCATAAGGCATGGGAGAGGTTCCGAGAGCTGACTGATCGATGCCCGTACCACGACATTTCCATGCCCAACCTTGTGCAGAGCTTTTTTAGCGGGCTGACACCAGAGCTCCAGGGCTTGGTGAATGCTTCTTGTGGCGGGTCTTACTTCGCCAAGGATCACGACCAGATCTGGGCCATCTTCGAGGAGATGGCCGAGAATTACATGGTGATGTCCCAGACCCGGTTGTACACTCAGGGCACACCCAGCATCCAGGACCTGTGCAGTACCATAGGATAGCACGGGTCAACGTCGGTCCTTCCAGTTCGTCCGCAGTATTATCAGCACAGGTAGAGTCTTCAGCTTCGGACATGGGCATCATTAGCGAGAAGTTGGATCAGATGGAGCTGATTGAGAAGAAGCAGTACCAGGGCATCACTCAGATGGAGCAGATGGCACAGACTCTGAGCGACATGAAGACCCAGCTCATGTGTCTCCAGGAGGCACATACGGCTTCCCAGCCTCGTCTTCAGTCGCGAGGCTATCACGGCAGCAGCAGCAGCTCGTCCCAGCGCTCCAGCTCACACCAGCAGCCTAGACAGGTTCACCTTGTACAGGCGGAGCCATGCCAGCAGCCGCAGCCCACCTACCAGTCACCACCATCTCCAGACTTGCAGATGGTGGTATACCAGCCGGATCAGCCTCTGGTAGTACTCCCGCCAGCCCAGTACGACGTAGAGAGCCGTTGATGGATGTCAACGGGATTTGGTATGACCGCCCTCAGCCCGATATCCGATGAGACCATCCCGGATTCCGGTGGGGGACCGGAGGTACCCAGCCCCAGCAGCAACCGTCAGGTCAGGGAGGCCAGTACGACCATCAGAGAGAGAACCAGCCGCAGCAGTAGCCCCCAGTCTACCCTTCACAGCAGCAGCAGCAGTCGTCCTATGGTCCTCGTCCCTATCAGCAGGGACAGTCTTGGAGGCGTGAGCAGCCTCACCAGCAGCAGCATCCACCATACCCATACCCCTCTCAGCAGCAGCAGCACCAATTCCAGCAGCCTCATTACTAGAGAGGCTACCCGTCGGGCTCTCATGGCCCACCTTACGAGAGCCCCGCCTTGGACGATATAGCCCGCCTCCTCATGGGTCAGCAGGCTACCTTCAGACGGGAGATGGACGAGTTCCGCCAGGAGATGCGGGACATTGTGAGAGGGAAGGCCGCCATCCGTGCCCAGATCGAGCCGAACCCCAACAGCCTGAAGCGGAAATCTGAGCAGGTAGCTTACACTGAGTATGCCACTAGTAGTGATCCATTTAATGATATGTTTGCAGACCTTTTTAATGCTGATTTTGTCACACTTAGGAGCGGTAGAACACCAGCAGGCGGCGCTTCATCTGAGCGACGCCATGAGGATACACTTAGAGTGCCATATGAGGAGGAGGAGAGCGGTACTGAGGCCGCTAGAGATGATGACGGTGGTACTGATGCCACCAAGGATGCTGATTCCACAGGCGGTGTTGAGGCCGCCAATTCAACAGTTGGAGGAGGTGGTACTGAGGCCACCCTCTATGCCGAGCCAGAGCGCAGTACTGAGGCCGCGAGTCTTCTAGTTCCAGTTGATCCAGTCGATGGTGATGCTGAGGCCACCCACACTTTTGTTGAGAGACCTGTTGTTTTTCCCACTCCTAATGTATCTCGGAACCATGCTGTGAATAAAGGAAAAGGTTTGGTTTTTTTTGGTCCCACTGTGGTACGTGATGTATGTGCGGATCCGACCGTCGAGCCGTCTAGACCTTTTCCTAGTCCTTCATCTGAGAAGGACCCAGTGATCCTCTTCCCTAGAGCCATTCAGTTGGGGAAGGGGAAGAAAACAGAAAATCCAAAAAAGAGAGATCAGGAAGAGTTCAGCCAGCAGATGATAGATAGATTTCACATAAAACTGACTCTTCAGGAGGCTTTGCAGCACATCCACCTTCTTCAGCGTTCGTTGAGAGACAGGACCACAGTAGGAGGAAGAGGAGGAACCACCATTCAGAGATCCATGTGCTGACGAAAGCCACGTGTTTCGCGATCCAGAACCGTCTGTCGGCCAAGAGGCCAGATTCAGGAGCCCCTTATGTCAGATGTCACATTAGAGAGCAGAGGTTCGACCGTACTCTATTAGATAGCGGATCGTCTATCAACCTCCTTCCGGCTGCCCTTCTCGACTGCTTCGAGTTGGGCACTCTTAGACAGAGCAGGACAATCCTTCAGTTTGCTGATCGATCTGTCAAGAGGCCGAAGGGGTTGTTGCGAGACGTTGTCGTCACTATTCAGGGCCTGCAATTCCTCGCGGACTTCGTAGTGTTGGACATGGAGATCCCTGATTCAGTGACCGATACCCCCATCATTCTCGATCGTCCGTTCTTGGCCAAAGCCAAGGCGGTGACTGACCATGATAGCGGGAAGGTATACTTTCGCGTCGAGGGCGAAAGTGTATAAATAGAGACGGTCGAGGATAGCAGATCCAGAGACAGATCATGCTCAGAGACCACTTCAGACACAGAGCAGCTGACAGATGCCGGGTTAGACATCCACCAGGACTGTGACTTTGTGATCACAAACGACGAGGCAGTTTGGGCAGACCCAGCAGCACAGGCCATCCTCTCATTTTCAGACACCGCTGATGCCGAGATGACAGCAGAGGAGAGCTTGGAGAGCACATTCCTGGTTAAGGATACTTCAGTGGTAGCAGAGCAAGTTTCTGACTGCGACACGGATTGTTGTGATGATGGTGGTGCCGATGCCACCTTGTGTGATGCAGATCCCTCGGATTCAGAGTCTGATTGGGCAGATTGTGATGATTACATGCCAGACCTGATTCCCACTGAGCCTACAGCTGAGGAGGAGGTAGATGCCGAGCAGATCAGAGACAGTTCAGTTGAGCAGCCTTCTTCAGATCCAGTTTGCGAGAGTACATTTTCATTCTCCCGAGTAGATTTGGCAGCATACACGCGGCTTCTTTCGAAGCCAGATTTGCCAGCACCCAGTTGTCCAGAGCTGAAGCCACTCCCTAATTCGCTGAAGTATCGATTCCTTGTGGGTGAGCCTGAGATGTACCCAGTCATCATCTCCACCGATCTGACTGGAGAGCAAGAATCCCGTCTGATGGGGGTTCTTGAAAAGAACCGCAAGGCAATCGGATGGAGCGTAGCAGATTTCCAAGGGATTAGTCCGGCCCTGTGCTCCCACCATATCTATCTCGAGGATGAGGCGAAGCCGTCGTGTGAGTTCCAGCGGCAGCTGAACCCGAATCTGAGAGAGGTTGTCATGAAGGAAATCTCGAAATGGTGGAGCGCCGATTTTATCTATCCCATCTCCGACTCCAAGTGGGTCAGCCCCTTGCATGTGGTGCCCAAGAAGACGGGCGTCACGACTGTGATCAGTGAGTCTGGAGAGGAGATTGCTACACGAGTACCCACTTCTTGGCGGGTTTGTGTTGACTACAGGAGACTTAACTAGGCCACCAAGAAGGATCATTTCCCCCTGCCCTTTATTGACCAGATCTTTGAGAGACTGGCAGGGAAGAGCCACTATTGTTTTCTGGATGGGTACTCGGGCTACAACCAGGTGGCCATCGCTCTTGAGGACCAGGAGAAGACCACCTTTACTTGTCCCTTCGGCACATATGCCTTCCGACGTGTGCCATTTGGTCTATGCAATGCCCCTGCGACCTTTCAGCGATGCATGCTGTCGATCTTTTCAGACATGGTAGGGGAGTGTTTGGAGATCTTCATGGATGATTTCTCGGTTTACGGCGACGGATTCGACTCCTGTCTTGACTGCCTAGACTGAGTACTCCAGCAATGTATAGAGGTTCACTTGGTGCTTTCTTGGGAGAAGAGTCACTTCATGGTGACTCAAGGGACGGTGCCTGGCCACATCATCTCCAACAGGGGCATGGAGGTTGATCCGGCCAAGGTAGATGTCATTAGAAAACTCGCACCGCCGTCCAATTTGAGGCAGTTACGGTCATTTCTGGGGCACGTCGGTTTCTACCGACGATTCATTCACGATTTCAGCAGGATTGCCCGGCCATTGACTGACCTATTGACAAAAGACACCGAGTTCCTTGTCGATGACAAGTGTCTTTCGTCCTTTGAGACTCTCAAGCACTGTGTTATTGAGGCTCCTGTCCTTCAGCCGCCTGATTGGTCTCTCCCATTCGAGATCATGACGGATGCCTCCAATTTTGCCATGGGGCCGTGCTGGGACAGAGGAGGGATGGAGTCCCCTTTGCTATCCACTACGCTAGCCGCACATTGGATTCCACGCAGCGAAATTATACAGTCACAAAGAAGGAGATGCTAGCTGTAGTGTTCGCCCTAGATAAGTTCAGATCTTACATCATTGGATCTAGAGTGACCCAGTATATTGATCACACCGCCATCCGATACCTCATGGCAAAGAAGGATGCCAAGGCCAGACTGACTAGATGGATCCTTCTACTCCAGGAGTTCAACATTGAGATCAAGGATAAGCCTGGAGTCAAGAATGTGGTGGCGGATCATCTCTCCCGTTTAGAGCAGCCTGAAGAGTCTGAGCAGACTGATCCCATTTGTGAGACCTTCCCAAATGTGGCGATCCTTGGTATCGCCTCACTCCCGTGGTATGCTGACATTGTGAACTTTCTTGTTGCTAAGAAAGTCCCACAAGGTTGGCCCAGGCAGAGGCTTGAGACCTTCCTCACGAATACCAAGTCCTACAACTGGGAGGATCCCATCCTTTACCACGAAGGAGGGGATAGCATCTGGCGTAGGTGCATTCCTCAGGAGGAGCACCATAGCGTCCTCACTTACTGCCACAAGCTTGAGGCAGGAGGACATCATTCTTGGAGGAGAACGGCACAAAAAGTGCTCCAATCCGGCTTGTGGTGGCCTACCCTCTTCAAGGACTCTGATGAGTTCGTGAAGAGGTGTACTGACTGTCAGAGGATGGGCACTTGTGGACAGCGTGACATGGTGCCGATGCAGCCCATTCAATTCTGTGAGGTTTTTGACGCATGGGGCATCGATTTCATGGGTCCATTCCCTAAGAGTTAGGGATTTGAGTACATTCTGTTGGCCGTAGACTATGTTAGTCATTGGGTTGAGGCTATCCCCGCCCGAGCCGCTGATGTGAGGACAGTTTGCAGATTTTTGAGGAAGCATATCATCATGCGGTTCGGGGTACCTCGAGTATTGATTTCAGATGGGGGGTCTCATTTCATCAACGACCGGGTGAAGGCCCTTGCTAGCGAGTTCGGCATAGACCATCGTGTTGCTACACCTTACCATCCACAGACGAATGGTCTAGCCGAGGTGTCGAACAGGGAGATCAAGACTATTTTGCAGAAAGTCGTCCGCCCTGACCGAAAGGATTGGTCACAGCTTTTGGACTTGGTCTTGTGGGCATATAAGACGTCTTTCAAGACACCATTGGGCACATCTCCCTTTCACCTCGTATATGGCAAGTCGTGCCATTTACCTGTTGAACTGAGACATAGGTCACTTTGGGCAGTCACTGAGATACTTATGGATCCAGATGGTGTGGGAGATCAGTGGAGCGCAGAGTTAGCAGCCCTAGAGGAGCCTAGAGATACCGCCTTCTCAAACAGCCTACATTATAAGGAGAGAGTGAAGGAGTGGCATGATTCTTACATCAGCCACAAACATTTTGAGCATGGACAGAGAGTATGGATGTTTGATGCTAGGCTTCGGTTATTTCCAGGGAAGCTACAGAGCAAATGGAAGGGACCTTATCTGGTGAGAAAGGTACACGACAATGGTAGCATTGATATATCCGAGTTGTCTTCCGAGAGTACCTTTCGAGTGAACGGCCAGCGGCTCAAGCCATTTCTATAGAGCAGGGTTGAGCCGCTGGTCGTTGATGTTGCCCCTATTCATTTTGCGTGAGATGTGGTCTTTTGACTCACATCTGTTGCATCTCACGCCTGATTTCACTGATCTTCCGACCTGTATAGATCCAGATGTCCATATCATTACATTCTTTAGTCCTACATCCCTTTCTTCATCTTTTGATTATGCTATACTTAGGGTGTACTTTACCCTAAGTATAGGGGGGATGTAGGACCTTTGAGTTTTTCTTTTGATTCTTTCTATCCCTGTTTTGCTGCCTATACTTAGGGATACTTTACCCTAAGTATAGGGGGGGTAGAACCTGTACATTCGCCACTCGGATTTCCCTTTGTGTACAGCCTACTATACATATGATTACTTGATCCTAAGTATAGGGGGAAAAGTCGATATCTTCTTGACCTTCTATTCATTCTTTCGTATTTGTATATAGCTTTCCTTTTCACTTCCCTATACTAAGCACGAGTTATGTCTTCTTCATCGCTCTTGACTCTGAGGACATCGTTCGAGCTAAGTATAGGGGGGTGTGTATATATTTCATATATACTTTAGCCATAACTCGTACTTTGTGTGAGTGTGTTAATAAATAAAATGGCTAAAAACCCTTAAAAATCACAAAAATTAAAAATTTTTCCTGTAAATAATCATTCTTTTATTGCACATACATAGCTAGTGTACAAATTATTTTTGTAAAAATATTTTCAAAAAAAATCTTTTGTGTAAAGTTTGTGTAAATATTTTCTTATCAAAATTATGTATATCGTACAAAATTTTTCCAAAATTTTTTGAAAATCAAAAGTTTGCAAAAATCTTGTGTAAATGTGTGTAAATACTTTTGCAAAACTTGCACTTCATGCATTCATCCATTCATGATTTTCAAAACATTTTTCGAAAATTTTGCATGTGTGTAAAAATTGTGTAAATAGCATCTTTGTATATATGTATATAATTTTTCTGGATGATATAGTTGACATTTAAACTAGCCTAGAATCAAATTGAGAAATGGAGCTTGATTAAGATCTTAATCCAACCTAATTTCTAAGAGGAACCTTATACGACTTAGGTTTAAGGCTTTTCAGGTCCATGGTGACTTAATTCTTTGAGTCCACTAGGCTATGATAACATGTCATCTCAATGAGCCTAAGTAGAGCACTTAACAACAACACATGACTCATAGGGACAATGGCTTTACTTGGACACCAGCACTTTGCACCGAGCTCTCTACGGATGAGGGGGTGAGGAGGCAGTCTTCCTTGACTTGGGGTAGCATATGAGGGTAGTACTTCTAGGCAGAACCTCTCTTCTTCTTTTAGTGAAGGAAGTGCATCTCAACTTGGTCTGGTTGCCATGAGGTCTAACGACAGGAGTTGTGGGTTGTAATAAAGCTTCAAAAGAGGGATAGTCTATTGGCTCAAGAGGAAAACCTCCTTGTATATATGTTGCACATGTATATGTTGTACAGATGCACTTGAAAAAAAAATGCAAAAAGAAAATAACTCCAAAAAATGGTGGGTCTGATAGAAAATGATAATCCCACCGGAGTATGTATATAGTGCAATAAGCAAATCTAGATATTCATGTCCCACCTTATGTAGCTTGCAGTAGGAGACTTGGCTACACTGGTCAAGCTCCCAAGGATACATGGCTACACTGGCCATGGTCCATTCTCTTCTTCCTCCTCTTCTTGAGCCGATTGAACTTGAACTTAGAAAGGAATACCCCGCTCCTCGAGAAAGAGTGGCCAGATTAGGGTCATAGAGTTACCTTGTTGGGAGGGTTGTCAAGTTGCCATTTCTGAGGTGGAGAGCTTAGACCTCACATTCACAGGACAAGGAAATATTCATGGTCTTCAGGGTTTGTGTTTGGTGACTTGTTCTGAGCTGGATTATTGAGGAGTCCTGATTATAGAATAGTGGAACTTAGAGGCTGTTGAGTTTTAAGCTTAAGTCCAAAAAAGGTTCCGATACATTAATAATCCAAAGATCTGATCGAGCACCATACCTCAATTTAATAAAAGCAAGTTTAATAATCAACCTTGATCCATGTGCATTCTTCTCTTTTTCTTTTCTTTCTTTCTTTTTCACTTCTTTTTAAAATAAGTGTTTGCTAAGGGACTAGCAAAGTTAAGTATAGGGGGGTGATGAATACTCATTCATAACTCTTTATTCTTATATTTTAGCTACAAAAACCTTTGCAAATGCATGTATATGTTTGTAAATACAAATAATTACCAAAAGCATGCATGGTGTAAAAACTAATAATTAGCATGTTTTTGTACAAAAATAAAAGAAAAAAGATTAAAAAGAAAAAGAGGGAAATATTTAGATTAAATATTGAGCAACCTAATCCAAGGGAGGGCTCAACATGGGTCTGAGCGCATAAAAGCCAAAGTAGAGGGAGATATGGCTCATGTGTGTAAATATACCTAAAAATATCACAAAAAAATATTTTCCTCCCAAAATTAGAATAATATGTGCTTGAATATATTTATCAATATAAAATCCAAATAAAAATTGAAAAATTAAAAAGAAAGATAAAAACATTCACATGTAGATATTCATCATGTATATAGTCCCCTCACCTATTTATTTCACCCTTGTATATGAATAATAAAAATAAAATAAAAATGCCTTTTTATTCCAAATTTTATGCTATAAATAAATAAAATATAAAATGGGACTAAAAATGCACAAAAATAACTAATTAAAAATCAAAAATAAAAATCCTATATTGTATATATATATATATCTATATATAGCCTATTATGTAAATACCCTATTTTTATTTTGAAAAATTAATTAAAAATCACAAAAAAATAGAAAAAATTAAAACAAATATTTTTCATGTTCTAAGTTTTTTATAATTCGGCCATTTGCTATTTTTAATTGAATTTTTAAATCATTTCCAGGTGGTTGAATCTCATTGGTCCACGGGGATGTTGACCGCATGGTCAACTCCCCTCTGTGGACCACTTCCCACGGGTTTTAGACGCCCGACCCGACTTCTCCTTATTTTGGCGTCCAAACCCGACCACCTCCCACCTAAACCCAGGGTCCTAATTACTCTCCTATAATCCGGGAACCTCGCTCGATCTTCAGCTTAGGGATCCGTGCTCCACAGAGTCGGACCCATCCCTTTCTTCCCGGACCTTCCACCGCATAAAAACCGAGCTCCGCCTCCCATTTCCGCATCTTTGGCTCCCCACCTTTCATTCCCGTGACCTCCACTGCCTTCCCTGAGGTGACAGTTCGCCGTTGGTGGTGTCGAAGAGAGGAGAAGGTGCCCGGACCTCTGATCCGGCGAGCTAGCACCGCCGTGCTCCGCCTGAAGGAGGAGCTCGAGCCTCGGGCTTCGACGACCCACAAGGCAACGACCCAGAGCTCCAGCAGCTCGAGCCCAGTCGACTCGTCCACCCAGGTAGCCGTATTTCCTTCCCGTTTTCTTTGATTTCGCGTTTCACCCAATTTGCCCATTTTCTGTTCATCATCGATTCCGGTGACCTCCGCCTTCGATTCGATCATCGGACCCTTCCATCACGTTCGCCTATCCTTCGCGCACGTTCTCTGCCCTTCCATTCAACCCAGCTTGCACAGGAGCTGGGGCTTCGAGCTCCACCGTCTGTACCTCGCCGGAGCTCGACCGCCCCGCCTCACCGATCACTGTCACCCCCTCTCACAGGGTCAAGGCAACTTGCCCTCGACCTGAGTCTGCTAGTGTGTTTTGCAGGTACATCCGAGCCCATCTGAGGGCTTGGACCATTGGAGGCAGCAGCTTGACCTCTGCCGGACTCGCCTTAGCTCCTCGGAGCTCCGACGAGTCATCGGAGGCCGCCATTCGACGCGGGAGCACACAGAGCTTCTTCTCCGATCATCAGAGCCCCACAAGGAGGCCGGGAGCGCACGCAGCGGGCCGGCAAAGGTCGCCGGCCATCAGTTTTTCCTCGACCTCTAGACACCGTCCGATCGACCCCAGGCTCCAGTTTAGATCCTGACCGTCCATCCGAGGAGCTTCCAGCACCGTCCGATATTTGGAGGAGCGATCTGGATCGGTCGATCGTCGAGGTTTAGCCACAGAGCCTCACGTCCATTCGATCTCACTCATGGTGAAGCCCTGGCCGTTCGATCATCCCGGGGATTCCAGTGTTGGGCGCCACCCCGTTCTCAGTCGTCGATCAGCACACGTGGCGCCCATCTGACGACCTATTTAATAAAGGGTAAAAATCCCCTTAGGCCCTCATCTTTAGCGTAGTTTGCTTTTAGTCCTGTAAATATTTTTAGGATTTTATTTGCGTGAGGTAAATTGCACATTGGACCTTATCTTTCCTATTATCTGCATGTATACCCCTGCCTGTAGTGTGTCACGTGCATCGACACGTGTTTGTGGTCCTGGGATATTTGCATTGATAGCCTTGTAAGTTCTGGGTTGGTTTATGAATTAATGAAAATTTTTAGATTATTGCATTTATACCACTATGCATGTTGAATTTGTGCATGTGCGTTATATTCTTGGGTATTTTACGATAAGGCCCCTGGACTTTTAATACATATTATTATTTAGTCCAGGAACCTAATTATTTGCAATTAGGTCCCTGTGTGCCCCAGAAACGCGCCTCGCACGTGACTTATTGGGATTTTTGCACCGGACCCCCTGGGACTTTGGTATTTACGTACAGGTCCTTGTGCACTGTACCTAGGTTTTGATTTTTAATAAAATTTCAAACTAACTCCAAATTCAACGAAAATTGGACACATGGCTCCTGCCATGTTGTAAAATTTTCTAGAAATTTTTGGGGACATTTTTTATTTTATTTATATTTTTAAAAAATTAAAAACAACCTTTTTATTTACTGTCTAACTTAAAAATTCACAAAAAATATTAAAATACATATAAAAATTATAAAAAAAATTAGTTACTATGTGTTTGCCTTATTTGATTTTTCGACCAATTTTAGTCATTTTTCACTAGATAAAACTCACAAAAAAGTGAAAACACTAAAACACTATAAAAATTATAATAAATAATTTAAAAATCCAAAAATAATAATGCCAGTGCCTAAATTTTCCTTAAACTTTCTAGTTTACAGGAAAAATTACCTCTAGGAGTTAAAAGGGCCGTTTTGCATTTTAAATTGGCCTTTTACTCCTGACTGGACAATACCTTCATTTCCCGACCTTGTTTGATTTTTAGAAAATAATAAAATAAGAAAAATACCAAAAATTTCCCAAAAATAGTAAAAACATAAATTACACAAAAACACTTTTATTTGAATTTTTGGTTGACTTTTGAGTGCTTTAATAATTGCTTGAATTGGCTTGTTTTATTAGTTTCTTTATTTCTTTATTAATTAAAAATCCAAAAAAATTATATAAATTAAAAATCCACCAAAAATTCTTTTATTTCATTTTATTCCTTTTTTAGACTACTTCGTAGGCCGCAAGGCCATCACGTGCTCCCTGAGTCTGACCCTGGTCGCTATACCAGGTTAATCTAATAGCCAGAACCGCTATCGCAATTATTTGATTTTGATTTGATTTTGGTGGTCTGCTTTACATTTTCTTGATCGACCAAGAGACTTACGAGATCCGGGTCGCAACGACCCTTGATCTATTTTCTTTCACCCGTGTCTTGGTGATTTTCCGGTCATCAACCTCCCCAACAAGGTAACTCTATGACCCTAATCTGGCCACTCTTTCCTCGAGGAGCAGGGTATTCCCTTCTAAGTTCAAGTTCAACTGGCTCAAGAAGAGGGGGAAGAAGAGAATGGACCATGGCCAATGTAGCCATGTATCCTTGGAGCACAACCAGTGTAGCTAAGTGTCCCTGCTGCAAGCTACATAAGATGGACATGAGTCTCAAGCTTTTCTTATTGCACTATATACATACTCCGGTGGGATTTATCATTTTCTATCAGACCCACCACTTTTTTGGAGTTATTTTCTTTTTGCTTTTTTTTTATGTGCATCTGTACAACATATTTACAATGTGTAACACATATACATAAGGAGTTTTTCCTCTTGAGCCTGTAGACTATCCCCCTTTTGAAGCAATATTGCAACCCACAACTCCTGTCGTTAGACCTCATGGCAATCAGACCAAGTTGAGACGCACTTCCTTCACTATAAGATGAAGAGAGGTTCCGCCAAGAAGTACTACCCTCATATGCTACCCCAAGTCAAGAATGATTGCCTCCTCACCACCTCCTCTGTAGAGAGCTCGGTGTAATGTGCGGGTCCAAGTCAAGCCATTGTCTATATGAGTCATGTGTGTGTTGTTAAGTGCTCTACATAGGCTCAACAGATGACATATGATCATAGCCTAGTGGACTCAAAGAATTAAGTCACCATGGACCTGAAAAGTCTCAACCCTAAGCCCTATAACGTTCATCTTATAATTAGGTGGATTAAGATCTTAACCAAGCTCCATTTTCCAATTTAATTTCAGGCTAGTTTAAATGTCAACTATAATCCAAGAAAAACTATACAAGTATTTACAAAGATGCAATTTACACAATATTTACACATGTGCAACATTTTTGAAAAATGTTTTGAAACCATGGACGTATGCATGAATGCAAGTTTTGCAAAATATTTACACAAATTTACACAAGATTTTTGCAAACTTTTGATTTTTCAAAAGATTTTGGAAAAAATTTTGTACTATATACATAATTTTGATATGAACATATTTACACACTATTTACACAAAAAGTTTTTAAAAACATTTTTACAAAAATAATTTGTACACTAGCTATGTATGTGCAAATAAAAGAATGTTTATTTACAAGGAAAAATTTTTAATTTTTATGGATTTTTGGGTTTTAGCCATCTTTATTTATTAACACACTCACACAAAGTACGAGTTATGGCTAAAGTATATATGAAATATATACACACCCCCTATACTTAGCTCGAACGATGTCCTCAGAGTCAAGAGCGATGATGAAGACATAACTCGTGCTTAGTATAGGGAAGTGAAAAGGAAGGCTAATATACAAAGATGAATGAAAGAATAGAGATCCAAGAGGATCTCGGTGTTTCCCCCTATACTTAGGATCAACTAATCCTAAGTATAGCATGCTGTACACAAAGGGAAAGCCGAGTGAGAATGTACAGGGTCTACCCCCCCTATACTTAGGGTAAAATATCCCTAAGTATAAGCAACAAAATAGAGGTAGAAATGAATCAAAAGAATACTCGAGAGTCCTACATCCCCCCTATACTTAGGGTAAAGTACACCCTAAGTATAACATAATCATAAGATGAGAGTGGGGATGTGGGACTAAAGAATAGAGTGATATGGACATCTAGATCTATACAAGTTGGAAAGAACAGTGATAATTAGGCGTGAGATGCAATAGATGTGAGTCAAGAGACCACATCTCACGCAAAGTGAATAGGGACAACATCAACGACCCGCAACTCATGATCTAGATATGGCTTGATCCGCTGGACGTTCACTCGAAAGGTACTCTCAGAAGACAACTCATATATATCTATACTCCCATTGTCGTATACCTCTCTCACCAAATACGGTCCCTTCCATTTGCTCTGTAGCTTCCCTGGAAATAGACGAATCCTAGCATCAAACAACCATACTGTCTGTCCTGGCATAAAATGCTTGTCGCTGATATGGGAATCATGCCACTCCTTCACTCTCTCCTTGTAATGTAGGCTGTTTGAAAAGGCGGTATCACAAAGCTCCTCCAACGCTGCTAACTCTGCCCTCCTCTGATCTCCTACACTCTCTGGATCCAAAAGTATATCAGTGACATCCCAAAGTGACCTATTTCTCAGCTCAACAGGTAAATGGAATGGCTTTCCATAAACGAGGCGAAAGGGAGATGTACCCAAAGGAGTCTTGAAAGACGTCCTATATGCCCACAAGACCGAGTCCAAAAGCTGTGACCAATCCTTTCGGTTAGGGCAGACGACTTTCTACAATATAGTCTTGATCTCCCAGTTCGAAACTTCAGCAAGACCATTCGTCTGAGGGTGGTATGGAGTGGCAACTCGATGGTCTATGCTGAACTCGCTAGCAAGGGGCTTTACCTTGTCGTTTGACGAAATGAGACCCCCCGTCAGATATCAACACTTGAGGTACCCCAAACCGTGAAATGATATGCTTCCTCAAAAATCGGCAAACAGTCCTAGCATCTGCGGTTCAGGCGGGGATGGCCTCAACACAACGACTAACATAATCAACGGCCAACAGAATGTACTCGAATCCTGACTCCTAGGGAATGGACCCATGAAATCGATGCCCCATGCGTCAAAAACCTCACAGAATTGAATGGGCTGCATCGGCATCATATCATGCTGTCCACAAGTTCCCATCCTCTGACAGTCAGTACACCTCTTCACGAACTCATTATGGTCCTTGAAGAGGGTAGGCCACCATAGGCTGGATTTGAGCACCTTATGTGTCGTTCTCCTCCCAGAGTGATGTCCCCTACCTCAAGCTTGTGGCAGTAAGTGAGGACACTATGGTGCTCCTACTGAGGAATGCACCTATGCCAGACGCTATCCCCTCCTTCATGGTAAAGGATGGGATCCTCCCAGGGGTAGAACTTGGCCTTCGCGAGGGAAGGTCTCAAGTCGCTGCCTGGGCTAATCTTGTGGAACTTTCTTAGCAACAAGAAAGTTCACAATATCGGTGCACCACGGGAGAGAGGCGATAGCAAGGATCACCTCATCTGGGAAGGTCTCACAAATAGGCTCAGTCTACTCAGAATCCTCAAGATGCTCTAATCGGGAGAGACGATCCACCACCACATTCTTGACTCCAAGCCTTATCCTTAATCTCTATGTCCCTACTCTTGTAGTAGAAGGATCCATCTGATCAATCTGGCTTTGGCATCCTTATTTTCCATGAGGTACCTGATGGTGGTATGATCAGTATAGATGGTCACTCTAGAACCAATGATGTAAGATCTGAACTTATCTAGGGTGAAGACTACGCTAGCATCTCCTTCTCAATGACTTGTAGTTCCGCTGCACGGCATCCAATGTACAGCTAGCGTAGTCAATATCAAATGGGATTCCATCCCTCCTCTATCCCAGCACGGCCCCTATGGCAAAATCGGAGTCATCCGTCATGATCTCGAATGGGGAGAGACTAATCAGGTTGCTAGAGAACAAGAGCCTCTACAACACATCTCTTGAGAGTCTCAAATGACGATAGACACTTGTCATTGACAAGGAACTAGGTGTCTTTCATCAGCAGATCAGTCAAGTGGTCTGGCAATCCTACTAAAATCATGAATGAAGCGTCGGTAGAAACCGACGTGCCCCAGAAAAGACCGTAACTGCCGCAGGTTGGACGGTGGAGTGAGTTTTCTAATGACATACACCTTGGTCGGATCAACCTCCATGCCCCTGTTGGAGATGATATGGCCAAGCACCGTCCCCTGAGTCACCATGAAGTGACTCTTCTCCCATGACAACAAAAGGTGAACCTCAATGCATCGCTGAAGGACTCTGTCTAGGCAGTCAAGACATGAGTCGAATCTGTCATCGTAAACCGACAAATCATCCATGAAGAACTACAAGCACTCCCCCACCAAGTCCGAAAAGATCGACAGCATGCATTTCTAAAATGTCACAGGGGTGTTGCATAGCCCAATGGCATTTGTCTGAAAGCAATATGTCTCGAAGGGACAGGTGAAGGTGGTCTTGTCCTGGTCTTCGGGCGCGATGGCCACCTGATTGTAGTCGGAGTACCCATCCAGAATACAATAATGGCTCTTCCCTTCCAGTCTCTGAATTATTTGATCAATAAAGGGCATGGGTAAATGATCCTTCTTGGTGGCCTGGTTGAGTCGTATGTAATCTACACAGACCCGCCAAGAAGTGGGTACCCAGGTAGCGATCTCCTCTCCAGACTCGCTGACAACTGTAGTGATGCCCGTTCTTCTTGGGCACCACATGCAACAGACTGACCCACTTGGAGTAGGAGATGGGGTAGATAAAATCGGCAACTCCACCATTTCGAGATCTCCTTCATGACAACCTCCCGAAGATTCAGGTTCAACCGTCGCTGGAACTCACGTGACGGCTCCGCCTCCTCCTCGAGATAGATATGGTGAGAGCACAGGGCCGGACTTATCCCCTGGAGATCAGCTACGCTCCATCCTATCACCTTGCGGTTCTTTCAAGAACCCCCATCAGAAGGGATTCCTGCTCTCTAATCAATTCTGTTGAGATAATGACTGGGTACATCTCATGCTCACCTGCAAGGAACCTATACTTCAGCGACGCAGGAAGCGGCTTCAGCTCTGGACAAGTATGTACTGGCGGATTTGGCCTTTGAAAGGTCTGAGTGAATGCTGCCAAATCCGCATGGGAGAACGGAAACTCTCGCTCATCATCAATATCTGGAGAAGGATGCTTTACTGGACTGTCTCTGCTCTGCATGGCATCAACCTCCTCCCTGGATGTAGGCTCAGTGGAAGTCAGACATGGTAGAAAATCATCAAACTCTGCCCAATCAACATCTGACTCCGAGGGATCTGTATCATACTCACAAACAAACTCGGTCTTGCGGTCGGGAACCAGCTCTGCTGACTGAAAGGTATCTTGGACCAAGAATGCGCTCTCCAAGCTCTCCTCTATTGGCGTCTCTGCATCAGCGAAAACTGAAGGTGAGAGGATGGCCTGTGCGACTGGATCTTCCCAAACTGCCTCGTCATCTGTGATCACAAAATCGCAGTCCTGGTGGATGTCTCGCCCTGACTCTGTCATCAGCTCTGAATCGAAAGTCTCCTCTGAGCAAGCAGAATCTCTAGCTCTGATGTCCTCGACCATCTCTATTTGTACACTCTCGCCCTCGACGAGAAAGTATACCTTCCCACTATCATGGTCGGTCACTGACTTGGCTGTGGCCAAGAACGGTGACCTAGAATGATGGGGGTATTGGTCACAGACTCAGGGATCTCCATGTCCAACACAACAAAGTCCACGGGGAATTACAGGCCCTGAATCGTGACGACAACGTCCCTCAGCAACCCCTTCAGCCTCTTGACATATCGATCAGCAAACTGAAGGACCGTCCTGCTCTATCGTAGAGTGCCCAACTCGAAGTGGTCGAGAAGGGTTGCCAGAAGTAGGTTGATCAAAGAACCGCTGTCTAATAGAGTGCAGTCGAACCTCTGCTCATGGATGTGGCATCTGACATACGGGGCTCCTGAATCTGGCCTCTTGGCCGGCAGACGGTTATGAATCGCGAAACACGTGGCCCGGGTAAGCACATGGATCTCAGACTGATGGTTCATCCTCTTCCTCCTAACTGTGGTCCTGTCTCTGAGCGATCGCTGGAGTAGAGGGATGTGCTCCAAGGTCTCCTAGAGAGTCAGCTGAATATGGAATTTGTCGATCATCTGCTGGCTGAACTCTACCTGTTTATTCTTTTTTTGATTTTCTTTTTTTTGCCCCTTACCCAAATGGGAGTGCTCTGGGAAAGGGGATCACCGGGTCCTTCTCAGATGAAGGACTAGGAGAGGGTCTAGGCTGCTCAAGTACGGAAGAATCCACACATACATCATCAATCACCACAGGTGGAACATAATAAAGTAAACTTTTCCTTTATTTCCAGAAACGTCCTGAGATACATGTACATATGGAAAAACAACAGGACTAGTTAGAAGTAGAAACGGTGGCCTCAGCACAACCCTCGGCATGTCGACTCACGGCATCAGCACCGCGCTCTGGCTCAGCAACTATGGTGGCGTTAGTACCACCTTCTCTAACTGGTGAAGTGACGGCATCAGTACCGTCGGCGGGATCAGCATCCATGGTGGCGTCAGCACCACCGTCATCATCTCTCGCAGCATCAGTATCGCGCTCCTCCTCACCTGGCGCTCTGGAAGTGGAGTGGGATCGTCGCTTAGACGAGGCGCCACCTGCTGGTATCCTACCACTCCTAAGTGTGACAAAATCAGTATCAAACAGATATGCAGCCATATCACCAAATGAATCACTAGGAGTGGCATACTTTGTGAAATCTACCTGCTCAGACTTCCTCTTTAGATTGTTTGGGTTCAGCTCACTCTGGGCAGGTATGGTGGCTTTCCCTCTCACGATCTCCCGCATCTCCTGGCGGAATTCATCCATCTTCGTCTGAAGGTAGCCTGCTGCTCTGTCATGAGGCGGGGTAGATCGTCTAAGGCAGGGTTCTCATAGGCTGGCCCATGAGAACCTGACGGGTGGCCTCTCTGGTAACGACGTTGCTGCTGTGGCTGGTGCGGGTGAGAGGGGTACTGCTGGGGATGATACTGCTGAGGCTGCTCTTGCCTCCAATACTGTCCCTGCTGATAGGGACGAGGACCATACGGCTGGTGCTGCTGAGATGACTGCTGCTGCTGCTAGTGTACTGGGGGCTAGGGCTGCTGGTGCTCTCGCTGATGGCCGTACTAGCCACCCTGAACTGGAGGCTGCTGCTGGGAACTGGCACCTCCGGCCGACCAACGGAATCCGGGATGGTCTCGTCGGATACCGGGCTAGGGTCGGTCATACCAAATCCCGTTGACATCCATTAACGACTCAGGCTCGTAGGAGGGTGGTAGGAGTACTGCCAGGGGCTGATCTGGCTGGTAAACCACCATCTGAGTGTCCTGAGATGGTGGTGACCGGTACTATGGATGTGGCTGCAGGTACTGCTCCGCCTTTACAAGGTGAACCTGTCTAGGCTGACTGGAGCACTGGGACGAGCTGCCTCTGCTACTCGGATCTCCTCGTGACTGAAGACGGGGCAGAGAAGCCGTATGTGCCTCTTGGAGACACATGAGCTGTGTCTTCAGATTACTCAGTGTTTGTGCCATCTGATCCATCTAAGATATGCCCTGGAACTGCTTCTTCTCTATCAACTCGATCTGGTCTTGCTTCTCACTGATGATCCCCATGTCTGCGGCTGTAGACTCAAACTGTATGGCTGCCGCGGACGAAGTAGAAGGACCGGCATCGACCCATGCTATCCTCTGAAACTACACGGACTAGGGCTGGGGGCGTCCTGAGTGTAGAGTCGGGTCTGGTTACATCACTGTATAGTTCTCGATACCATCTCCTCATAGATGGCCCAGACCTGATCCTCATCCTTAGCGAAGTAGGAGCCGTCACACGAAGCATTCACCAGTCCCTGTAGCTCTGGTGTCAACCCGCAGAAGAAGCTCTGAACTAGGTTCGGCTTCGTGATATCATGGTGCGGGCATATGTCAGTCAGCTCTCTGAACCTCCTCCCATGCCTCATGGAACTGCTCGTTAGGGAGCACGGAGAAGTTGCTAATCAAGGCCCTCACTGCATTGGTCCGCCCGAGTGGATAGTACTTGTTCAAAGTACTCGATGCGGAGCTACTCCCAGGTGTACACAAACTTCCCCAAATGCTTCAGCTAGGTGGCCACTTTATCTGCCAGTGAAAAGGGGAAGGCAATCATCCGAATGGTGTCCTCGTCCACCTGTCGGCCGTGGACAGTACTGCAAATCATCAGAAACTCCTGGAGATGTAGATGGGGATATTAAATGGCGAGCCCATGTAAACGGGGTAGGAGCTAAAGTGTGTTCGGGGGGAGCTTGAAGTCCCCCACGATAGTTGGTAGTACCACCCACCTGTACGTCAGTGTCGATCTGGGGTTGTGCAACTCCCGCATCGGTCTCGGTTGATCTAGTGGTGGTGCTGCTGCTGCGGCTGTTGTCTCATCTGCTGCGGCTGCTGCTGCTGTCAGCTCGTCGGGTCTTCTCGGTCCGTCTTCGGGCCCATGCTGGTCGCGGTCGGCTCTTATCTGCTCCATCTCTCTCCTCATCTCAATCATAAACGCACCCTGATCCCTCAACTGTTTGTTGCATCGTCTCAAGGGAGGCGATCAGGGTGGTGTTGATCACACCCTGGTCCAGGACATATGTTTGCTCTGGTCAGGGACCTCTGGTGCGGTCGTCGCTGCTGCCGGCCATGGGTCTCTACAAAGGCACAAGACCCAAACTCATGTGCCGATAAATCTGACTGCTGTCTCTTATCTGGTACTGGCATTATAGGTATGAAAGAAGGGTGGTCGAGGGGGAACAGGGCGGTATTGAACTCGGGTTCGGAGAGCGGGTCTCGGCTCTCGCGAACCAACCTAGATGAACGGGCTGGAGTGCTAAAAAGCGGTGCAGCCAAGGGCTGCCTAAGAGACCTCCTACCCATCATCTTGATCTGGAGATTTGGGCGGATGGGATCTGGAAACAACCAAGATGAGCAAACAAACCCCGGGTTCACCTACTCAACACGAGCTGAAGACCATAAGAGTCCGATCAATTATCTTGTCAATTTTATTAGGTGATCATGTCATGATAGCAGAGCGGCTACGTGACCTATTGGGAATTCGACTCCCCCAGGAGACTGTCTCGATCCCGAACTAGATCTTTTCCAGCCAGTACAAGCCGCAGACCATTTACCGGCTACCCGATCGACTCGCTCTGTTAAGGATATCGCGACCCGCTTTACCGGAGACCGGAGCAATCCTCACTGGAGAACAACTAGCCCAGAAGCAGTAATCTGAAGAGGGTTCAGATATGGCCTCTAGCCTAGGGTGCGGGTCACTCTCTCGCGCATACAAACCAGACAATGAGGGGTTGCTCTCCCCAAGACAGATTTTTATGGTGAAGTGTCTTTTCAGGTCAAGTTTGTTTAGCAGTCCCAATTTTATAGTTTTTTGTTTTTTTAGATATTTTTTAAAGCAAACAACGCCTAACGAATTTTTCGATTCTCCTGGTTATTTTTGGTCCAAAAACGGGAGGAGAAGATGAAAAAACTGATGCGTGGGAATCAATGATGCATGCAGAGTAAGAAATGCGTACCTGTCTCCAGCAGTTCCTACAAGCAAAGTGATCCGCGCATAAATAAAAGACAGAATATAAACAACCTATATGCTGCAAGCGGAAAACCAACCCTAAATGAAGTAGCTCTACACGAAAGAACAGATGGCTAAATGGTCAACAGGAGGGATCGGTGTCTGGTCTTTGGATGTCGATCGGTGTCCGCCACAATGGGTCCTGCCAGCGTTGTATACGACCTCTAGCGTCTCAGGACCCTCAAGTGACCAAGTAGTCTTTTCTTATTAATTTTATTGTTGGTCCAATTACGATCTATTAGGTACACGAAAGTTATTAGGTGTGTGGACCCTAATTATTACGTCGCAATCAGTAAAAATCCTAAGCTAGGGCCGAAAATCGTGTAAATCAATAAGGCAGTAAATAAACAGTCAAAACCGCGAAAAAGCCGTGAAAAACTCGGTGAGGTCCCCCGAGCACACCTGTGCTCAGCGAAACAGACCCCGATAGTCTACCAAGTGTCCAGTCTCTGTCCTTGTATTATTACAATAATATAATCTATTGAAAATAAATCTAATCTAATCTAACTAAACTCTCGCACTCCTTTTTGTTTCCTCGCGCTCTCCTACGGCTCCGTGCAGAAGGGAGACGCCTCCGAATCTAGCGGTTGCTTCGGATCTTCGAGAAGAGCAGCCTTGGTACTCGGGCCCCTCGCAAGCAAACAAACAGGGGTGTATCAGACACAGATTATTATACAAATAGAGTAGGTAAAATAAAGCAGGATATAGACAAAAATAAAATAAACACATAACACAAACAAAAACAAAAGAAACGAAAATAAAAGAAAACGAAAACAAAAAAAGCCACGAAAAGCAGCGGACGAAAGAAAAGCCGCGGAAAACCGCGAAAAACAAGAACAAATAAAAAGAAAATAAAAACAACTACTAAGTCGTGCTCCTCGGCAACGGCGCCATTCTTATGAGCGGGTCTCGAGCGACTAAGGCAAGAAGGTGTCAATGGTCGTTGCAACCTCAACCTCTCGGGACTCTGCTCAATCAAGAAAAATGGAATCAGACCACCAAAATCAGAGAGATTAAAAACAATAAAAACAAAATAGCGATCCTGGCTATATTATTAACCTGGTATAGCACCCAGGGTCGGTATCAGGGAGCACGAATTGGCCTCGCAGCCTACGAAGTAGTCAAGTCAATAAAAAAGAATAAAATATTTTTTTGGTGGATTTTTTTAATTGTTTTTTAAACTTTTTCGGATTTTTAATTTTGAGGGAAAATAAGAAAAGATTAAAAACAAGCAAACACAACAATTAATACAAACACTCAAAAATACTCCAAAAATTCAAATAAAATATTTTTATGTTTTTTTAGGTTTTTTTAGTGTTTTTGGTGAATTTTTCAGATTTTTATATGATTGTCTAAAAATCAAGAAAGCCAAAAATAGGGAATCACTGTCCAACCAAACTTGAAAAATCCATTTTAAATATATAAAATAGATCTATAAAAGTCTGGAGCTAATTTTTATGAAAAATATAAATAAAAACTAAGATCTAAAAAAAGAATTTGTATTTTTTTATTTTTCTAGAATTTTATAGAATTTTTTATAAGTTTTTTATGGTTTTTATTTTTTAAGGTTTTTATAAATCCAAAAAGCATGAAAATTTGATAGAAATTAAAAGACACTAAAAATAACTAGCCCTAATTTTTTTTAGTATTTTAAAGGCATTTTTTATATTTTTCTTTGATTTGCTAAATTAGATAGAAGCAAAAAGCACTATTTTTGAATTTTTAAAAATATCAAAAAGACTCGAAAATGTACCAAAAATCTGGGGAAATTTTACACAGTGGCAAGAGACACGTATCCAAATTTCACCTAATTTGGATTTAGTTTGCTTTCTTATTTAATTAAAACAAGGCACATAGTACATAGGGACCTAAATGCAAGGAAAAGTAATTTCAGGGGCCAAACAGTAACAAATCAAGAAAGTGCAGGGTCCCTCATGCAAAAAGTCCACAAAGTCACGTGCAAGGCATGTGAATCAGGCATGGAGAGGCATAAATGTAATTCCAATTTAAAAAGAGTCAATCCATAACATCTAGGAACTATAGGATAAAAAGTGCAAAATGTCCAAAACCTCATGTGTCGATGCACGTAACTCACACACACAGGGACTCAATTGCAAATAAAAGAAACATAATAGTCCTATATGTAAAATGTCCAAGATAGAAAATTTATTTAATAAACTAAACTATAACTACTGAAAGCTGCATGGATATGGGTGCAATTACCACGCCGAGGCGCGTGATGGCGCACGTGAGGCACCAGGTGTCGAGGCGTGGTTGGCTGCTGATGTGCGGTCCTGGTGCCACCGCTTGGACGATCTAATGATGGAGGATCGCGGCGAACGTGGGTGGCACGTGCTCGTCAGACCATGATCTGACGGTCTGACATCGTAGAGGGCGGACGGTGGAGATGCGAACTGGAGCGGTGGGGAGATCCGTCGGCTGGCAATGAATGAGGAAGAACACCTCCCAGGTAAGGTTCCACGGCATGCTGGAGAAGATCCAGTAGGCCGATGAATGATCAGGGAGGAGGGTCTTCCTCGCGATGACTCTCCGCGTCAGGTGGCGGCCTCCGATGAAGCATCCAACAGTCAGATCGTCCGGCGAGGGACGAGCGACCTAGAGGGGCTCTTGTGAAGGGGTGAAAGCGCGGACAATGGGGGTACCTGCTCTTTATTCACCTGCAAAACAAAGGGCTCGCTCGGAGGAGTGCTCCGGTGGGGGTTACTCGCAAAACGGGGAAAAGAAGCGACGTGGGTGTGCGGATGAAGGCTCCGGCAAAGGCGGCGGAAGGAGCCCAGCTCGATCCTGGCTCTGGTGGCCAAAATCGAGATGATCAGATCGTGAAAGAAGGGTGACGATGAGTCGGCGAGTGTATCGGTACGGGTAGGATGGGCTGGCGTAGCTCCTGCCACTAGGGAGGAGCTGGCGGAGCTGAGAAGCAAAAATCGAAAATGAACAATGAAAGAGGAGCTAACGGGTCTACCTGATGAAGGATGTCGACTGGGGATGACCTAAGGAAGCTCTGGGGTGTCTCGGCCTCAAGGAACATAGAGGTTCGAGGCTTGGCGCACCACGCGGCGGCGCACAGCGATGAGCTTCGCCGGATCAGTGGCTGGAAGCTCCTCCTCCTCACTGCGACACTCTCCTTGCACAACTATCACTCTGGGGAAGAAAATAGAGGTCCTAGGATGAAGGGGCGAAGCCAAAGATGGCGGGTAATGTGCGGCGGAGGTGATGCTTTATAGTGGTGCAGGTCCGAGAAGAAGGAGTTGGGTCTGGCTTGGTGAAGCACGGACCCCTAGGCAAATGATCGGGCGAAGATCTCGGATCAATGGGGGTCAATTAGCACCTGTGGTTTGGGTAAACGGAGGTCGAATAATGCTTAGGAAATTAGGTGAAGTCGGGTCTGGAGCAAGATCCGCGGGCGAATGGTCCAGGGGGGAAGTTGACCGGGGGTCAATATCCCGCGTGGACCAATCAGAAGCCCCTGTTTAATAATTATTTAGAAATTCAATTAAAAATAATAAATGATTTTATTTCGAAAATCTTAAAACATGAAAAATGTTTATTTATTTTCGAGTTAATTTTTAGTGATTTTTATTTATTTTTTTTAAATATAAATTATGTATTTACATTATCTTATTATTATATATAGGTATATACATATATGAATTTTTATTTTTATTTTTTAATTGTTTATTTTTATATAATTATTCCAATTTTATATTTTATTAATTTATAACATAGAATTTGGAATAAAAAGGTATTTTTATTTTATTTTTATAATTTATTGACATAGGTAAATAAATACTTTTATATACATATTTACATGGGTATATATACAAGGTGGAAATTGATTTTTATTCTTTTCCTTTTATTTTATTTTTATTTTCTGATTTTTATTTATTTATCTACACCATGAAATATGGAATATATAAATATTTTTCTTGGATTTTAAATATTTATTTATAAGGAGAAAATAAATAGATATGTTATTATATATACATGGTCGATATACACCGATGAGAGAGATTTTATTTATTTTTATTTTTCTTTTATTTTTCCCATTCTTATTTTAGTTTTATTTTTATAAATATATACAAAATAATAAACACACATTATTATTTTTATTAAGAGGAAAATAATTTTATTTATATACATATATGTATGTACACATGATTGACCCTATCTCCCTATACTTGGATTCTTTTGCGGTTAGGTCCATGCTGAGCCCCTCTCTTGGGATTAGGTCACTCAATATTTATTATAAATATTTCCCTCTTTTTATTTTATTTCTTTATTCTTTTATTTATGCACAAAAATATGCTAATTATTGTAATATCTACATGGTGTTTTGCCTAGGTTTTGTAGCTAAAATAAAAGAATAAAGAGTGATGAGTGGGTATTCATCATATACCGCTTTCCATACAATATGCCAGCAAGACTATGTATGAATCACAATGCAACTATATGGTTACAGAGGAGATGCTAGTGACGGGTCCAAAATCACGCTTGTTAAAGAGATGTGTATTTAATCGTTGCGTAAAAATAATGATTTGTGTCGTTTCGTAGAAGGCGGCAATCAGAATCGGTCAAGAATATATCCACACAAAATAATTTAATCAATTTTCAATCACATGGTTTTATGTTAGTCTTACTCGGGGAAGTCCCAAGGTCGAACACAGAGGCAAAGGAACAACCTAGAATTATGTCTATAAATATTCGTGCGTGATTTTCGAGTTAGTCTTTTTTGTAATTTTTTAATGCAATTAAATATGCAAAATGCAAATTTGGCCTATTTTATGGACTAAAATGTAAAAGTCGATCAAACGATGTCCGAAAAATACGAAACTTGGCCACAATGCAAAATATGATGAAATGAATGCATTGTATTATTTAAAAATTGGAATTTTGGGATGGAAGATGAATTTTTTATGAATTTTTTAAATGCAAAAAAATGAAATTCAATATTTAATTATATTAAATAATAAACCTAATTATTTTCAAGGAATAAAATTATCTAAGATCTATCACTTAGTAATGGACCTCAAAAAAAATCCTAAACCTCGAAAATACTAGTTTCAATACCTATTGAAAATCAAACACTAAAATATGCAAAATGATTTTTACCAGGCAATTTATGCATTCAAGCTCAATTAATTCTACAATATGTGATTTTTCGGGAATTTTTAGAGCAATGGTTAATCAAATATAAGCTTCAGAGCATGAAATGGGAAAATACACAATTTTCCATAGAACAATTAGTTATTAATTAACCATTGATCAAAAAATGTCCACAATATGCCAAAATGTAGAGAATTCAATGAGGAAAAAAATTCCATAATTTGATAAATAAAATGATGCAATGTACTTATTCAAAATAAAGGGGAAAGACAGGGGTACAGATGCAATAAAATAAATATAAATAAAATGCAAGGGGAACCTAGATTTAATTACAAATAGAGAGGGGGATCTTTCTGCAAAATTCCCAGCAGGTAATGTGCGATGCATGTGACCCCTGGGTCAGTGGGGGCTTCTGCGTAATAAGGCGAAATGGCCGGGGCTTCTTCATAATTTGCCCACGGTCACATGCAAAGCACATGTGACCTGGGGCTGACGTTATGCTGACGTCCCCCCCCCCCCCAGACGCACGTGCCTCGCACGTGCGTGGGGGGTCTTGGGAAGGCCCCCGTTGGTGATAGCGGCTGAGGCGAGGCGGAGCGAGGGCTGGTGAATGGGCTTCTAGCGTTGGCCAGTGTTGTGTAGGAGAGGATTGCCAGCTGTCGACCAGCAGTGGTGGGGGACTGGAGAATGGCCAGCGGTTGGTGGTGGTGCTCCTGTGCGGGATGGAGCACCTGGTGGAGCTTGCGGCGACCAAGGCATAGGGAGCCAAGTTGGAGCGCGTGGTTGCTTCTGGGCGATGAAGGCCGAGGCTGCGTCAACTGTTGGCTGGCAAAGTGTCGAGACATTGAAGACGGGGGTTGTACGACGTAGTCATCGATGATGGTTGTCGTAGTCGGCTCAACGGTGAAAGTTGAAACATGTGATCGTTCTCAGTGGGAGAAGATGGAGCTCTGGTGGTTATCGTTGGTGGCTCGATGCCAAGGCGGAGATAAGCAGTACGACAGAGGAGAGGGTTGGGTCGTGGGCTGTGACGAGGTCCAAGACCTCAGATCTCACTGAGGAAGCTTTGTGGCGCTGTCACCGTCATGAGGTGTCGCTTGCATGCAGTCAGCAGATGATTCAGGATGGGGCGGTGCTGGGTTTTAAATAAGCGATGGGTTCTAGCCAGTAATGGAAATGAGAGCTTCGAATCGGAATGATGATCGGTGATTGGTCGACGATTGATTCGATGGGAGGTTGACGAGATGCGACGGTATCAGACTGGATCATGAAGATGGAAGGCGAACTATGAGATTCGCGGTGAGGTGCGAGATACGGGGCGGGCAGCGCGAATTTCGGGGAGAAGCAGGATGTAGGTGACGACCTCTGGGCCGTCTGATCGGCAGATAATCGGATGGTCCAGATGGGACCACATGGCAACAGATTGGGAAAGGGGGCTCTGGGAAAGACGATGGAAGGTGGTCGTCCGATCAGCCGAGATCGGACGGCCACGATGTTGATGTGACAATGGATTGGGGGCAAGGCGAGGCACGTGCGTGGTGTGTGCCTGCGAGGCACAGGACTCGTACGTGCGGAATGTTTTATTTATTTATTTATTTTTATTATTTTTTTTATAAAAATGATATAAATCCTCAAAATTGGCTGACACGTGGCAGCTCCTGAAGTTGCCGCATGTCAGGCAACACAAAAATCCGAAAAATAAATACTTTGTAAAATAAAAAATAAATAGCAAATGGCCTCGGATCGAAAAATTTTCTGCACAAAAATTGCTCGTCTTGATGAGATCTACAACTTTCATGAAGACATCAAAATCAAAATCGATCAATTGCTCAAAGTGATATTTTTGGGGTATCCCATGTACATAGAATCCCTTGATTTTTTGTTTTTTTTGTAATTTTTTTGTTGTTTTTAAACAAGATAAGAATCCGTAAAAAATATGTTAAAATCGGAAATAAATATGTACACATTAATCTAATTTTCTTGGATTTTTATTAATTAAGAAAAACTAAGAAATAAAATAAGAAATGAAAAAGACCAATTTTGTACAGTCGGTTAATGAAGACATGGACTCAATTTGTTTCTTTGATTTCAAGATCAATTTGTGATTTGGATTTTTGCGCATTTTAGTAAAACTTTCATCAAAGAAGATAAATGAAAAAGAAATGAACTAAAATAGGTTAATTATGTACATAAAATACTAGGTCAAAAACCGCTAAAATACAAAATGTACAAAAGAGACCCAAAACCCAACTTTCATATATAATCTACAATTCACATTAATTTGGTTTTGTTTTGAAGGTAATTGAATGTACATTATCTCAAAAGTGAGTAGGATTTAAAACAGACACTTGATGAGGAAGATATGAGGGTTTTAGTTCGGAAATCCTGAAATTAGGTTTTGGGTTTTTAGTCCACTTATTTGGGTTAGTTATTTTTTTATATTTTTCATTTATTCTTGTTAGTGATATGTACACAGTGGAGGTGATTTTGGGTCATTCGAAGTTAGCATGAATGAGTTAAAAATCCAGGAAGTTAGGCTATTTACAAGTCACTTTTGTCTTGGATTTTTGGCTTCTTATTTTGTTCAGAAATTAGTGCTAGAATACAATTCTTATGAAAACATGCATGAATGCTAGTTATGCAGAATAGATGCCATTGCGTTTGAGGGATTTGAGCTTAATTAACAAGATTTAGAGTGATGAATCCGAGATTCATCATCCCCCTATACTTAAACCATGCTAGTCCCTGAGCATCAAAAAGAAATGCCATGAGGTGAAATGAGATTGGGTTCCATACCAAGACCATGAGCTGAAGGTGAAAATGAAAATAGACTCGACCTTTGGATTATTAGTGTTGTAGAACTTCTGTGAGACTTAGAATTTCAAAATCAATAACCATCAAGTTCTACACATCATTGTATCAGTTTCAGCTCAGAAGTCATCTTAGATCAATCCTCTTCCCAAAGGATACCCTATGAACATTGAACAATCGACTCATGTGTGTGAAAGGGTTTTAGCTCTTCCCATCCAAAATGCCGGACTACCATGCTTGTCTCCTCTCCAGAAACTCGTCCTCAGGGAGTCAAGTATTTCCTTCTAAGGTCTGTCGCGCTGTGTTCGCGATCGAAACGGGGGAGAAGTTAGAAGAAGGAGAAAAGAACTAGAGCGTGGCCAGTGTAGTCACCTCTCCTTGTGAAACTGGCCAGTGTAGCCGAGTCTCCACCAAGATCTGTAGGTTTTCTTGAAGCTTGGTCCTTTTTGGTTAGATATTTATTTGGTATTGGCTTCTTTGTATTTGGAATTTTTGGTGGTTCTGCTTGGATCTTGTTGTGCCACTACGGATATAGAATCATTTTGTTTCCTTACATTTTTTTGGGGTCTTAGAAAAAATTATGCCCAGCCGTCCATCCCTTTTCCGAAGCTTTATTTCAACCCGTAGTCCGATCTTTATATTTACACGCTCCCAGAAAAGAAACTCACACAGTCTTCCAACATCCCATCTGAGTTGAGCTAAGTGCATATAAATTAATTCCATATTCCAGAGTTGTACCCAAAATGAAGAAACCAGGTTAGAAACTAAGAGTCAAATGTTGCACATTGTCATGTGGAACTCAAAGAATTAAGTCAAAGACCTGAAGCTTCTAAAATCCTATTTCTCGATGAAGTTCCTTTGAAAATTAGGTGGATTAAGGTCAAGTCCAGACCACTCTCGGTTTCTACTCACAACTCGGTTCAGAACCCAATGACTTTCACAGATGCAAATGCATGATAGTGCTTGATGTAGTACAGGTGTGTGAAATGTAGACACATTTTTTGTAACTTTTTCATTTTTTTATGCAAGGGAATTTTGTTTTTTTAATGCAAAAATTAATAAGAAGCCATTTTTTAAAAAAGGTTTGGGCATAGTCAGTGTTAGTAGCAAAACTCTTTTTTGTTTGTTTCTGTTATTTTGTTGTTTTTTTTTCAAGTTAGTTACCCATCCCGTAAATACATATAGAGTTATGTGAAAGTATGAGATATGGCTAGAATATATACACAGTATATATACAGACCCCCCTATACTTAGCGTGTGTTGTGTCCTCACAAGAAGCGTAAAGAAGACACAGCTCAGGTTAAGCGTAAGTGAGTGAAAAAGAAAAGAAAAAGATGGATCGGAATGGCCCTTATACTTTGGATATGAACAATATAAGTATAGAAGAAGAGCAAAAAATGAGTTGGTCGGGATATGTGGATGAAGAGAGTATATACAAATGGGCATCAGTTCCCCCTATACTTAGGCTCTGGTCAGCCTAAGTACAGAAGAATGGGGAACATGGACTGATCGTGAGAAGGAGTGTGACGAGTCCGCTAGATACGATGATTAATCTAGGGTCATTATAGCACGTGTACTTAGCGAATCAGTCAGAACCGAGAGAAGATCTCCGTGAAGAGTGTCTCGGTTTAATTTATCTCCTTGGCAAGTCCGGGGTCAAACTCAGGGAGGCAAAGGAACAACTTGGGTTTAATTTGAAAACTTAGGTCTAGATATCAAAGCGGTATTTTTTAGATTTTTTAATGCAAAATGAAATGCCAATGCAAGATGCAGTTGAATTAAGACACTAAGAAAACACACAATATAGCCAAATTATTTTTAATACCAAATTAATCCAATTTAGCCAAATTATATTTTTTCTATAATCCTAATCCAGTGATGAATGCAAGACACATTTTTTGGAATTTTATGGGTTAAAATGCAATAACGAAAAACGTAACTTTTTATGGGTTTTTTCGCAATTTTTTGCTCAAACAGTAAGAAAAAATGATGAAAAATATATTGGAATAAAGACATAATGCAAGGAAGCTATAGTAGAATTTTTTGGAATTTTTTGACAAAATATGTTTTTTTATGGATTTTTTAGTGAAATCAGGGTGATAGTGAGTAAATAATTGCTAATTAACCCACAATATCACATTAGCCAGAGAACGAACTATCCCATATAGGTATTTTCATATGGAATCCAGTAGACTTGAAATTTTGTAAAAAGGATGTATGTGGATTTAATTAAAAATCAAATAGTCAGATCACTCTACAATTTATTTTTGCACAAGACAACTCCACTTTTGATGAAATTTGGTAGTAATTAAAGCTCACTTCAAGACATCATCTCAAATTTTTGGGGAATTTTCAGAGCAACCGTGAGTTAGATATGAATTTAAAGGTCCGGATTGGGTAAAATATGCAATATTTCAGTTTAAATAATTTTGATTAATTAACCACAACTCATAAAAATACAAATAAATATTCACAATGTAGACAATTAGTTGCTCAACACAATGCTATTTTTCATTGAATATAATAATGCAAACATGAGGTCCAAATAAAAATATGAACATAGGGTTGTCTTTGCAAATTCAGAAAGCAATATAAACAAACAACTATATACAAAGACCTATTTATAATTACAGAAACTAAAAAGGGAAATATGCAATTTTTACAAAAAAAATAAAAAAATAAAATTAGACCTTCCTCGCATGATCGGCTAGGGCAGAACCAAAAAGGTGGAGAGGGCGGCACGACCATGTGCAGCCGCACGGAACTGGAGGATAAGGGGGGCAGAGTGGGTCGAGTTGTGGCTGGGAAGCGGAGTAGCGGTGCGGGGAGGGCGATAGTGGCGGGGACGCTCGGCTGTGGACGACGTCGCGCATGCGGCCGGCTGGAAGTGGCTGTAGGCAGAGTAGCGGCGCCGCTGCTTGCACCGCAGATGGAGTAGCGGTGGAGCCGCCTGGAGGTAGCGGGGCTGAGGGCGAGGAGTGACGCAGTCGCGGCTGCGTGAAGGAGGAAGGCGGAGCGGCGGGTGGCGGCGGTGGGAACTCCCCACCGCGGCTGCGTTGCTTTTTTTATTTTTTTTTTGATTTTTTTGCTGTAAGAAACCCTTTTTTGTTTAATTTTTTAATTTTTTTGAATTTTCATTAAAAGATGAAACAAAAATGTAGAAAAAAAGGGATAAAATTGTGGACGATGGTGTGGGATGAAAATAATGGTGATGGGAAAGATGTAACGGTGCTGGTGTGAAATGCTAGTGTGGTGAAAATAACAAGTAAACAAATTGTGAGATAAAATAAAAATAAAAAAGAAGATGAGATGAAATTCTTACCTGATCTTCACCGAATTGGCGGAGCAGCTACACTGGACTCCTGTCGTTGCCTCGATCCGATTGACGAAATGAAAATCGGAGAAGCTAAGCGAGCTCGATGGGGGAACTCGTGATGCGGAGCGGTGCTCCGTGGATCTCTCCTGAAGGAGGTCGTCGCTTGAGGAAGATGTCCCGCCACTGTCACCAACAAAACATCCAAGCTCTCTCCTTTTTCTATTAGAATGGTGGATAGGCAAAAAATGAGGATGGAGATGTGTATAAAAGAGACAGAAGGAATGGAGGTTAGAATGGAAGTGGAGTAGAATGGGAGGTTAAATTAGTGGTGGAGTTGAATGGGAAGTTAGATGGATAATGGTGTTGAATGGAGGTTGATAAAAATAAGAGAAGTTAGTGTACATAATATGATTAGATAAAAGAAAAATAAAAGTAGGCTACTAAAAAGAGAAAATAAAATAAAGAGAAGAAAAAGAGTGGGGAATTTACAGAATAAGACAAACACTATGTACATTTTTTGTTTACTTTTCTAATTTATATTTCTTATATTTTTAGTAAAAGATATTTACAATAGATAATACAATAAATACTAGAAATAAAATACAATACAAAATTTATTTTTTTTTTAATTTTTTAATGGTTAAGAATAAATAAATAAATAATGGGAAAACTAAAAATATGTACAATAAATACAATGTACACTGAGGTCCCAAAACCCAACTTTTGCAAATGAGCTCCGATTGTAATGAAACCACTTCCATTGGATAGATAATTTTCTAACTTGAACTTTAATAGTGAGTTTGGTGAATTTGGAGTTCATACGGAGCGGGAATTTGGCCTGGAAGTTGGACTTTATGGCTTTTTATTTTTGGGATCTAGGAGCACTTACTTGAGGTAAAATTTATTTTATATTTTTGTTTTTATATATATATTTTTATGAACAAGATAGAGAAAGAATAAGCCCAAAAGGAGTTGAAATGAATTCAATAAAAATACATGAAGTTTTGGGCTATTTACAAGTGAAAAACTCCTTTATTTTTGCTGCTCTTTATTGTTAATTTATTTTATACAATTTAATATACACTAATTAGTGTGTTTTATTTACAAGAGTCATTTTGTTAATTTATTTATTTTATAAATATTTATTTTGGGATTTTACTTGGGATTTTGCTCAGATCAAGATATTCAGATGATGAATCTCGGATTCATTAGAGTATATTGAGGGGAATGGTATATACAGATGGCATCGGTCCCCCCTATACTTAGGCCCTGGCCTAAGTAGAGGAAGATATGTACAAGGGGACCAATGTGGTCAGGAGGGAGGGTGGGTAGCTGATGATTAAGGCAGTTTTCGGCTGATCTTTTTGTGAGCCTGCGGTGGGAGATCGTAATGACGAGAAGGAGATGAGGCATTTGATTCCCAACTATTATCAGAATTTTCCTCAGAAATATCATGATGGATTATAGATGAAGCGTTTGAGTCAGATGAAAGGTAGCCATCATCAGATTTATCATCAAAGGAATAGTATTTGAAAGTGGACATACTCCAAATTTTCTGGCCTTTTTGTTTCTTCAGTTGTTTCCTCAGAATACATTCCTTCTTAGGATCAAGCGTTCTGTTCTCGGATGAATACTCTGAAGCACCAGTCTCTGTCTGCTCATAAGAGATAATTCCAGTGTATTTGAAGAGGGAAAGAGCATCAGCTTTGGGATGAATAGTAGTTGGGAACGAGATTTGTCCGACGAGAGTCGAATTTTGGATCCTTGCGAAGATATGGTTTTAGAGCTGCCGAGCATACTTCACTCATGTAGATTACCTTTTCCGGACCTGATGAGGGATCATTAGATGATTCCTCTTCCAGAAGGTCAAAGGTGACTTTCTTTTCCTGTTTCGTGAAGGTATCAGTTCACTTGAGTATCCGATGAATAACCATTAGAAATCTTCTCCTTGGTTGGTGTTCATCCTGCGTGTTTGTTCTTAGTCTTCTGAATGTTGGTGCACTCTCGATTTGGGATGATTTGGTCAAGATATTAAGAGTAGGTTGCCCCAGGGTGCAACCATGCATATGTCTCAGGATTATAGAAGAACTTTTTGTCTATTTTCAGATCCGTGGGAATTGAAATACTAGGAAGAGTCTCTGCATGTTCATTCTCAATTGATTTGACATTGGAGTATTCTTGTGTCAAGTTGATGTGATCCTTGTAGTCAGAATTGGTTGACCTAGGGTGTGCCAATGCATAAGTCTCCGGATCATGTGATTCGTATACTCGATTCTCCATGGTGAGAGCAGCTGGGAATGGAGCAGGGGGGAGATTCTCTAAACCAATAGTCTCATCAACAACCGCTATCTCAGTTGTAGCAGCTGGGTAGGGCTCTTCTACCGTTTCATGGTTACGGTTGTCGGGGACTTCGTGGGTTGCCTCAGAAAATCGTGGTTCCTCAAAGACTGGGTCAGATCGTAGTGCTTCATATGCTGTCAAATTGATTTCTCGAGTCTCACAATCGAAAATTGCCTTAGCTAATGCTAAGAATGGCTTTCCGAGAATAATTAGAGACTGGGTGAATTCTCCTTGATGCTCAATATCCATGATCATGAATTCTACTTTGAGCAGAGCACCTTGGAATGTCATGATGACAGAAATGATTCCTCTCAGCCACTTTATCGATCGGTCCGCCAATTGAACAACCTCTCGTATCTTCCGAATCGGTCCGAGTTTGAGTTCATGAAATATAGAGGTCGAGAGGATATTGATCGGCGAATCGTCATAACGCGAGCATGGGTAAAGGTTGTGTCTTTGATTTTATAGTCAAATCTGGGCAATCGCTTCACTATGCGGCTCTTGGTTTTTCTCCTCAACACCAAGGAAGAGGCCATTGACAAGATATGTCTCTCAGTCTTTGTCCATATCTTGCCCCACTTTTTGATCATTAATTTATCCATTACAAATCCTTTAAGGTCGGGGAAGTGTTCAATGGCCTTTAAAAAGGGAAGTTAAAAAATCAATTTCTTTTCCAGTGCTTCCCGAACAACAGGATCCACTTTCTTCAGATCTTCTTCAATTTCAATTTTTATGTAATTTTCGAGATTTTTGATTTTTTGTGATTTAAGAATATTCCAATTTTTTTGGTATTTTCTGTGTGGTGTGGTGACGTGGTGTGTTCCACAGATGAGCAGGGGCTTTGATGTTCAGAGTAAGAGTCAGAGGCATAATCATTTCTAGGGGAATAATATGCAGAAGTGTTTCTATCAGAATCGTCCCTAGGTTCCTGAATATCCTCAAAATTTTCAATCTTAGATCCAATCATGTCCTCATTCTTTTTAATTTCCGAGCCACCAGAGATTGAAATTAATTGATCGGTGAATTTTCGAAACCTATCCTCCATAAAATCAAATTTCTTATTTATCCTCGATATATCATCCTTTAAAATCTTTTCATGACCAATCATGGGAGCAGTCGGGGTGTGTTTTTGGTATTTGAGAGTCAATAATTTCCTCTTCCATTTTCCAATATGTGCTAGGAGAGGAGTCTCTTGAAATATCCAATATATGATCATTATCTTCTGAAAATATCTCCTCAATAATTATGGAATGTGGCTGCTCATATGGCCCAAGTAAGTGGAGTTGGTCCGAGTAGAGTTCAATCCTTTGATATGGTCCAGGTATGCGAGAGGTAGTGAGTTTAATTCTTTGATCACGTGGTCGAACCTTGATATTGTGGAGTCAGCATACAGGGTTGATGTGTTTCTATGTGGTCAGTCCAATCTTCTGTTTGAGTATCATGTCTGAAGAAGGGGATGTCATGGTCAATCCAAGATGATGATTGTTCATTCCTGTTCAAGGGTAGGGTCGATGGAAGATATGAGGAAGTGTTCAATTCGATCATGTTGTTTATCAACTCCCATAAATGATGGATTGACATTTACCGAATATAAAGGATGAATTGTATGACAAGAGTAGAGTGGATTGATGTATGAAGAAGTGGAGACCTCAGTCGGTTGTTGGTTTATATGATACGAATACAAAAATTTGTCATTCATGGAGTAGATCGGATTTGTAAGAGAGTGATGGATCTATTGATGGTTGAGAATCTCTTGTGGAAGTTGGGGGAGGTGTTTTGGGTCTAACCGATATGAATTCATTTTCATAGTATATCACTGATGGATTCTTGGATAAATATTCGGCCATTTATAAAAGAGCTAAAATGAATGACGGATCGGGTTTGTAATGATTTTTATGATCATGATGCGGAGAGTTTTTGGATAAAAGTTCCGTGATGAAGTTTAAATCAAGAGAGGAGAGAGATGATTGCATGGGATAATTAAAAGAAATTTTATCAAATGTGCGGCTTTTGATCTTCGATATAGGTTCACGCAAACCATTGCAAACACAAATCAAAACCCCAGGTTCACTGACTCACACAATGAGGCCGTAAGAGTTCGGCTATTATCTTTTTTATTTTAATTGGGGACAAGACAATTTTGGAAAATAATTTAGCGAGCTGTTAGGTGCCGAAATTTTCGTAATGACTATCCCGAATTCTTACGACTAGTTGCACCTACTTTCAGCCAGTATGGGAAGTAAGTACGGACCATAGAACGTCTACCTGTTACTTGAGGACAGAGCCTTACGCAGTGTCCTCTAAACCACCCACTTTGCTAAGGAAATCCGGACCATTTACCGGCTACCTGTAGATCCTCACTGAGAAGTAGCTAATCATTTTTGGTAGAATCGGTAGTTAATATAAAAATCTGGGTTTGGGCTCTAGCCTTATGTGTCGTCTCTTGCTCACTCAAAAAAACAAATACATCCAAGGTCGAGGTTGCTCTCCCGCAGAAATTATTGATTTTATGGGTTATTGAAATCGGCTATATTTAGCAGTCCCAATTTTAACTACATGATCACTAAAGAATTAAATGAGCACAAATACACATCTACCGTCCAGTCCCGATTTCCTTTTAAAAATATGTGACAAAACAGGAGGAAGAAATTCGTGAAAAGCCAATATATGCAAAAACAATGATGTATGCTCAGTTAGAAGACTTATAGTGAATCCTCGCAATCTCCATGTGGGATGCAATACAGAAATTGAAAATTTAATCTATATGAATGCAAGCTGATGAAAAACCGCACATAATCAGATTGTTCTATTAGCGGGAAAGAATTGAGTTAAATTAGGCTAAATTGAGCGATCTAATGTGTGTCTCAGTTAATAGTGAAGTGTGGCCTAATTCCTACGAGCACAATATAAAATTATAATGCTTTGAGAGCCATATATGCAGGTCTATCCTAATCGCCACTCAAATCAAGACCCACCCTCACCGGAGAGTGAAACATGCCAGGACACACCACAGAAGAAAGTTTAAGGTCTTTTTACACACACGAGAGTCCAAATGGACACCACTATAAATGAGCAATTAATTATAGAAATAAAAATATGGAGAAATTAAAATCTTAGACTCTACTCTCTCTCACGACTCGATTCGATATTAAATTAATTGTAGCTTTTTTCAGAACTCGGTGAAGATGTATCAGTTCCAAAAAAAACCGCTCCACGTACGTCGGGTACCTCGCAAGAAAAATAAGAGAGATTTGTGTAAGAGAATGACTCAAAAATAAATCAAAAATAAAAATTAGAAAAAAAAATAAATGCTAAAATAAAATAAAAATATTTGCAGGAAAAAAATATGGAAATTACAATGAAAAATTTGGGGGTCAGACTATCCGAATATGGAAAACCGAACAAAAATTTTCAAAACACAAAACTAAGACGTTTTCCTCCCCGGCAACGGCATCATCTGATGGGTCCGAAATCACGCTTGTTAAAAATATGTGTATTTAATCGTTGCGTAAAAATAATGATTTGTGTCGTTTCGTTTTAGGCGACAATCAGAATCAGTCAAGAAAATTACCACCCAAAATAATTTAACCAATTTTCAATCACGTGGTTTTATGTTTATTTTACTAGGGCAAGTCCCAAGATCGAATACAAGGAGACAAAGTAACAACCTAGATATATGTCTATAAAAATTCGTGTGCAGTTTTCGAGGCAGTCTTTTATGTAATTTTTTAATGTAATTAAATATGCAAAAAGCAATTTTGGCCTATTTTAGGGACTAAAATGTAAAAGCCGATCAAACGATGTCTGAAAAATAGGAAACTTGGCCACGATGCAAAATATGATGAAATGAATGCAGTGCAAGTTTTTTTGTAAATTTGGGATGCAAGATGATTTTTTATGAATTTTTAAATGCAAATAAATTAAATTTAAATATTTAATTATAATAAATAGTAAACCTAATTATTTTTAAGGAATAAAATTATCTAAGATCTATCACTAAGTAATGGACCTCGAAAATACTAGTTTCAATAACTATAAAAATCAAACACTGAAATATGCAAAATGATTTTACCGGGCAATTTATGCATGCAAATGCAATTCTTTTTGGGCACAATGTCAAGCTCAATTAATTCTACAATATGTGATTTTTCGAGAATTTTTAGAGAAACGATTAATCAAATATAAATTTCAGAGCATGGAATAGGCAAAATACACAATTTTCCATAGAGCAATTATTGTTAATTAACCATTGATCACAAAAATGTCCACAATATGCCAAAATGTAGAGAATTCAATGAGGAACAAAATGCCAATTTTTGATAAATAAAATGATGCAATGTAGTTATTCAAAATAAAAGGAAAAGACAGGGGTACAGATGCAATAAAAATAAATACAAATAAAATGCAAGGGGAGCCTAGATTTAATTACCAATAGAGAGGGGGATCTTTCTGCAAAATTCCCAGCAGATTGCACATGACCCCTGGGTCTGCAGGGGCTTCTGCGTAATAAGGCGAAATTACTGGGGCTTCTATGTAATTTGCCCACGATCACGTGCAAAGCACGTGTCCTGGGGCTGACGTTATGTTGACATCCCCCCCTAGATGCATGTGCCTCGCACGTGCGTGGGGGGTCTCGAGAAGGCCCCCGGTAGCGATAGCGGTTGAGGCGAGGCGGAGCGAGGGCCGACGGATGGGCTTCTGGCATTGGTCGGTGCTGTGAAGGAGAGGACTGCCAGGTGTCGACTAGCTGGGGGACTGGAGAATGGCCGGTGGTTGGTGGTGGTGCTCCTATGCGGGGCGGAGCACCTGGTGGAGCTTGTGGCGGCCAAGGCAGAGGGAGCCAAGTTGGAGCGGGCGGTTGCTTCTGGGCGATGAAGGCCGAGGCTGCGTCGACCGTTGGCTGGCGAAGTGTCGAGACATTGAAGAAGGTCGTTGAAGATGGGGGTTGTATGGTGTAGTCACCGACGATGGTTGTCGTGTCGGCATGATGGTGGAAGTTGAAGCAGGTGATCGTTGTCGGTGGGAGAAGATGGAGCTCCGGTGGTTGTCGTTGGTGGCTCGACGCCAAGGCGGAGCTGAGCAGTACAACGGAGGAGAGGTTGGGTCGTGGGCTGCGACGAGGTCCAAGACCTCAGATCTCAACGAGGAAGCTTCACGACGCTGTCACAACCACGAGGTGTCGCTTGCGTGCAGTCGGCAGATGATTCAAGACAGGGCGGCGCTTGGTTTTAAATAGGCGATGGGTTCTAGCCGGAGATGGAAATGAGAAACTTCGAATCAGAAATGATGATCGGTGATTGGTCGAAGATTGATTCGATGGGAGGTTGACGAGATGCGGCGGTATCAGACTTAATCGTGAAGATGGAAGGCAGACGGCGAGATTCATGGCGAGGTTGTGAATTACGCGGCGAGCGGCTCAGATTTGGACGAGAAACGATATTTAAATGACAAACTGTGGGCCATCTGATCGGCAGATGATCAGATGGTCCAGATGGGGCCACGTGTCGACGGATTGAGGAAAAAGGCTCTAGAAAAAACGATGGAAGGTGGCCCACCGATTGGCCGAGATCGGATGGCCACGATGTTGTTGCGTGGCAAGGATTGGGGGCAAGGCGAGGCACGTGTGTGGCGCGTGCCTGGGAGGCACGTGCCTCGCACGTGCGGGGGTGTTTTATCTATTTTTTATTATTATCATTTTTATAAAAAATGGTATAAAAGCGTCTAAAATGTCGGACATGTGGCAGCTCCAGGAGCTGCCACGTGTCAGCACCACAAAAAACTGAAAAATAAATACTATGTAAAATAAAAAATAAATAGAAAACATCCTCGGATCGAAAAAGTTTCTTCACAAAATTTTCTCGTCTCGATGAGATCAACAACTTTCATGATTAAAACCAAAATCGATCAATTGCACAAAGTGATATTTTTGGGGTATCCCATGTACTTAGAATACCTTGATTTTTGGTTTTTTGTAATTTTTTTGTCATTATTAAACCATATAAAAATCCGAAAAAAATATGATAAAGTCAGAAATAAATATGTACACATTAATCTATTTTTTTAGATTTTTATTAATTAAGAAAAATGAAGAAATAAAATAAGACATGAAAAAGACCAATTTTGTATAGTCGGTTAGTGAACACCTGGACTCAATTTGTTTCTTTGATTTCAAGCTCAATTCGGATTTTTGGTTTTTGCTCATTTTAATAAAACTTTCATAAAAGAAGATAAATGAAAAATAAATGGACTAAATAGGTTAATTATGTACATAAAATACTAGGTCAAAAACTGTTAAAAATACAAAATGTACAAAAGAGGTCCAAAACCCAACTTTCACATATGAGCTTCGATTCACTTGAACTTGGTCTTGTTTTGAAGGTAATTGAATGTACATTAGTTTAAATGTGAGTAGGATTAAGACGGACACTATATGAGGAAGATATGAGGGTTTTAGTCTAGAAATCCTGAAATTAGGGTTTGGATTTTTAGTCCACTGATTTGGGTTAGTTATTTTTTTTGTATTTTTTCATTTTTATTCTTGTTAGTGATTTATACACAGTGGAGGTGGTTTTGGGTCATTCGGAGTTAGCATGAATGAGTTAAAAATCTTGTATGTTAGGCTATTTACAGGTCACTTTTGGCTTGGATTTTTGGCTTCTTATTTTGTGCAGAAATTTGTGCTAAAATGTAATTCTTATGAGAACATTCATGAATGCAAATTATGCATAATATATGCAGAAATGTTGTTGATTTAAGGGATTTGAGCTTAATTATGAGATTTAGAGTGATGAATCCAAGATTCATCAGTTAGCAGTGGTGTTCGCTTTAGAGAAGTTTCTTCGGGGACCTCAGGTCAATCCACATTGGCAGGATCGACACATCCTCACCAGGATGGTAGCTTTTCCCTTCTTCGACACATGCCCGATGTTGGAAGGTCGGAAGGAGAAGTGTGATTAAGCTTTGAAAGGAAGCCCCGGTCCTCCCCGCTCCGCCAACTCTATCTCTATAGTCTTGGCCTCTCGGTCGAGCCACTTCCCCTCGCAAGTCAGAAGAGGTAAATAGCTCGAAAAAGTATGAACTTACCGGTAGAATTGTCTTGAAAGTCAACTAGGGTTAATTACAAGAGAAATTTCAGGTCAACTCTTCCGCCTACCGCCTGGGTGAATGGGACAGGTCACAAGCTACATCAACTCCATCAGAGGCAAAAGGGGAGCGAGACAGGAGAGAGATAGATAGCCCCAGGCAGTCCCCTCAACTTCTCAAAGCAACTATCACGAATCTATATAATAGGGGGAGCTGTCTTCTTTTTGTTTTGGACCGAGGGAGGAGGAGTAATTGTTAGGGATTCTGCTGGAACTGCGCTCTCTACTCTATTCAGAGCAGAAAAGACTTCGAACGTGAAGAGAGCCAAAGCGCCCCAATGTGCCTACGCTTGGCTCTGCCATATCCTGCCTTGTCTTGATCGCTCTATTAATCAGACACCTATCTAGATGAGAAAGGGCTCGTCGAGCCCGGACCTGATCTTGGATTCTCAAGACTTCTATCGCTCCATCACTGCGCGGGCAATGAACCCGTCGTCGTCGAGAGGAAGCCCATATATATCTCGTGGGGGTGTGGGGGGTCCAGTCAGGTTCGTCAGTTAGCCTTGTCTCCCTCGTGCAGTATGAGCAAGCAAAGCCTTTGACCAGGAGCAAGATGGATTACATACCTTCTTGGTTTACATGTCATTGTATACATGGATCATACTACCATATTGTACTTATAGGTAAAGAGGGATGCCAAACCACACTTTATCATATTCATCCTTCTTCTCCAGGAGTTTGATTTAGATATTCGAGATAAACCTAGAGTAAAATATGATGCAGTAGATCACCTTTCTCGAATCATAGATGTAGAGACTTCTATGCAGTCAATACTTCTTATTTCAGAGACCTTTCTAGATGAGACCATTTTGTCTATGGCCTCACTCCCATGGTATGCTTATGTTGTGAACTATCTTGTCTTCAAGAAAGTTCCACAAGATTTGTTGAATCACAAGGTAGACAAATTCCTATCAGAGATTCATTTGTACTCGTGGGATGATCCATACATGTTTCATGTGGGTGCAGATTGTATCTGGAGGAGGTACATTCCTCGGGAGGAACGTACTCGTGTTCTTGAGCATTATCACAAACAAGAGTCTAGTGAGAATCATTTGGGGAAACACACGATAGTTAAGGTTTTACAATGTGTCCAATGATGTCCAACTCTGTTTAAGGATTCTAGAAATTATGATTGAAGTTGTACTGATTGTCAGAAAGATACCATGCCCCTAAGATATATTCAGATTTCAGATGTTTTTGATGCTTGGGGCAAGGACTTCGGTCCCATTTCCTATCAATCGGGGATTTTAATGCATCGTGCTTGTCGTGGATTATGTTAGTCATTGGGTGAAGGAGATTCCCAAATGAGCTGCTGATAGTCGTATGGTTTGTCCTTTCATAAAGAAAACATTATTGTGCAATTCAGGATCCCCAAGATATTCATTTCATATGGGGGTAGCCATTTCATTAATAGAGAGGTTAGAAAGCTTGTGAAGGAATACGCCATTGAGCAGAGAGTTGAATCTCCTTACCACCTAGCTGATATTTCAAATAGCGAGATAAAGACTATACTTCAGTAACGTGTACGTCCAGATAGGAAGAACCAGTCCCAGATGCTTGACTCAGTTTATGGGCTTATTGGACGGCGTACAAGTCTCCATTGAGTATGTCTCCCTATAAATTGGTTTATGGAAAGCCTTGGCACTTGCCAATTGAACTTATCCACAAATCATTACAAAAACTCTTTGTATGCAATTTGGACTACGAGAAAGCGAGCAGGAGTAGGAAAGCGAACTTGAACATATTGCTGGAATTCTGAGATTTGACCTATGATAATTCACTTATGTATGAAGAGAAAGTCAAGCATTGGCATGATAAACACATTAGATGGAAGACTTTCTCCCTTGATCAGAAAGTATGGTTGTTTCATGCGAAATTGAAGTTGTTCCCCGGTAAACTTAAAAGCAAATGATTAGGACCGTTCATTTTTAGAGTTGTGCATGACAATTGTAGTATTGTCATATCGAGGTTCTCATCCGACACACATCCATTTGTTGTGAACGAATAGTTGTTGAAGCCATATCTATAACATGATACATTCCTGTCCATGGTTGATTCTGTCTATACGATATTAGACGATGATTCATTGACATCTTTTCCGTCTCATACATGACTTAATATTCTCTCATATATATATTTTTTCTGTGTATTCTTTCTTCTGTCTTTTTTATCATTCACCTCTTTTCCGTGTGTATGTGCTATACATAAGATGTGCTTTATCCTAAGTATAGGGGAGGTGTATGACTTGAGTTTTTCCATTTTCGTTCTGTTTTATCAGTTTTGTTGTTGCTTACACTCATGGATCCTTTACACTATGTATGGGGGGAGTGATGTCATTTTGTCTTCATCCAGGTTTTATTTCTTTTTACTTATTTTGTTCCCTCACTTGTCCTTCAACATGTTGATATTCTTTTTCTATACATCGGGATCTTTTACCCTAAGTATAGGGGAGGACAAATTCGAGTTGCTGTGTATATTCGTCATTTTACTCGATTTTCCCCTTTTATATAATCTTCAATATCTAGGATTATTTGATCCTAAGTATAGTGATGATTACTGACTTCTCTTCTTTTCATTATTTGAGTTGTTGTTGTATAGATTCTTTTCACGTTTCAAAACTAAGCATGAGTTATGTTTTCTTATGTAGCTCTTTGATCACTATGAGGATGTAGTTCGAGCTAAGTATTGGGGGATGCCTTATATATTTTATATATACTTTAGCCATAACTCATACTTTTATTTATTAGTAATATGGCTATTACTCAAAAAAATTGTTTTAAAAAATGATTTGCAAAATTATTTGCAAAAATCTTTTGTAAAGTTCTTTGTAAAAATAATTTTATAAGTTATTTTTGTAAAAAAAATTATAATGCGATTTGTAAACATTTTTTAAAAATATTTGTAATAAATTTTTTAAAAATATTTTTGTACATTTTTTTTGCAAAATTGTTTGTAAATTTGTTTTGATTGTAAAATGATTTGTAAAAAAAATTGTATCAAAATTATGTATATTATATAAAATGTCTTAATTTTTTTTGAAAACAAAATGTTTGCAAAAACCACTTTGTAAAATTGTTTGTAAAATAATTTGTAAAATGTTTGTAAAATAGTCTGCAAAAACATTTGTAAAACATTTATAAAATCTTTGTAAAATATTTTATAAAATATTTGTAAAAAAATTGTAAAATTATTTGAAAAGGTTTTTATTTTTTTGTAAAATTTTTGTCACGTTAGTATACACTATGGGATGTATATGTTTGTTGTAAAATCTGTATGTGTATAAAAGTTGTAAGTAATCCTATTCATGTAAATAAAAATTATTTGTTGTATATACAATCCTCTTATAAAATTCTTTAAAATAGAGTTTGTAAATAAAATCCTTTTGTAAAAATATAATCTTGTACTTGTATAAAATCCTTGTAAATATATACATAATCCTTAGAAATCCATGTGAATACATATAATTCACTAACCTTTTACGTTCCATAAAAAATCAAAATGTTTAAAATCCATAAAAAAATGCAAAATTCCTTGAAAAATCTTCCAAAAAAATTTTCTTTTATTTTTCTTTGCTGTAAAATATTTTTTATATATTTCTTGCATTTGCATATGCATTTTTTAGAATGATGTTGACATTTAAACTAGTCTGGAATAAAACAAAAGAATGGAGGAACGTTATAGGAAATGGAGATGAGACTTTTCTAGTCGAGTGACTTAATTCTTTGGGTTCATAAGGCTATGTTCACATGTAATCTTGATTGGTCTAAGTAGAATATTTAACAACACATGCATGATCCTTTTAGACAGTGACTTGACATGTACAAGAACTCCACACGTAGCACAACGCTGATGAAGTGGTGAGGAGGCAGATTCCTTTATCTTGGAGAAACATGCGAGTGAAAACATTCGTAGACACAATAAGTGGCCAATGTGCCTCAACCTAGTCTAGTGGTGTTGATGTCTAAAGACGAGATGCTATGGGTTGCAATAAAGCTTCAAAATTGGGTCAATCTACTAGCTCAAAGATAAAAACTCCTTATGTACATGATGCACCTATGTATATATTCGAAAAAAAATTGAAAGAAAAAAACTTCTTATAAGCAAGGCATATGCCTCAAAGTCTTATACCATGCGAGCCTGCAGCTGGAGACTTGGCTACACTGGTCAAGCTCCAAGGATATGTGGCTACACTGGACACAATCCATTCTCTTATCTACCCTCTCTTCTTGAGCTGGTTGTACTTGAACTTAGAAGAGAATACCATGCTCCTCGAGGAAATTGCTAGATCGGATATTAGAGTTACCTTGTCAGAGGAGGATGTTGCTTTGTCATTTCTGAAGTGGGGAGCTATATTTCTCTTACACGGTACAAGTAAGGGTTCATAGTCGTAAGAGTTTCCATATGTATACTTGTTCTGACCTGACTATTTAAGTAATCTGAATATAGAATTGTGGAACTTTAGGGTTGTTAAGTCTTAAACCCTATTCCCACTAAGGTACTGCCAAACTAATAATCAAAAGGTCTGATAGAGCTCCATACTTTGATTTTATGAAGAGAAGTTTAATAATCAATATTGTTCTAAGTTTATTATTTTTCCTTCATTCTTTTTCTTTTTCTTTTAGTAACTTATTCCTCAAATAATGTTTACGAAGGGACTAGCAAAGGTCAATATAGGGGATGATGAATATGCATTTCATCATCTTTATTCAATTATTTTAGCTTAAAATACCTTATAAAACACATGTAAATGCAAATAAATATCTCTTTAATAAACCTCATTCTAATATAAATATGCTTATTTGTCACTATTTTAACCAAAAATAAATAAAGAAAGAAATAAAGGAAAAATAAAGAAAACCAAAGACTAATATATGTAATAGATACAAGCTGACTGTGGCCCTAAGAGTATATCAAAACTTGACTTAATCGATCGGGAATAAAGTAGGGGGATATAAGGCCTAAATACCAGAAATCAAGAGAACTAACCCTCACTTGTGTATATTCATCACTTGTATATTATTGTATATAATACATATTCTTTACACTAATTTATTCATCAATAATTTCACTCAAATAAAAATATTTTCTTCTTGGAACTTCTACATAAAAATCAAATTGTAAATATTAAAAATTATTGCAGGAATAATCTATGTAGATTTTAGAAATAACAACACTTTACAAAAGCCACCGAGCTCAACTTGTGAGATCAATATCCTCTCCATGAAAACTAAAAATTAACCAAACTCACTTTTTTTGTACTCCGAATTAAATAAATTTCAAAATGGATGTGGTTTCATAATAATCGAATTTAAGATGTAAAATGTGGTTTTTTTGGAGAGTTTTGTATATTGAAAGTATTGACTTAGAAATAACACACATGAAAATCACAAAATAAAAAAAATGTATATATTGTACACTAATCAATATGTATATTGTAAAATATTACTATTTATTTACACTAATAAAACATCTCATAAAAATAAAAATATCATTAAAAACCTTGTAAATTATTGTAAATTAATGCATTATAAAATTATATGTATCATGAAAAAATAATGAATAATGAATTAAAATTCATAATGTTTTATATATGTATATATACCTATGAATAACATATTGCATTCATTTTTACCCTTGTATATATTTTATTTAATTCACTAAAAATCACCATAAATACACTAATTTAATTATTAACATTTCCCTTTATATTATTTATTTATTTACATTTAATTTTTTTGGTTTATTTTATTTTTTATATTTTTTCGTGTAGCGATTTTTATCGTGTAGCTGACACACGTTCTGAATGTTTGAGCCTAGGTCTGTTGTCCTAGGTCAACTCCCCAATCCATGTTCCCATCTTTGTTTATCGCTCACCGAGTTACTTCTCCTCATTTTCCTGAACGCATCAGTCATTAACTGTTATGCTTCCTTCGTTGATTTGCCAGCCCTAATCATCCACTCCATTGCCAGATCATCATCTTCACCTATCATGCCTTGGTTGCACGTTCTTTGAATTTCAAGCTCTGTTGTACCTTTTGCATATTTATACATCCAAACCTCCACCTTCTCTGGTTGTTCCGCTTTCCACCGTCATATTCTTCTGAGATTGACTCTAGGCAAGAGCTACTATGACAGAGCAGTTTTTCCCTTCAATTGGGAACACGTTAGAGATAGTTGGAGGAGAGATCCATTACGTCGCTGGAGTCCTCCGCCGCGACATCCGGGCTTCTTCACCCTTCATAGTGAATTGAGGCCGTGACTTTTCTCCATCCACAGTAGGTATTTTAGGTACATTTACTTTAATTTTTGCATTTTAAATTTGTCTTTGATTACTTTTTAATAGCTTATTGTCGATCGCCATCAATTAGATCTGATCTGCACGATTAGAGCCCCACCAGGCACCTTTTATCCTTTCCGACCTCTGACAAATGTCACCCGACAATCTCCTTCCCCTTTCATACCATGATCAACTCTAGATCACCACAGATCTAGAGATTGACTCCCCTTATGACCCCCCTCCGTCGGAGTCCTCATCAATTTCCAAATCTCCAGGGTTCTTTGAGGTAATAATGTTGTTGGAGCCTCGCCTCTGAGTATAAGATCTTTGCAGGTGAGAGGAACACAAACGGAGTAAGAAATTAATGACTGGAGCATCATTTTCACTCACTGATAACTAAGATTTTTTGTTGGTCAGATGTTCCACACAAGCCTGGAACGTTGTCGAGGCGACCGAGCAACAAACCATAGTACATCAACAATTAACCCACGATAACTAAAAATAAAGGAATGGCAAAAATGTGGAGTTAAAATTTATTATACACTACAATACTTGTATATCAAGTAAGCATGTGTAGAGGTCGAACCACAGAGAGTAAATTAGGTAGCCTGTAATTATTGATAATCAAAGTGTATTATGTATATGTGTGTATTTATTCATTGTGTGGGTTATATATATATATTATATTTTTTTAATGAAACTAAAAATTTATATTTAGGTATATTTAATAATAATAAAAGCTATGTATATATTAGATTAATACATATATACATATTTATAAATAAACACATAGGTAAAGATAAACATATAAGCGCTACAAATATTTATTTGCATACATATACATATACCTTTTTTAATATACATATATAAGTATTGATAAATTTTAATATTTTTTTATATTTTCTGATTTTTTTAATTTTATCTTTTTATAGTTAATTATATAATTTAGGGCTATATAAGGATATATATATATATATAACATAGGGTTATAAAAGCATAAAGACATATAAAAATAAACAAAATACAAGGAATAAAATGCTTTTTGATTTTATAAAATTTTCAAATGTTTTTATGATTTTTCTATAATTTTTACATTTTTTATGGATTTTAAGTCAATAATATCCCAAATCAAGGATTAAATAAATAGGTCGAATAGAGTTGAAGACTAAAAATAGAAAATAACATCTAAAAATCTAAAAATCAATTTTCATATGAAGAAAAAAATAAAAAGAAAAATCAAAAACAAAAGTGATTATTTTTGGAATTTTTGGTGATTTTTAACATTTTTGTTAGATTTTAGATCTTTTTAATTTTTATTATTTTTTCTTTTTTTTAGTTTTAGGGTTTTTTTATCTAGAGTCAATAAATCCTTAAATACAAAACATATTTTTTTTCGAATTTGTTTCAAAAAGTGTTTCTATTTTTATGGTATTTTCTAAGTTAGGTAGGGCATGGACAAAAGCGTGCTCATTTAAAATTTAACAAATAGTTAAAATGCCTAAATAAAATTTGAGCATGAACGTACATGCTAGCAACCATCTAACCCTATTTTTGCATAATTTTTGGAACACGGGTGCTTCTTTTAATAAATAAAATTAAAGAACCAAAAATACATGAACTAGGAAGGGCATATTTCCAAATGAAATTAAGTACATGGGTCCATATGCAATTATCCTAGAAATATACAATGTATGTTTAAATTTAATATACTAAATAGAAATTCAAAAACCTGCATGGGTATACATGCAATTTTCATAGCTCACATGGAACGACATGAGCTGAGCTGGACTAGACCCATTTGTAATTTACAACAAGTTCAATGGTCACTATGCAAAATTTCCACAATTATTTGAACTATACACTTTTTTGCAGGATCAATAAATAAATACCAAAAATGGCAGGTGAAAGATATGAAATTTACCCCCAACATAGTGTTGGTGAACGACCATGATCTTTTCACTTAAACACGTGTCACCTCCTCCTCGCTCGATAATAGTTCATGAATGAGCGACTCTGATCTGATATTGGATTCCATAGAATGGGCAAGACATGCGGTCTTCAGGCGGCTGGGATTAGAATGGGGGTGCAGCCTCCATCGCATGGTTGATGGCTGCTATGGAAGAATAGGGAACAACATGGTCCTCCCTGACCTTCGACCTTCGATTTCTTCGTCTTCTGGTGGCCTCTACATCTGATCTTTGGCTCTAGACCTCTAGGAGGACCGTCCGTAGCTAGTGGTGCCCTCTAAAAAGTTCGAAACCCATGGATGGGGTCCAGGGACGTCGTAGCAGCCGGAGAACTTGACGTACCTCTTCCATGTTCGAATGCGCCTAGAAGGGGTATTTTGAACGTGGAACCTACACGAAGAAGATCCTTGGTTCAAGGCAATGCACCTTGTCTAGAAATGAAGATGGAAAGCATGATCGATGAGGTGGACAGAGGGGGTCCGGCGACATGAGGTGGGAGACCCTCGATTAACAGGTCAACGATAAATATGGTTGGCTTGATGGACGAATCAGATGGAGAAGGTGATGCGAAATGAAATTGAATGAATGGTGGAGGTGGATACTTGCGAGAGCACAATGGATTGGTCGAAGCCCTTGCAACTCCAACAAAAGAACTAACTCTACTAAAGCTAACCTCCGGGATTAAACGTGAAACTAACGACGGAATTGAAAGGACGATATGAAAATCTACATCAGAAATGAAATGTGCAGCTCTTAACATGCTGTGTTTGTTGGGAGTAGGGCAGGTCGGAGCACTATAGTGGATCATCGCCTTGTCCGTGCTTCACCACCTCCAAGCATGGGGAAGCTCTCAGTTGTTACTTGGACTTCAACACGCACACTAGAACACAGAGTAAAGCTCGAAGGGGGACCGAGAAGGGGAGAATAGAGTTGGGTTCTTATTTATGCATAGAGTTTTCGACGATTTTTGAATGCGATTATTGAATGGCTCGATGCAAATCGAACAAATCTAATGAGTGCATGTGGGTTAGTTACATGATAGGAACCGAATCCATGAAGGACTCAGGGAGAAACAAGGTCCAGATTGATCAGTTGGAGGAGGAGGTGGCAGGCTCGAGGTGTCTAACATAATTTAGAGAGAAGATAGGGAGTTGATAGAGGTCAACAATCCATGTGATCTGATTGGTTCACGGGGACACTATAAGACAAAATAGTCCTTATTATTTGAAAATAATTAATTAAACATAGTATATGATTTTATTAATTTTTTATTATAAAAGAAAAAAATGTTTTTTTAATTTTATGTACTATTTTATTATGATTTTTACTTATTTTTTGTCTATTTACTTCAAGTTAATTTTTAAGGGTATATTTATAGGTATATTTATCTATGTTTTGGGTATTTTATTTTTATGTGTAGTTTTGCTTTTATTGTTTTATTTTATTAATATCTATATTTATAACTTATTTGTATGCACATAAATATATTCTTATTTTATATTTATGATGTTATCTGTAAACTTAAACAAATAGGGGCATATATTATATAGGTGTAAGTATATGTATTTCATCTATATATTTATATAGGCTATTTTATTTTGTGATTTCTTTATGGCTTTATAGTAGTTTTAATATGTATATGTATTATAAATAATATTTACAAAATTATAAAAATTTAAAATTTAAAAACTGTAAATAATAAATAAAATTAATATTTTAATCATGTGCATTTTACGCTCTAAAATCTAACATTCACATCTTAACTCCAAAATATATGATACCACCTTCACTAAATAGCTTATTAAAAGTTATATACAATTAAAGTAATTTTTAAATTTTGAGTTTTTTTAGGAGATATGGCTATGTGAAGTTGAGATTTTGGATTCTTATTTAGAGAATAATTTGTAGACTGAGTCTTATTTTTGTGCAAACTCAATTTTGCATTTTTCTATACATTATTACAACTTTCATGTACACATTTTTTTATTTAAGGTATAAATAATAAAGAATTTAATGGGTCCCAAAAATGATTTATTGATGAATAAAAGAATGGAGTTTTATTGTATATTTGGCCCTTATCTCCCCCTACTTTATTCCTTGTCGTCCAAATCAATTCTTAACAAGGTGATGAATATGCATTTCGTCATCTTTATTCATTTATTTTAGCTTAAAACCCCTTATAAAACACATGTACATAATACTTACTTCATATTCTTACTAACTTGCATCTGTATGTAAATATTGTGCATAGATTGTTATTTTAACCAACAAAGAAATAAAGGAAAAAAAGAAAAAAGAGAGAGAAGACTATATATATGTAATAGATACAGGCTGACCCGAACCCCGAGAGAAGGTCAAGACTTGACTTGATCGACAAGGAATAAAGTAGGGGGAGATAGGGTCCTTAATCAGAAAATCCAAAAAAATGTGTTGTGTATATTTGTATACTACATTATTTTATTTGTACATAAATTGACCTAAAATTAGATAGTTTTCAAAACAAAAGTTGTAAATAAAAATGTTTGCAAAATAAAATCATGTAAACAACAAAAGTAACCACATCCAGAAAAAGCCGTAAAGCAGTAATTGAAAGACCAATTCCTGTGCCATATGAACTCAAATTAAATCAAACGTCCATTGTATTCTAAATTAAATTATCTTTAAAATGGCTGTGATTTCATAATTTTTGGAGTTACGGTTGAAAATTTTGTTTTCTGGGGTGGTTTGTGCAATTTTACCATTTTTTATGTACTTATTATTTTACTTATTTTTTTGTTCATATTATTTTTCAATAGTTGTAATTATTGTTTCCTGCAAATTAAAGTAAATAAAAAATAAAAAAAATTATAAAAATTATTTCCTTATTTCGACATGTATATAATGTGCATTATGTATATATGATATGTATAAAATTAACCTCCTTACATAAAAACCACAAAAAAGCATTATCTAACATTAATTAATTAAAATAATATATTTACAAAATTTGATTTATTTATTTATTTAATTTGAAAACCTACCATGTATATACGATTTAGTTGTGTACCTTAAATAACCATCATTAAGGTGGCTAATTAATTTTTACCAATTAATTATTTTATTAATTTTTTTTATTCCAAAATTTATTTCCTAATTTATTTAGTTAATTTATTTATTTAATTCCACCACTAACTCCCTTCCTGATTTTCCTCTCATTCAAATTTTTAATTTCAAATGTGTTGTATTTTCTATTTTATTGGATCATCCTCCCTCATTCTCACTTGATCATTCTTTTGTGAGAGGAGCCTATTCTTTGAGAGCTATCTTCTCGCGGAAGGGTGCCTAGCTTCTGAGTCCTCCGGTGACAATGAATCGGCCTTCGTCATGGCGATCATGGTCTTTTCTGCTCCTAAGTTGATATCCATATTTTTTTCTCATTTTTTAACCTAGGTTAATCGTAGTTTAATTTTCGCATTTTTATTTCGTTATCATTTTTTCTATATCTTAGAATCACACATCACGATTTGATCCAAATACGATACTATTTTTCTCATTCACATCTCTATATATTCGTGTTCTTATTCTACCTCACGCAATCTTCAAACTCTGTCCGCGTACGGTGGCCGGAGACACAGATCCATTCCTTTTTTTTGCAAGATCCATGTTCACGTATTCCATTTTGATTTTGGGATTGAGCCATCGGGCTCGCTCCTACTTTGTTTTTAAATAAAAATAAAAAAATATAGTTTTTCTTTTTAACATTTGTTCTACAGGAATAAAGAAAAACATAAAAATTTAAAAATACAAAGATTTCCATAGTTTATGTTTTTAAAAAATAAATTAATAAAAGTTTTTCCCTTCTATTTCTATTTTATAAAAAAATAATGAAAACAGGGCAACGTCGCAGGCACCACCTCCCCAACTACCGGCGGTGCTCGCCGCCGCTCCTCCACAGCATTGCACGCGCGCACTCGCCTCCTGGAACCTCATGCTCAGCGCGAGGCCCTCCACTCTCCACCGTTGCCGGCACATTCAGCCCCTCCCAACTTCCACTTGCATTGGCCTTGAACGCAAGAACCGAGGGTGTGTGTTACCCTCTCCTCCTAGAACCACCATCCGTTGTAGGGTCATCAACACCATCACTACCAAAGGGGAACTCCTCTGCTTGAAACATTCACTTTCACTCTCCAACAGCATCACCACTCGGCGCAGCCATGTGGGGACATCGTGACATCCACTGGGTACCTCCGCCACATACAATTCCGTTAGAGAGAAACCACACCTCCACAACCGCTAGTAGACCTCCTCCGCTCGAAGTCATCTCCGCCTTGCGTAGCTCCACGCTAGCCCACGCGTCTGTGAAGACCTTCACCGCCGCCCCCATGGAGGAGAAGGCAAGGGTCGGCGGTACTCCTGTGTTCCCTTCCTATTTCCCTTGCGTGAACAAAGAAAACAAGAAGCCCTAATTGAGAATTTTAATTTTTTTGATAAAATTACAATGAAGCCCCTCGAGATTTGAGATATTACAAGAAGACCCTAGCCAGAGCGAAGCACATGCCTTGCGCGTGATTCATTAGGTAATTTGCAAATTTCTCCCTACATTATATTTCTTTTATTTATTTAATGCAAAAACATTACTATTTACATTTTAGTCCCTATGTTTCAGACTTTATTTTGCATGCTTTGTATTATTGGAAAAATATGATTTATGTTCAACGAATTCTCAAAAAAATTATTTAAACTCATGATTTGTGTCTCTCCATTGTTTAATTTTTGCATTTCATTTTATTGTTGTTTGATATTATTAAAAAAAACATTGCATCTTTCCCTGTTTAAGCTTCTGAAAATCTTAAAAATTTAAATATCACATTAAACATTCCAAAAAATTATTGTAGGTGTATTTTGACTTTTTTTAATTACTATATAAATCTCCTACATTTATTAATTTTAAAACTCAAAGTAATTGCAAAATATCAAAAATATTAGAAAAATCATAAAGAATTCTAGCAAAATACAAAAATTATGATTTGAGTTATTATTTATAGATAATTTCCTCAAGTTTAAAAAAAATAATTTGTGCAATTTTTGACTTCATCTCATATTATTAAATTTTGAAATAATCTTGTGTGCTCACTGTTTGCATTTTCTCCTATTTTTATTCATTTTAAAATATCGTTAAAAATCTAATAATCTCTAAAAAAAATACAAAAACAGTTAAAAATCATAAAAACACAAAAAGATTTTATTTAGGTATTTTGAGCATTTTTGTTATATTTAAAAATCCAAAAAGAAAAAATTCCATTTCTTTTGTGCTTGAATTTGTTTTGAAAATTATAGTTTTATAAATAAATCAAAAATTTGCAAAATTACAATCATTAGAAAAATGAAAATCAGAAAATAAAAAAATTAAATTAAAAAAATTAAAAAAATTAAAAAGATAAAAATCATAACAAAAACCAAGAATAGTATACATTGAGAATTCCGTTTTCTTTTAATTGATTTTTTCGAATAATTAAATAACCATCAGGAATTGTAGTGGGTTGCAATAACTTGTTCATAATTCAATAATTTAAAAACCTATTAAAAGTGTGTCAACACTTGGTCTCTGGGTTTAGGGTCATATTGTATTCTTTTTCTTTTCTTTTCTTTATTCTATAATTTTGACATTAAAAATAGTGTTTTATATGCAGTAAATAGAATATGTAATGAATGTTAATTTGTACAAAATAATGTTATTTACATTCATTGGCTAGGGTTTTGAGGCCAAATAGAAAGAATAAAGGTGATAAAATGGAGATTCATCACCCCCTAGAGTTGCCTTTGCTAGTCCCTAGCAAACACTTATGCAATAAGTGTGGAAAATGAAAAGTAAAGAAAAGAAAAAGAAATAACTGGGAATAATTATCAACTTTTCAACTACTCTTTAATAAAGTCAAATTTGGAGTTCATTGAAGGACTTCTTATTAATGTTGTGTTCGGAAGCATATTGCAGTCAGGAAGTGTGACATAATATCCCCCAGATTCCATACTCCTATTATCCCTTCCAATTCACAACCACGTCCGAACCATCATATCAGGCTCATACTGTTGCTACCTTGAATGATAGAACCATGTGTGTGAATTTGTTCATCTCTTCCAAGACAAAAACAAAACCATTGAACCATCAAGGCGTCTGCTCTTCTGGTAATTCAACATCGTGGGGACAGAATTCCCTTCGAAGGTCAGTTTCTCTAAGTCTTTAGAACCGAATGGGGGAGAAAAGTTAGAAGAATGGGGAGAGAAGTGGGAATGGACCAGTGTAGTCTTCATTCCATTTTGAAGTCGATCAGTTTAACCGATTCTTCACCAAAAAGCAAGCTTTTTCTGAATCTCAAATTTTTGTGGAATTTTTATTATGGGCTTCTTTGGATATTTTCTTTGACTTGGTACAACTTCGGCAGTCTTGCTTGTGCCCCAGTGGATATAACATCTTTTGTCCCACCCACTGTTTTGGGTCTTGGAAAGTTGTGCAGGTAGGCCATTCCTCATCCGAAGCATTATCTCAATCCATCTCTAGTCTTTAGATATCATTGTTACCAAAATAGGTGGGTTAGAGTACCGGTGTCGACAATCCCCAAGAATGGTTCCTGAGCCACCCTTGATGAAGCGGCCTTGTATCGTTCGACTTAGACTCCAAGATTTTTCAACAGTCCATCTAGGTTGAGCTAAGTGCCAGGTGTGAGGTTTCTAATGAAGTCACTGTCTCAAGAGTCGTATGGATGATATGAAGGGTTTTGTTTAAGCACATTAAATTGACTCAAGAACATAGTCCTATGAAACCTACAGATTTAAGTCAAGGTTACCTGAAACTTCTCCACTACAAGTCCTCAATGGGTTCCTCTAAAATTAGGTGTTTTAAGGTCTATTTCAAGCTCCAATCTCCGGACTTTATTATTACTTGTTCAAATGTCTAAATTATTCGAAAAAATGTGAATGTTATGTACATGCAAGAAATATATTTTATGATGCATTTTTTCAATTTTCAACTTTTTATGGATTTTTGAAAAAAAATTGCAGTTTTATGCATTCTTTTAAGATGATTTTGAAAATGTTTTTGGAATTTTTGGATTTTTCAAAATTTTACATTTTTTTCAAAACAAAAAGACTTTTGGCATAAAAAGGAAGTACGTATAGATATTTCCACGGGTATGCTCCTTTTTATTACAAGAATTGAGTTGGAGGATTTACAGATTGAATGTTCATTATTTTTATAGGTACTTATATACAAATTTTAAAGAATTTATTTGAAGGATGTATATATTCCTCAAACTTATTTGAACATGATTTTACAAACAATTTTGAAAACTATAGTCCAAAATAATTTTTACAAATAATCTTTACAAACATTTAAAAACTTTTGAAAACCATTTTGTAAGGATTTTTCAAACAGTATATATAGATCTTTTCAAATTTTTTTGCAACCGTTTGCAAATAGGTCTTGAAGACATTTTTATTTCATAAGAGAAAAGAAATTTTTACAAACCAAACATTTTACAAAGGTTGAAAAATTTTTGCAACATATTTTTCAAATTGTTTTCAAAAGATTTTTCAAATAGATTTTCAAACAATTTTTCGAACATTTTGCAAAACATTTTTACCTGATTTATTAATCAGTATATACAAAACAAATTGAGGAATAATATGCTTCTTTTTATTAGTTACTTTAATGAGTATATGTATAGTGTCTTATCCATATTTATTGAAAAATTCAAAAGTACGAGTTTATACGACCCCCTATACTTAGCTTGAGCTATGTCCTCTTTGATCTAATAGAAAAGAAATGACAGAACTTGTACTAAGTATTAAAAAAGATATACTACAACGATGTATAAATAATAATGGACAAAAGAATGAGAAGTCAACTGCCCCGCCCTATATTTAAGATCAACTAACCCTAAGTATATTAGATTGTACACAAGGTAGGGATGGTCGATGGGAATGAACAACTCAATGAGTTATCTTGTCTCCCACTATACTTAGGGTATGATATACTTGAGTATAGACATGAATATCAACAAGAGAGGAGACAAGTGGTGAGACAAAGAATGGGCAATTTACATCGCTCATACCCCCTATACTTAGGATGAGGCATATCCATAGTATAGAAGAAATGAAAGAGGAAAACAAAGCAGAAGATAGAGAATATACAGAAAAAAAGATAATAAGAAAATTATAGGAGGAGTTTTTAATTGAGATTATCTGAATCTTTCGATGTTGCTGGTGTCGTGGATGCTTCTTCCTTGCATATCACTTGGACTAAATCGACAATGGACATGAAAATGTCATGCTCGAGGTAAAGCTTCAGTAACTGACTATTGATGACAAATGGTTGTGCGTCAGGTGACAAATTCGATATGCAATGCTTCTGTTGTCACGCAATTCTTGAAATCTGAATGGACATGCCCATTTACTCTTTAATTTCCCAAGGAATATCCTCAACCTTTCATCAAATAACCACTCTTTTTGTCCAGTCTCGAAGGTCTTTCATTTGATGTACCGGTCATGCCAGCGTTTAACCTTCTCCTTGTACATCAATGTGTTATCATAAGTCGTCTCAAAATTCCAGACCACCCTTGTGTGAGTCCAAGTTGAGATATTCATTGCCCACAATTAGTTATGAATCAACTCCATAAGAAGAGGGCATGGTTTTCCATATATAAGACGGTAGGGCGACAACCTAATGGAGACTTGGAAACGATTCTATATCCCCAAAGGACGGAATCCAAGAGTTGGGAACAATTCTTTTCTATGCTGCTTCACAAGATTCTGTAGAATCGTTGTAGTATAGTCGTGAGTTATCCTCTATGTCACACGGGTGACCCGGGTTCGATCCCCGGCAACGATGCCATTTGATAACTAAGATTTTTCGCCAGTCAGATGTTCCACACAAGGTAGGAACAACGTCATCGAGGCGACCGAGCAAGAAACCCCACTACATCAACAATTAACCCACGATAAATAAAAGGCAATGAATGGAAAAAATGTGGAGATAAAATATTATACTCTACAACACAAAATGTATACTAAGGAAGCATGTATAGAGATCGAACCACAGAGAGAAAATTAGGTAGCCTATGATTATTGTTAATAACGTGTATTATGTATAGGTGTCTTTATTCATTATGTGGGTTTATATATATTCATACATATATATATATATTTAATAAAACTAATAATGAATATTTGGGTGTACTTAATAATAATAAAATCCTTGTATATATTGGATTAATATTTATATATACACACACATATATGCACATACACACACACAGGTTAAGATATACATATAAGTGCAACACATATTTATTTGCATACATATACACATACATTTTTTTAATATACATATATAATAAATTTTAATATTTTAAATTTTTACTTTTTTATAGTTAATTATATAATACATGGCTATATAAGGCTGGATATATAATATAGGGTTATATAAGCATAAAGACTAATAAGAATAAATAGAATACACAGAATATAATATTATTGGATTTTATAAAATTTTCTAATTTTTTACGATTTTTTGTGATTTTTGTATATTTTATTAATTTTTAAAGTCAAAAATATCCAAATCAGGGATTAAATAAATAGTTTGAATTAAATTGAAAAAAAATAGCGAATAACATACAAAATAGTGTAGAGAAAAATTAGAAAAAAATAGTTTTTGATTTTTTGGTGATTTTTAAATTTTTTGTTGTATTTTAAGCTTTTTAATTTTTATGATTTTTCTTTTTTCTATTTTTAGGAATTTTTAGTCTGGAGTTAATAAATACCTAAATGCATAACATATATTTTTTTATTTTTTCAAAACATTTTTCTATTTTTTGTTATTTTCTATGTTAGGCAGGGATACAAATTTGCTCATTTAAACTTTAATAAATAAATAAAATACCTAAAATGCCAGAATAAAATTAGAACGTGAATATACATGGTAGTAAGCATCTAACCCTATCTGTTGATAATTTTTGGAGCACATGTGTTATTTTTGATAAATGGAATTCAAGCACCAAAAATACATGAACTGGGAAGGGCATATTTGCAAATAAAATTAAGGACAGGGGTTCATGTGCAATTTTCCCAGAAATATACAATGTATGTTTAAATTTAATGGACTAAATACATATTCAAAAACCCATAAGTGTATACATGCAATTTGCCTTGCTCACGTAGAATGACACGTAAGCTGAGCTGGACTAGACCCATTTGCTAGTTACAATAAGTTCAAGGGTCAGTATGCCAAATTTCCATATTTATTTAAACTATACATTTTTTGCAGGACTAATAAATAAATACAAAAAATGATAGGGGAAAGATATGTAATTTACCCCCAGCGTAATACTGGTGAACGGCCGCGATCTTTTCACTTAAACACATGTCACCTCCTCCTCGCCCGATGATGGTTTACCGATGAGCAGTTCTAAGCTGATCTTGGATTCTAACAAACGGGCATGAGATGTGCTATTTGGACGGATAGGATTAGAACTGGGGCGCACCCTCCATCGGACGGCTGACGGCTTCTCTGGAAGAACAGGGAAAAGGATGGTCCTCCCCGACCTTCGACCTTCAATTTCTTCATCCTTTGGCGGCATCTGCATCTGATCTTTGGCTCTACACATCTGGGAGGACCGCCCGTAGCTAGCAGAGCCCTCTAGAAAGTCTGGGACCCGTGGATGGGGTCTAGGCACGTCGTGGCAGACGGAGCACCTGGAGAACCTCTTCCAGGTTCGAATACGCCCCAGAAGGGGTACTTTGAATGTGGAACCTATACGAAGAAGATCCTTGTCCCGAGGAAATGCACCTCGACCAGAAGTGAAGCTGGAAAGCATGATTGATGAGTTGGACGGCGAGGGTTTGACGACGGGCGGAGGGAGATCCTCGATTCGCATATCCATTACGGATCTGGTTGGCTCGATGGAGGAATCAGATGGAGAAGGTGATGGGAAACAAAATGGAATGAATGGTGGAGGCGGATACATGGGAGAGCACGACAGATTGGCTGGAGCCTTAGCAGCTCCGACGAACAAACTAACTTGACTAAAGCTAACCTATTGGATTAAACATGAAACTAACGACGGAATTAAAGGACGATATAAAAATCTACCTAAGAAATGAAATGTGTAGCTCTTATACCTGATGTGATGGCAGGTATCAAGGCAGACTAGAGCACCACAAATCACCGTATTGTCCTTGCTTCGTCGCCTCAAAGCACGAGTAAGCTCTCAGCTGTCACTTGGAGTTCAACACACACCCAAGAACACAGAGCAAATCTCAAAGGGGGATCAAGAAGGGAAGACTCGAGCTGGGCTCTTATTTATGCACAGAGTTTTGGACGATTTTTGAGTGATATTATTGAATGGCTCGATGCAAATCGAGCGAATCTAATGTGTGTGTTTGTGTGGGTCACGTACGTGATGGGAACCAATCCATGAAGGACTTGAGGCGAAATAAGGTCCAGATCAATCGGTTGGAGGCAGAGAAAGTGGTAGGCTCGAGGTCTCTAACGCAAGTCAGAGAATATTCCTTATTTTTCGAAAATAATTATTTAAACATAGCAAACAATTTTATTTTTTGTTATAAAATGAAAATTATTTATTATTTTATTTAGTATTTTATTATGATTTTTATTAAATTTTTTGGGTCTACTGATTAAAGGTTAATATTTAAAGGTATATTCATAGGTATATTTATCTTTGTTTTGGGTATTTTATTTTTGTTTTGTAGTTCGATTTTATTATTTTATTTTCTTAATTTCTATTTTTATAACTTATTTTTATACACATTAATATATTTTTATTTTATTTTTTGATGTTATTTGTATAGTTTAATAAATAGGAGTATATATTATATTGGTATAAGTATAGGTATTTCATCTATATAATTATATAGGCTTATTTTTTATATTTTCTTCATGGTTTTATTGTAGTTTTAATATGTACATGAATTGTAAATAATATTTACAAAGTTATGAAAATATAAAATTGTAAAAATAATAAAGAATAAATAAAATGAATATTTTAATCTGGTATACTTGCAATAGGTGTCCAAAACCTAACTTTCACATCATAACTCCAAAAAATATGAAACCTCCTACTTAAATAGCTTATTAAAATTTATATACAATTAAAGGTGATTTTGATACATTTTGAGTTTTATTTAGGAGATATGGGTTTGGGAATTTGAGATTTTGGATTCTTATTTTGTGTATACTCTGTACACTGAGTATTATTTTTGTACAAAATTTTGTATTTTTCTATATATTATTATGTGCAACTGTCATGTACAAAGTTTATTTATTTTAGGTATAAATAATAAAGAATAAAATAGGACCCAAAAATACGTTATTGATGAATAAAAGAATGGAGTTTTATTGTATATTTAGTTCTTATCTCCCCCTAATTTATTCCTTGTCGACCAAATCTATTATTCACTTGGTCTTGAGGTTTAGGGTCATAAAATACCTTTTGTATTTTGTTCTTTTTCATTTCTTTCCTTTATTCTATAATTTTTGTAATAAAAATAGTGTTTTATATACAATAAATAGAATAAACAATGATTGTTAATTTATACAAAATAATGCTATTTACATGCATTGGCTAGAGTTTTTAAGGCCAAAATGATAGAATAAAGGAGAAAAAATCGAGACTCATCACTCATTACTACCAAAGCTCCATATATTCATCGAGTTGTTTCGAGCATTTCGGATCCATTTGGTCAACAGAGGATCGTTGCAGGAACAAGGTTCCTCCTTTAGGCAACGACTCGAGCGGCGATCGACTGAGATCTGGATGATCAAAACTCATAGTAGCAAGCCTTCTTCACGTTCTTACAATGAGCTTCAGGGACGTTGAATCAAGAAGAGGCTCCGCCAGTTTGCATCGTCACCATTGGATTCGTCTCAGATTTCATCCATTAGGTTGCATTTTCAGATCGAATCAACGATGTCCATGTGCGCCTGATTTTCAACTGTCAGATCGAAGATGAGGTGTATCTCCACCGTTGATTTTGCCACATGGAACGGTAGAAAAATTACACTCCACCCCCACCTTTTATTCTATTTATAAATAAGTACCTCTAAGGACACTTATCTAATGAATCTTTGATTTATCATTACTATAATCCCTTATTATTCTCGGAGAATAGCCACCTTCATCCAAGTTTTCATTCATTTCGCATCATTAACAATAATCCCCTCTCCTGTATTTAACCCAAAATTTTGTCTATATATTAACCCTTTAATTTTCTTTATTTTTCCTTGTTTGATTCCCTATTAAGAACTTCAAAAAATTAGATTAAATATTATAGATATTGGTTTTGGTATTATAAAGGAATTAATAGGACAAAAAATCTCCAACCATTAAAAATTAGTGTTTTTATTCACTAAAAGTACTTCCAAAAATTGTATGTTTATATAATCTCTTTCGACTTTTTGTACTTTTTGCTAATTCTGCCTCCTTTTATTTCTTTTTGATGTTTTCCTTCTTTACCTATTTTTTGAATAATCTGATTGGGCCATGTGTTGCCCTATGTTCACCCACATGGGCCCTTCTCCTTGCGACACCCGGTTTGGTCCTTGACCCTTGGATCCATCACTTTCGTCCATCTTCTTCCATCTCAGCCACCTGATCGCCACTTCATGATGTAATCTCAGCCGCACCTTTCCGCTCCCATCACTGGAGATAGATGATCCCTCATCTTGTGGCTCTTATTCCTCGACATCGCCCCTTTGTTCCCCTCCATTGGATGATGCACCAGATCCCATCAAAACTATCCTTCACACGTAGCCCTCCACCTTTGGATCAGATCGGAAGATCTGATACTGGCCACCCATCCACGCCAAAAACTCGACTGTTGGATCACAAGATCCAACGACCCCACACATGTCTTCCTCCTCCAAACACCCCCGCTCTCGGGAGTTACATCACGACGAACTCCTTGCCCCCTTACATTTTTAGCAATGCACCTTACCCCCCTCTCTGCTCCCTAACCACTCCCTCATGTAACCCTAACCTCCCCGACCTTCACACATACCACCAATGTCTCAGCCACCGCACCACCCTCTCCTCACAGCCATTACAAATTTACCTGTTCACCTATAACGGCTGGAGTACCACCACCTATTTATAGCCATCCTCCTCCCCACTTGCTCCTCGTCAACCATTCTATGCATGAATCCCTCACCTTCCTCTTCCCTTCTGTGACAAAGGGGATAAGTTGATGCACGACAATGGGCGGATTTGCAGGTGTCGACCTGTGGTTTCTCCGACCACGTCATGGCACCTCAGTCACACTATCGAGACCCTCATAGTGGTTGTGGGAATCTAGCGACGACCCAAGCTGGCCTTGGCTGCTCAGCCCAAGCACCTTATCCATCCGGTGACTTCCTCCAATCAGGTACATCTTCTTCCATCTTTTACTATTTTTTTCTTTTATTTTTCACGTCACCTACGACTCTCTCCATTGTCGCATGACCATCCTTCCACCTTCACTACACACCCTCCATACTCGTCGATTGATACGTTCACCCCCTTCGGTCTTCCGCAACCTCATCCATCCCAGACCATCTCCTCTGTTGAAGGCAGAGGAGATATCACTCCGGGCTTCGCCTTCTACACCCTTATCCTAGCATTTATGACCATCACTCTTCAGCAATGCATAATTAACCCTCTTCAAGTCTAGGCCCTCAATGATTGGAGCCTCCTTCCTTGCTCAAGTTTAGAGCCTTCCCGCCGATGAGCATGCGTCGCCTTGACTCTTCAAGCCTCCCAGCATCACCTCCCTCCGACAAGCAGCTTTGTTAGACCTCCAGCGAGCTTCCTTGATCCTTCGCGCATCTACCTAAGGTCGGAGGAATTCCAGGGGGCTCACCGGTGCCCCTCCATTGCCATTGCACCTGAAGATGATGAGGTGGAGCTGAACGCTAAAGGTATCGTTCAATCCTCTTCATCAGACAACCCTCATTTCACGCAAGACTCATTCCCGCTCGAGGAGGCTCGATGGTACGAGAGCAAGGAACGAAACATAAGGAAACGACAAATGTCCCAAACCAACAACCGATTCAAGCCCACCTCTCGAGCCTAGAAGTGCACACGGGAGGTTGGGAAAATTGCACTCATGCCTTTCATTGTTCAAATAATTGTAGATAGGTCCCTCCTAGGCGTGTTCTCCTCATGTGTGTGGTTGGGTAATTTGTAAAGACATCACTAGCTACATTCAAAAATTGCAAACATACCCGCGTTAAGGAGCTTTATGCAAAATTTATGCATTTTAACCTTATATTTTTATTGCAATTATGATCTTGCATTGGTGCAAAATTCAAATTCATTAGATTGCAAATTTTATTCTCTTCATGATGTCATATTTTATTCACTAATTAGACACATGATTTAAGATGCTAAATTTTAGATATTCTATGTTATTTGCTCCTCGTTTTAATGCCATTCATAGAACTTTGATGTATTTTTGCACTTAATTGTCTAATGAAATCGAATCTCATTTTCTGCTTAACGAATCTGACTAATTTAGGGTATATTTGTATTTGCATCATAGTCCCATCCTGCATCATTCTATATTTCTAAAAATAAAAAAAAATTTCGTACTTCTCACTCATTGCATACATGTCTTTGCATGAGATTCATGTGCATTTTTGTATGCATTTTGTTTGCATTATTCTGTGATGTATTTTGTATCTGTATAGTGAAGACCTAAATGAGTGTACTTAATAGCTCAAATTTAATCTTCATTTTCAGATAATTAGAAGAGGAGGCTCGTGTCCCTGTGTTCAACATTGGTAAACTTACCAAGTTAAATTATCCACATATGCAAATGTGTGGTTCTACATGAATTATTTTCACTACATGTACTACGATAAAACACGACTATTAACGTGGTGAAAATAAGATTCATCAGTGTTAGGCTGTGAGTCATTGGTCATTTGCACATTTTGCCTTGATCTTTTTTATTTGCTTTTTAGACCTCTTCGAACTTAAAGGCGTGCTGCACATGCCCATCTTTGGTCTTTTTGCAATAAAAGTACAATGTATTTGTGTTATTGTTTGGCCCCACGAAATTAAATATTTGCATTACTTGCTAGTGCGACTCGGGCACGCTAGCACGTGCCATTCTTAAAGAAATTGCACTTTTCACCCCATACATACTATTATTGTTACTCATTCATTTAACTAAAATAATTATTTGCATTTTCACACCTCTAAAGTAGAATTTTATTTCACTTGTTAATTTGACTTAATAAATAATTATAATCATTAAAAATCCATAAAAATTACCTTAATCTCCTAGTAATCTCTTTTTATCGCAATAATTTTTTTTCACATGTTAATTATTTTTCTTATATTTAGCAAATCAAAACCCCCAAAAATATCTCCCGTTTACATTAGAAAATCTTTAAAAAAATGAAAAATTAGAAACAATATGAAAGAATAGTGTGTGTGTTTCTGTATGTGTGTTTTTATTTATTTATTCTGGACAATTTTCATTATCCATGTCATCGTAAAACCAAAAAAATAGAAAAATTCCAAAAACACTTAAAATTCATAGAAAATTTTATAAAATTTTCATAAAAATGTTTTTTTAAAAATTGAAATTTTCATCTTTCTGTTGTCAATATTTCATAATTTTTTATTTTATTTTCTATTTTAAAAATCTAAAAACATTCGCATCCTTTTTTGTTTATTAATTTTCCTATTTTAAATTTATTTGAAAACCAAAAAATTCTAAAATATTTTAAAATAAAAAAATGTAAAAATGATTAGAAGTCCAAAAATTTTTTTAGTTTAATTTTATATAAAGTTTTGCTTGATTATAAAAATATAAAACCTTGCATTCTTTTTTTATCTTATTTCTTTTATTCGTTTTTGCTTTCTTCTATTTTTAAAAAATACAAAAAGTTTGCAAAATTAAAAAAATTCACTAAAAATATAAATTAAAAAAGCATAAAAATATAAAAACTAAATCATTTTAAAAATATAAAAAGATAAAATTGCATAAAAGCATGAGTAGTGTGAATAGAATTCCTTCTTTTATTTCGTTGAGCTTTCATTGATCTAATAACCCTCAAGATCTTTGTATCCTTCATGAGTTCGATCTTGTACGCCATACAGGTAAAAAAAATAGCAACACTCTTTTGCTTACATTTCTTCATTTTTTCTTAAGAGTTCATCAAAAAATTTTGTTGAGGGGTTTTTAAGATTGCATAGACACTTGATTAATTTTACCAAATTAGACCCTCGGATTTCCCTCTTCAACAGTATCTCGTTATGCTAATGATTTCGAGACATTCCAAAGTGAGCAGGTCATACTCCTCTATTTTCTCAATGATAAAATAGAGAAGCTCGAAGTCTCTAATAAGCCCTCCTCTTCTCATATATCCTTTTGGGCTACTCCTTCTCCACCTTCTCCTACTCGTGTTAGACCACCAACACCTTATCCTCCTAGCTCTCCTTGAGCCAAGCCCTCTGCTCCTACTTCATCACCTCATAATGGAAATAGGATTGACATTGAAGATATCCCCAAAGAACAAGAAGAAGAAGTTGAGACTCGGTCTGACACAGATGATGAAAATATAGTTAATTTTTAAAATGAACAAATTCTTAGTTGGTTGTTGTCACTCTGATCTCTATGAGTTAGTCCACTACATTTTGTTTTTTTAATTTCAATTATTCTATGTAATGCTACTTTCTCATGAATGACGAGTTGCTTTCATGGTTTGTCTACTTGAACTTGTTTATGACGTTTTAAATTATGACAGAAGGGAAAAACATAAAAGATAAGAGATTAGAAGTTTGAAAAGAAGTCCAAGTTTTTGGGATTTTAGATTCAGAGGGATAACAGAAATTAATTTGAGAATCAATTTAAGAGTTTTATTAAAGTTTAGTTGTTTCAAAGTTTAACTGTAAAAGTTTTAAAGATTAAAGTGTGATGTTCTATCATCTTTAAAAAGAGGGAGATTGATTGATTCTTGGTTACTACTGTTTTAAAGCTGACATACACATTTGTTTTACTTGCAGTAGTGTGTTGATTCTATAGGATACTCAGACAAGGTTCAAGACCTCAATAGAAGCTCTTCAAAAGTTTCCTTTGTTATTATATGTTGTTGTTAAGTCTTTTTATTTGTACTTATTATGTAATCATCGAATGATGTTTAAATATTATCCAATTCTTGTAGCTTTGATGGTCTACATAAAGAGTCGGTATTGCTATTGGTCAAGTCAAGATCATGCAACAAAGTCAATTTCAAGTCTGACCAGCAATTGATCTCTAACTACAATTCTCACTGATCGATCATTCATTGATCGCTCATGGTACTTGATCTTATTGATCATTATGTAGCTTTCTCAAGGACACACTGAATTTATTGATCATTGCTTTTTTCATGATCAATAAGTGGTATACTCGCTCATTACTTTATTCACGATCGATGACATTTTTAACATTGTTTACATTTGATAGTTTCATTTTATTGAATGGTAAGTCACTTTTTATGATTAATATTTTTGAATTTTGAATTTTGTAACCATCCTTATGATCAAACATGGGTCTTTGAATGATGGATTATATAAGCATTGATCAATAAACATCTTTTGGTAATCGATCACTCTATATTTAAAAGTTACAGTTACAGTTACAGTTACATGGATCAAACTATTTTGGGTTGTTGACAGTTACATGTTTGAAACACTATAAAAAACATGTCCCTACCTCCTCATTTATACATATAACTCATTCGAAAATTCATCTCTCTCTCTCTCTCATTCTTGAGTACCATACTTTAAATAGAAAATATTTATAAGCTGAAAGCTAGTCCTGTTATGTATCAAGGTCCTCAAGCTCTCTTTGTGTAATCAAAGATCCTCTTAAAGCCGCTTACGAAAATTCAGTGATATTTTTCATTTATATAGCTTTCATATCATTTAGAAATATATATGTTTGAATCAAGTATTTATATATCTTGTTGATATATTCACTTTGTTAATATTATTATTATGAACTGTTTATTTTATTTAATTAGCATTTATAATGGTTTCATCTTGTTCATATAAAGTTGTTTTTTAGATCTTGGAGTTCTTTCTATAGATCAGGGTGAAGCATTAAGCAGTGTTGTAGCTTGTTCAATTTAAGTGGTGAATTTAGTGTGTGATCCAAGATTGTAAGGTTTATGCTTGTAATCAATTGAGATATCTGTCCAAATATCTCACAATATAGTGGAAAAGTTGGTTGCTTAGCTAACTGAAAATCCTATATTAGGAAATCTTAGGTAGTGGTTTTCACTTATATGGATTTCCACATTAATATATTGTGTAGTATGCTTATTGGATTGTTGTCTCTAACTATATTTGATTGCTTGTCTTATACTTCCACGAAAATGATTCTAAACAAGAGCTCTTTCAAAGCAAAATTTTGTTTCAACATATAGACCCCTAGAATTACTTCACTTTGATATGTTTATACTATCAAGAGTAAAAGGCCTTGTCAGTTGTAGATAATGCCTTGTAATAACATATGAATACTCTAGGATCACTTGGACTATCTTCTTAATAAATAAAGATAAAACAATATAATCTTTTATAAACATTTCAAAATTAGTTCAAGAAGAGATGGACAAAGAAATCCTCATGAATCTTCTTTTCCAAAGCTCCTCAACAAAATGGAATTGTATGAAGAATGAATATTACTTTACCAGAATGTGCAAGAACTTTATTAGTGGAATCTGAAATTCGTAAATAATTCTAGGTTAAATCTACTAATACTATATGTTATGTACTAAATAGAGTATTAGTTCGAGCAATACTTAAAAACAGAAGTTATGAACTTTACAGAGGTAAAATTCCAAGGACAAAAGATAACATAGATAAGTTTGATGAAAATGTAAAGTATGCATATTCATAGATACTCTGTAGTAAATCTTATGAAATTTTTAATAAGAACACACTAGTTGTGGAAGAAGTTATGCAGATAAAATTCGATGAAAATATACAAGAATTAAACAATTAAGAAATTTTTTCGAAAGAGAAGAAGCATAATAGAAAACTTTTATTCATATAACCAAGATGATATATACTAATGCACACAACCTACCTAAAGAGTGGATCTTTAACAATGAACACCTAAAGACACAAGTAATTAGAAAATAATCAAATAAACTTAAAAAAAGTTCTCAACTTAACATTAACTTTGTACTTGATCCTTATGTATCTCAAATAGAACTTAATAATGGAGAAGATGCACTAAAAGATGAATCCTAAATATTTCCAATGCAAGAATAAATTAATCAAATCACAAGAAATGAAGTTCAGGAACTTGTACCTAAACTAGAAAGTACATAGATAATATGAACTAAATGGATTTATATAAATAAATAATATGAGAAGGTCAAGTGATTAGGAAAAAAGCCATACTAGTTGCACAAGGTTACAACCAAAATGTAGTTATAGACTTTGATCAAAGCTATTGATGCATTTATGATTCATTACTTTAAAAGATAAAAATATAGCTATGTTCCCAAGTGATTAGTTGTATTTAGATATTAATATTGCATTATTATCATTCATGCATATGTAGATAATATCAACATTTTATCATTTCAAAAAGGAATTAATAAGAAGCTAGAAATTCTATATAGATAATCACTTGTAAATTAACTAACTTCTCATATTTTTCATTATTTGTCACTAACTCCAAATCAAATAAAATCAATTCCCTTGTGTACATATTACTAACATAAATTAATGAAAAATATTAGAAAACACTAACTTGTATATACATCAAAGAAAACTGAACACTGATGATGAGACAAAAAGCCGCAAAGTCGAATATCTCTCACATACAATCTCCTATGAACACTACTTACTTTTGAATTGGTATACAATTCAATTATCTATAAATCAAAATCAAATTCAAAAGAATCAGAGTTCATATTTGAAACTTTGCTTTTGGGTCCACATTGTATATTATATATATGGACTAGCTTTGACTCATTATTTTATGTATAAAATTCAGTAATTTTCTTTTACTGTTTTTTTGTTTGATTTTTTGATTTATGTCTAAATAAAATATGCAAAGAAATAAATAAAAAATAAAGAATGAGTCATTTTGAATCCGTGTACATAGTCCGTAAATAGGCCTCCCCTATTTTATTTCTTTATTTTCTAATCACTATAAATCACAAAAAATAGACTAATAAGTAAATATTTATTTTATACTTTATTTGATTTATTTTTAATTTTACATTATTTAAAAATAAAAGGAATGTAAAATATAAAAAATTCGGAAATTTATGTACTAGAATACCACCAAAAATACACTTATACAGATGACATATTTTACTTTGGTCTCTTTAGAAAAGTTGTAGATCTCATGGAGATGAACAATGTTCATGAAGAGCATTTTTGGTTTGACGTCTTTTTCTATTTTATTTTCAATTTTTCCTTATTTTTTGTGATTTTTGTTGGGGAAACACATGGTGGATCCTAGAGCTACTACGCCCCCCCCCACACTTAAATCCCCTTTGCCTCATTATTTCTGGACTGTTGGATGGAGAACTCTTCATCCAACTACGCTGATTCTTTTGCTTTTTTATTTATTTTATTTTATTTCTTTTATATTTTCTTTTTTTAATTCCTTTTTGCATGGCTCATTTCTGGTCATTCAATCTCGACCAATCCAATTGTCCAGAACGTCTTCTCTCTCCTCCGGTTCTATCGCTTCACTCAATGACACCACTACCTATAGTGACTAACGCCACCCACGTCTGTTGGGTGGACTTTGTCCACCCTCCTCTCTTCACTTCCACATCTCCCATTTCCCAAAAACTCTATGAACCATAGTCTCATATCCATCAAACCCATATCTCAACCCCCTTTCACTATGATCCGTTGTTATAAAGAGAAGAGGAGCGAGCTCCTATCAACACCTCAGGTGATAGATGAGAGGGTAAGGTTGAGTGACAACCTCCTTTTTCACATGCAAGATCCAGGTGGTCATGACCTCCTACTACAATCGCCTACTGATACATAGATTTGGCTAGCTGTAGGAAATATCGGCGTAGAAACCGCTAAGTAAAATTCAGTTGAACAAAAAAATATAACAAACACCAAATGGAGTTTATTTTACTATTTATTTATCTAGATAAGTGTGATAGGTCTGCCTAGTTCGAACACAAGAGGCAGAAAGACACACTCGAAATCATTGATTGAAGAAAATCTTTTTGTAATATTTTTTATCTTTCTTTTCTTTTCTTCTTCAACAATAAAACATTTTTTTGAATTTTAATTATTATTCTATTTATTTGATTTTTTATTTTTCCAATTTTAATTTAATTTAAAAAACTGATATTTTCATTTGATTTATCTATAATATAGTATGTGAAATAATATGGATATATAGGTGATACCATGTAGTAGATATTACGTACAAGTGACGAGCTCGAGAAATAAGTTAAAAAAAGTAATTGAAACTTAGCGATGATCGAAGATTAAAATAAAACCAAGAAAGAGAGAATAAATAGTCAAAAATCAATGCGAAAATAAAATATAAAAATATGCTAAAATGAAATAATACTGTCCACAAGTCCACAAAATGTCCACAAGGTCTAACAAGTATTGTAGATGTACAAAAAAAATCAAAAGAAATGAATTTCTTTCAATTAGGTCCTTGGACAAGGACCTAATTGAAAGAAAAACTCTAGAATCCTTACACATAGGTCCCTAGGTAGGGACCTAAATGTAATAATGGAAAGCTCTTGAGGCGACCTTCAATTCCTGTAATCTGTGGGTCTTTAGACGATCGCGATTAAAAGATGCGCAATAGATTTGATCCGTCCAATGAAGACACGTGGAACTCACCTGCACTCTGTGTTCTTCAGAGTGTTCTTCCCCAAATTAACGTGGGTAGCAGCGGTTCTGGTCCTCCTTGATCCTCTGGGGATTGGAAAAAGAAGGTGAAGCTCCTATAGGGCAAGAAGGGGGTCTCCTACCCCCTTCAAGCTCCCTTGCAGTTAAGGTTGATCGAAGATGGGCAGCAAAACGAGTGACGACGTCTTGCTAGGATTTGGAGGTCCTAGACAGTTGTAGCAGCTCGATGATTTAATTGCTCAACAGTGACAAAAATTGGGTTCTCCTAATGATTTTCAAGGTTCTCCAAAAGCGTATAAAGACATGCATGTGGAATTTGTTGCTCGATTTGCTAAGAAATCAGCCAAGACTTATGAGTATTGCAGCTCGAAATTGTGTTCCAGGAATGAAATATCTAGATGCAATATTGAGTGAATCAAGTTGAAATTGAGGGCTGATTTCATGTGATAATCGAAGAATATGGTTATGGATAGCTAATGGAGTGATTAGTTGATCTAATTGAGGCATGATGTTCAAGAAATTAAAGAGGGATAAATGTATTTTGACCTTGGAATGACGATATAGGATCCTCAATCTTTGCTCTACGGGTGGTACTTGCCAGAGCTGGACAACGCTTGCGGTGGCGATGCAAGGCAGAAATGGCCTTTGAACCTCCTCCCTGATGACCTGCCTTCCACACATAGCACCAACCTTGGTGTTGTCAGCACCATCGTTGGGACTAGGTATCTTGGAATGTGGTGGTCGTTGTTCAGTTTATTTTGAAGTGAGAGAGTTAGTTTCAAGTGACCTCCCTTGACCTAATTTATAGATCGAAGAGAGTGGATATTTAGGAATCAAAGATTATGTGTGGATCAGTATTGTTACGATGAGAGAGTCAAGGGCTTAGAATAGGTTTTGGGTGTTAGGATGAAAGCAAAATTATTATGAGAAAAGTGGTCTGTGGTAACAACCTTCAGTTGGAGGTTCTTGAGGAAGAAAACCCAGGTGCTCACATGTGTCAGCAACTAGTAGGCCAGACGATAATTAATCTTATAAATTAAATATAAAATAGAAACTATCATTATTTAAATTAGTTCTAAAAATAAAAATGTAAATAATTAAATTAAATAATTTATTATATATTTTTTATAAATAATAATTATTTAATGATTTATAAATGTAATATTATTAAATAAGTATATAGTAAAAATATTAAATAGGGCATTGATTCTTAATTTAATAACTTTATAAATAACATAATATTTTTATATTTTATTAATTATTATGATAATAAATAATAGTTGTGTGAATTTTTTTGAATTTTAATAATTTAATTTATATATAAATAAATATAGGTATATGTGTCATAGTTCAAATTCATCTATAAATTAGAGTTTTTAATTTATTTAAAATATGTAATAGTGTCTAAAAATTCTAAAATAATTCATACATCATATATAAGATAAAGAAAAAAATTACAAAATATAATTTCACTAAAAATATAAATAGTATTTTCTAAATAAAATTAATAGCTCATAAACTCAATTGTCCTTGGGTCCCAAAATTGACTTTTTGCAAGGGGGCTATAATTTAAGTGAAATCCTGCATTAATTAGAGAATACTATTTTATCAACTTTAAATATGAGAAGATTGAAATTGGAGTTCATATGAAGAAGCTATGATGTTCTGAACTTGAGAAATTGACAATTTAAAAGTTGGATTTTTTGCATATATACGTGCTGGATTTTTTTTAGGTTTTTTATATTTTTATATATATTTTTAGAAATTATTAGGAAAAGAGTTTGGTGAAAATATTTACAAATGAATTTATAAAAAACAGTGATGTTTTGATTACTATTGGGTAAATAATGAATAATGTGTAGAGTGCATAATTAATGCTTTTTGTGGTTTTCTTCTTTATCTCCCCCTTCTTCATTGTTTGTCAACCAATCCATGTTGACTTGGTCTTAAGGGTTAGATTTTATAAGTATATAATTTAGCTATATTTATATTTTATAGTCAAATTGTACATATATACATATTTACAATCTGCTTTTTTTTTGTTTTCTTCCTTTTTATTCTTTTGTTTATTAACATGTATTAATGCATAAAAATGCATTTTTATTCATAAATGATGTTTTGATAAGAAATGAAAAATAATGGTCATTTACATGCATTTGTTAAGGATTTTAAGACAAAATGTGACAGAAGTGATAATGAAACATGGATTCATCAACCACCTATACTTAAACTTTGCTAGTCCCTTAGAAAATCCTTATTGGAAAAATAAGGGAAAAAGAAAGAAAGTTAGAATGAATTTTTTTTCTAAACCCAGTTCCTGAGAACTGACAAAGGACAAAGCTTGTTCGGGGCTAAAAAAAGCATTTGTCAAAGACTTAACTAGGATTAGGATTTTAATCTCAACAGTCCTCAAGTTCCACAAATCCTTATTTAGGTTCACCTCAATAGCTAGCTCAGATCCACTTATCCATATCTCTAACTCTATCAACCTTGAATTCAATTTGTACGGTGTATGAATTGTGTTACTTCTTCCTGCTTAAACAAGCGAAGAAACCATCCATCCCAATAATGCATGCCCATTGATACCTCATCCAGCTACTCTTTCCTCAAGGAGGGGGGTATTTCCTTCTAAAGTCAGGTCGTGTTGTGTCCTCAATCGAGTAGAGAGAGAATATAGAAGAATGAGAAAATAATTGGAGGGCGACCATTGTAGTCACTTCTCCTTGTGAAGCCCAACCAGTGTAGCTAAGTATTCACTATGATGTGCATGCTTTTTGGAAGCTTGGACCATTATGGTCATATTTGGTATTTGGAGGATTCATTTTGGTATACTTTGTAATGTTTCTTGCACTGCATCAATCTTTTATACCCTGACGGATATATCATTTTCTTCAGTTCATTTTTTATGGTCTTAGAAAAATTGTGCCAGCATATCCTTCCCTCATTCGAAGCTTTATTTCAGCCCCACAACTCCCATCTCTAAAAGTCCGCACCACTAGACAAGGATGAAAATGCACCACTAAAATGAACTACCCTTCACAACCCCATGCAAGTCGAGTTAAGTGCAAAGTGCATGCATCCAAAATTCGTTCATTGTTGGAGAGTTAAACGGATGACACCAAGTGTTCTAATTAGGGAAGTTTAAGTTGAATTCCTATACATGGTCTCATGGAACCCAAAGATTTAAGTCAAATACCTAAATAGTCTAGATTCTAATTACTGACTAGGCTCCTTGCAATGAAAGTCAAAGGCCATAATCATGCTCCATCCAATAGACTATTCCCAATCTTTAGTATGAGAAATCAAATTTATTCTGAAAAATGCTAATGCAAATGCAAAAATGTTTTTGTGAAGTATATTTTTCTGCATTTTATTCATTTTTATGGATTTTAAACATCTTGTAGTTTTTAATATAAGACTATATTTTTTATGGATTTTTTAAATTTTTATAAACAAGCATATTTACAACATAAATTACCAATATTCTATTTGACTTAAATAGCTAATTTATTTTATAAATTTTATAAATAAGTAATTTAAAGATTAAACTTTTTTTGCACGTATTTTAGATTTTTTAATAAATATTATACTTGTTAAATACATATTTTAATACAAATTATAAATTAAGAATTTTAAATAAAAATTTTACAAATAATTTTGTTATTTATAAGGCTTTTTATAAATAATAAATAAATGAATTTTAAATTTACCCTTACCCACTTTTATGGATTTATAGATATAGAAAATACATAAAGTACGAGTTATAAACAAAAATATATATAGAATATATACGCATCACTTATATTTAGCTTGTGTTATGTCATCCTAGCATCAAAAGAGAAAAAGGAGCACATAAGTCATGCCAAGTAAAAGTGGGTGAAAAAGAAGAAAAAGATGTGATGTCAATCACCCCCATCTCATACTTACGATAAGGACATCGTAAGTATAGTGGAAGACAAAAATGAGGTGATTAAGGACAAGGAATATACAAACAAAGGAACCAAAGAAAACAATAGACAAAATCAGTGAAATCACTCAGTCCCCCCTATATTAAGGATTATGCATCCTAGCTATAGAAAAGAATGTGGTAAAAAATTATGGACCAGTGATTAGCATAAAAGAAAGGAAAACAAAATAAAAGTAAAAAGAACAAAATCAAAAACACAAATCAATGGGCAATTGGTCCCCCCATACATAGGATCTGGTATCTTAAGCATGTAAAAACAAGTAAAAAATAGGGACGATTGGGTACTATGTAGAATAGACAACTGGTGTACTCTAGAAAACTGAAAGTCTCACAGGTCTTTGTACATGACAAAATTAAGTGGAAGAGTAGACATAAGTCCTATACAGAGTAGATCACCTCAACCTGGGTCTTGCAGAATCATTTGCTCTGCAAGTGTGTATTGATCCTAGCTATCTGAGTAGAACGTTGTATTTGACATAGGTCTCTCTACTGAAATATGCATCTCTGGATGCGTACTATAGAATGTGTCAATATGTGTATCCATCACACCATCCAACTCTCTACGCTTATTAGCTCGTATAATCTCTGAAATATAATCAACTGACTCTCGTGCTAGAATATGTGTACTCTGATGAATCTGTGATTCATCACTCTAAAAGTTGAAAATAGAAGCTTGTTCCAAAGTAAATAGATGCATATTTCCCTTTATAATAGATAAATAGCATTCATACATGCATTCATAATACATGCATTCATAATACATGCATTTCAGCACTCCATTTGCATTAAATAAGAAGCCAAAATCACTTGTAAAATATCTATTCATAAAAATAACCTCTCCCTTATAATATGTACACCTTAGTTAATAATATAAGGAAGAAAGCCAAGATCTCCTTTGTAAAATATCCAATAAAGACCTAGAAGCCCTGATCCATAAAATGCCCATAACTCCCTCATACAACCTCCAAAATAGGTCTACTCACTCTTAGATTAATACACATTAAAAGACCTTTAAAATGAGACGGATTTCATCCAATTTGGAGCTCATATGAAAAAGTTTGGTTTTTGGGCCACTTTGTATACTATATATGTGAATATTTGTACTCTGATATTTTTGTATCATATTAGACCTCATCTCCGTCTTTGGACAACATAAAACTTGTAGATCTCATCAAGATCCACAACTTTTATGTTTTGAGTTTTTCCAAATTCGGCCTCCTTCTCTCTCTACATCTATTTCTTTTCTCAGCCAATCATAGTTGGCCATGTGGCGCCCTCTGGTCACGCCACGCGGCCCACTCCCCTTGCCTTAGCCACCCCTGCTCTCAGCCGTTGGATTTCCCTTTGAATCCAACGGTCCCGCTCACTCCACGTGCGCCTTAAATCTCCACCGTCAGATCATTTTCCCCTCTTATCTGAACCGCCCATTCGCGCCTCTCCTACAGCGCGCCACGTGGCACATTATACGCCATCAGATCTCGCCTTCAGCTCTTCGATCCGCACCGTCCACTAGCGCTTTAATTCTAACCGCCCGATCGAAGCCCTTCATCTCATCTCCACCGTTCGCTCGCGCTTCGCCCCCATCGCTCCATGTGGTGCCATCATGTCCCTCATATCGCCTCACCCCAGATCTAATCCTACCCGCTCCCTAGCGCTTTGATCGAGGCCGTTGGATCACAAGATCCAACGGCCACGACTTCGTCTCTTACCTCAGGTCGCCCCCTCTCTCCCACGATCTCGACCTTGCACCACACGCTGCCCCTTTCTATTTTAGGCCGCATGCCAGCCACCCTCGTTGACCGCCAACACCGCCACGACCTTCCCCACTCGTCCCTTGCCCTCGCCAACTCCCTCACTCGTCACCACTTCCACCATAGACGCTCCACGACCTCTATGAACTTTGCCCCAATACCAGCCCTACCGAGACCTTCACCCTTTAAATACTCGAGCACAGACCAACTTCACGCCCATCTGCCACCCCAGAGAGGAACCTCGAGCAAGGAGCGTCTGATTGTTGACAGAAATGGAGCGAATCCTTGAGCGAAGACGAGTCTTCTTCTCAGGCAAGATCCACGGCGCCACCGCCGTGTCGCAGCCACCCTCCGCGAAGCTGCTTGAGCTCAGGACCTTACCGATCCCTCGAGCGATGACCTGGAACTCCAATCCGAGCTCCAATCCCCAGGTAAACTCCTCCATCTTCGTTTGATCTTCGTTTAAATTTTCCTTTTGTTTTCTCCGATTTTATTCGCCCTCCACCATGACCTTCTCGCTCATTCTTCACCTCGCCGAGCTCCGCGACGGAGCTCTGACCTTCGTGTTGCACTTTACACCCTCCGATGACGCACTCCACCCTCCATCAACTCCAGCTCCGCCACCTGGGCGGAGCACCATCGCCGGACCAACCTCGTCTCGCCTTAGTCCTCGTCGTTACATCCCACATCTCCACGAGCGCACCACCTGCTTCGGCTATATTCCTAACACCTGCAGGTACCCGCATCCTTCATTAGCCGGAAGCTCATCGGAGCTACTTTCGCGTTTCATTGCCACGGTGCTCCAGCGACCCTCTTCCGCTCTTGAGACCTCCTGGAGCTTCTCCGCACTGTCGCGCGTCATCCGAGCTACATCAGACCCGCCATCGAGCGTCACCAACGCCAGGAAGATCGGGCGGAGCAGACACCCCTTCGCCGGAGCCCCGCCAACTCCTCCGCAGGTGGCGGAGGACCGTTGAAGATGAAGAACAGTCACCGTTCGATCACCTCGATAGAACGTTCCATTGGCATCCACGTCGCCCATATTCGGAGCAGCACAGGAGCCGTAGGATCATCTGTGATCCCACAGACAGGAGCGGGCCACGTAGTCATCACTGGAGGAGCACATCACTGTTGGATCGATCAGTGATCCAACGGTCCGCATTCAGCCACGTCACCACCTTCATCATAGCCCCTGGCACCGTTGGATCAGCTTAGATCTGACGATCTCTGATCATGCCACGTGCCATCCACGACAACCTTTGGATCGATCTTGATCGAAGTGTCCAGATCACGCCATGACATCGGGTCCGAGCCTCTTCCCCGACCTCTAGGCTCGGACCACCCGAAGCTTCACCGACCCTCAACCGAACCTCCATAAGCTCCCGAGCCAAGACCTGAACCGCCGACGCCAACCGAGCCTAGGCGCCTGAAAAGCAAAAAAAGTGAGAGCCGCTAAATAGTGGTCTGACAACACAGACTCACTGTCGCTGATGCGATTACTCAAGCCTCTTCGTTTGTCAACAATTAACCCACACAATCAATAAAGCAATCAATAGCAAGGATTAAAATTTTTTATACCCTACTAACAAAGTACAGTGGCAAGCAAGTAGGGGTCGAATACATGAAGCAAGGGTGTAGAGTATAGACCAAAATCCAAACCTAGGTCTAATGAACCACTTAGCCAAACTAAATTTTTTGTGGGTTTTTAATTTTTAATTTTTTAATTTTTTTATTTTTAATTTTGTCTTTTGATTTTTTATTTTCTAATTTTTATAATTTATATTTTATATTTTTTTTTCTTTTTTCAATATTGGAATATTAAAACAATATAACAAAAGGGAAGATCAACTATTTATAAAAATGTGCAAAAATAATCAAAAATTCAGAAATAAAATGTTTTTGATAATTTTAGAGTTTTTTACTATTTTTGTGATTTTTGGGTATTTTTCAAAGTGTTTTTGGTATTTTTAAATGCTGAAATGAAAAAAAACAGTGAAATAGGTACTGGCTGGGAGTAAAATGAAAATTAAAAATAACAAACAGTCACAAAAATTTTCCAAACTAATTTTCAAATAAAGTCAATAAAATATGGAACCAACAGGAGCTGAGTTTATATTTTTCTGAGTTTTCTTTGATTTTATATATTTTTTTGAATTTTTATCTATTTTTGAATTTTTAAGGTTTTTCTTTTGAAATTTTTAGTGGTTTTTGGTTTGAAAATAAAGTAGGTCAAAACACACAACAGAGACTATTTTTGGAATTTTTTAAGACCTTTTAATAGTTTTTGGTATTTTCTAAGCTAGACAGTGCTGAAATAACATATTTTTGATTTTTAATAAATACAAAAATGCAATAAAATTAAAAACTAAAAATTTGGCGTAAAAGTATCAGCAAACAGGAGCTTAAGCCTATTTTTTGAGAATTTTTGGAATTAATATGAGGCGTGAAATAAATAGCTCAAGCATACAAAAATCCTAAGCCTGACAGCGGTATAAATGCAATTTTCGAAACATCCAGGGGCTCAGGTGCAAATTCCACGAAAAGACACGCGCGAGGCACATGTTCTGTCATTCACAGGGGCATAATTGTAATTAATGAAAACCGGCTGGGCATACATGCAATTTTTCCAAAATCATATTTAAATATATACGCACAGGGGTATGACTGCAAATACCTTAAAGTTCAGGATAAAAAGTGCAAAATGCCCAAAAAGCACGTGCCCCAGTCACGTGAGGTGATGTGGCACGGACTAAAGTGCAAATAGTGAAAGCGCGAGGGCCTAAGTGCAATTATTACAAAAGTTTTTAAACTTGAAATAAAAGTTCTAGGACTAAAGCACAAATACAAAAACACGCGGGTTGAGAATGCAAAATACCCACGAATATGATCGTGCGGCCGGTGGAGCTTCACTAATCCACGTGGCGTGCATCTGACGGCAGGGGAAGGTTCACGATGAACACCTCCCCGGTGAGGTTTGATCGGCGATTGCGGCCGACACACGGCCGCCCCTGCCCTAGGATCAGGGGCAAAATGATCCTGGGGCCCTTCCGCGTCAGCTGGTGGTCTCAGGCAAGGCGAGGACGGCGTGAGGTGCTCGGACGACGGAGTTGACCTGGGTGGCTGTTCCTGGAGTCGTCGATGGTCGAGGGAGCCTCCTCTTGGGCGCAGACCTGCAAAGTTAGATACGCAAAACCCAGGCGAGCAAAACGGGGTGGTTCCGATGGGTTAAGGGAGACGGAAGGTGGTGCGGGAGAAGAGCTCCGGCGAGCGGCGGAGCGAGGAGCTCAAGCGACTCGATCTGTGCGAGATCGAGGTGATCTGGAGGGTGGAGCGGAGAGACGGAGTGAAGGGGGAGAGAATGGAGATGACAGGTGGACGGATGGGTGCGTAGCGTGGCCGGAAACGACAGGCGGAGCTCAGCTCCGCCGTGGCTTCGATCGTGGAATTACGGCGACAAACGAGACGAAAGGCAAAACTGCTACGAAGCTAACCTAATCTAAACTAAAGCTACAAGAAAATGGAAAGAAAAAAGGAAGAAGCTCACCAGAGACGACGGGCTGCGAGGCGTGGTGGAGCTCCGGCGAGGGGTCGAATCACTTCGATTCTACACCAAACAACTCGAACCCCGGGTCGATTCGACTCCCAATGTCACTAGGAGCACGAGGAGGTAGGGGTTTTCGATTGAAAATGGCGGAAGAAGGATTAAATTTTGAATTGAAGTCGGGGGTGCTCTTTTGTAGGGTTGACGGCGAGGCGTGGAAGATGAGGGCCCAGCGCCTCGGTCAGTGATCCACAGCCCAAGGAATCACTTGGGTGTGAATCACCATTGACCGAGGAAGAGATTCCAAGAAGGAACCATCACAAAATGGTGATCGAGGCAGCCTCGAAAAAAGGGGTGAAGTCAGGGTCAAACCCGTTCCTAACAAGGTTCAGACCTCAGTCAGGGAGTTGATCGAGGTCAACCAATGGAGTTTTCTGGTTGGTCCACGTGGACCAACCAGAAAATTCCTTGGCGAAAAAACCTTATAAAATGAATTAAAAATAACAGATGAATTAATTAAATTTTGATTGTAAAATAAAAAATGTTTGTAATTTTATGAAGTATTTTATGGTGATTTTTGTTTATTTTTATGAGCTATATTTTTACAAATTGCTTTTTACACCCTATATAGGTATATTACCTATATATTTTAGTCTTTAATTTTTATTTTGTGTATTTTAATTTTATTATTTTTATATATTATTTTCTTAAATTATAATATATTTTTATATACACAAATATATTTTTATTCTATTTTTCTGAGGTGTTTTGTATATTAAATAAAATATAAGTAGATATAGTATAAGTATGTACATAGGTATAATACCTGTATATTTCATTTACAAATATTTTTATTTTGAGTTTTCTTTGCATTTTAATTCTGATTATAATGTACATAGTTATTATAAGTAATATTTGCAAGATTATAAAAATATAAAAATAATGAATAAATAATAAATTGAATATTTTAATCTGTGCCAGTATACAATGTGGGTCCAAAACTCAACTTTCAAACCGTAGCTCCGTCAAATGCGAAACCACTACCATTGGATAGATTATTTTATTCTATATACAATTAAAGGTGAGTTTGCTGCATTTGGAGTTTCCAGTTGTGAGATACGGGTCTGGGAAGTTGGGATTCTGGATTTTTATTCAGACCATAACTTTTTATCTGTGCATTATTTTTCAGTGAAATCAATTTTGTATTTTTCTTCATTAAATTATCTACAACTTTCATGTACAAAGTTTTTTTGTTTGATGACTAAAAAGTGGAACTAAAAATAGGTCCCAAAATGAATAAAGACTGAGTTAATAAATATAGGTATTTGGCCCTTATCTCCCCCTACTTTATTCCTTGTCGACCTATTCATCAAGATGCCTAGGTCTCGGGGTTTCGGGTCATAAAATATTTACAATATTTTATTCTTTTTCTTTTCTTTTATTTATTCTATAAATTTGGCTTTTAAAAACCATATTTTGTACACTATTTACACACAGATACATGAATGCTAAAATGCTCTATTTAAGACTATTTACAGGCATTTGCTAGGGATTTTGGTGCCAAAATTATAGAATAAAGATGATGAAATGTGGATTCATCACCCCCTATACTTTACCTTTGCTAGTCCCTAGCAAACACTTAAGCAATAAGTGCAAAAAGAAACAGAAAGAAAAGAAAAAGAAGAACTTGGATTTTATTTAATTATCAAACTTGTCTTCACAAAATCAAAGTTTGGAGCTTAAGTCAAACCTTTGGAATTTTAGTGCGGGCGGAACCTTAGTGAGAACCGAATTTGAAATCCAACAGTCCTTGAGAATCCCAAAACTCTGTCCAAGTCTCCTCAATAGCCAGATCAGAAATACTTCAACTCATACGCAAACTCTTACGACTATGAATCTGACTCGTACAGTGTAAGTGATGGTCGCTCTCCCCAGCTAGGATGACAAAGGGACTGACTTCTCCAGTACAACAACCCAATGATTCCCCAATCCAATAACTCCATCCTCGAGGAGCGGGGTATTCCCTTCTAAGTTCAAGTGGCAACCAGCTCAAGAGGAGGGGGTGAAGAGAAGAATGGACGGTAGCCAGTGTAGCTACCTATCCTGGGACGCAAGACCAGTGTAGTCAAGTCATACTGCTGCAGGCTCACATGATATGACTTTGGAACTCAAGCTTGCTTATTGACTTTGTATATACTTGCAGGCTTTTTTATTTTTGTATATGCCTGAACATACATTTTTTTTTGAATACTATATACAGCAGCATTTACATAAGAAGTTTTTCCTCTTGAGCCAGTAGACTATCCCTCTTTTGAAGCTTTATCGCAACCCACAGCCTCCTGTCTTTAGACTTCCTAACCACTGGACGGGTTGGGGTGCACTTCCCTCCCTAGAGGAGGACAAGTGTTTCCACTTGTGTGCGTCTCATACCGGCAAATCCAATCCCCTCACCACTCCAACTGAGTTGAGCCATGTGAAAGGTGCAGGTGTCCAAGTTAGGTCATTATCAACAAGGGTTGTGCGTGTGCTCCGAAATACTCTACTTAGGCAGTCAAGAATCCATTGAACCAAGTCCCGTGATCCTCAAAGAATTAAGTCAACTAGACCTGAAGTACCTCAAACCCAGTTCCTATAAGGTTCCTGTTATTAGGTAGATTTTAAGGTCCAATCAAGCTCCAACCTCCGGATTTTACTTAGACTCGTTCAACTATCAAACTCAATCCGAAAAATGCCCATGCTATGCAAATGATATGCAAAATGCAGGAAATATTTTTGTGATGCAATTTTCAAGATTTTTGAATTTTTTCTGGACTTTTGAAAAGATGATGCATGCATTTTTTGTATTTTTCAGAAAGATTTTTCAAGTGTTTTTGGATTTTAATTTTGCAAATGTTTTTGGGAATTTTTGAAAATAAAAAGATTTTGGTAGAAAACAAGGTGAAAATATGTACACGGGAGTGCTTCTTATATTTACAAGAAGTGGATTTTAAGAAATTACAAGATTAAGTGATCAATTTTTATACACATATAGTGGATTTTGGTGTGATGTAAATATTCCTCAAACTTCCTTGACACAAGTTTTTCTCACAATTTTTGAAAACTATAGTCCAACATAATTTTTACAAACAATTTTACAAACATGGACACACATTTGAAAATCATTTTACAAAGGTTTTCAAATAGTATAGATAGATTTTTCAAAATATTTTTGCAACCATTTTTCAAACAATTTACAAATCATTTTTCAAACATTTTTATTTCACACAAAGAATATAAATTTTGCAAACCACACATTTTTACACAGGTTGAAAACATGTAACAAAACATTTTCAAAATAGTTTTCAATATATGTTCACAAAGATTTTCAAACTATTTTTCAAACATTTTGCAGAAAACATTTTCACCTGATTTATTAATCAGTAAATACAAAAAGAATTTGAGGAACAAAACACCTTTTTATTAGGGATTTTTAATGAATTTTAAAGAATGATTAGCCATATTATTAAGAAAATACGAAAGTACGAGTTATGGGTAAAGTATATATGTAGTATATATGACCCCCCTATACTTAGTTTGAGCTATGTCATCATAGATCAGAGAAAAAAGAGAAGACATAACTCGTACTGAGTATAGGAAAATCTAAAGAATAAAGGAATATAGAGATGAATGAACAAATGAGAAGTTGACCATCCCTCCTATACTTAGGATCAAATAATCCTAAGTATAGCAGACTGTACACAAAGCAGGGAGGGTCAAGGGTGGGAATGAACAGATCGTACTCGGATTGTCTCCCCCTATACTTAGGGTAAGATTTCCCTAAGTATAGACAAGAAGAGGAGACAAGGGAGAGGATCGAAAAGAATAGAATTAACTCGGGGTGCACACCCCCCTATACTTAGGACAAAGTACGTCCTAAGTATAGAAAACTGTCTACAAGGGGCGACGCCTTTTTGATAGATAAAGAAAATAGAAGAGGAAAAGAAGAAAAGAAGAAAAGAAGAAAAAGGGATGAAAGTGGATATGAGCAACTCGGGATGCGCATCCCCCCTATACTTATGATAGAGTACATCCTAAGTGTAGCAATGATGAAAGGGATGTCATCAATTCGGTAGAAGAGGATAAAAGACATTGAAAAGAAGAAAAGAAGAAAAAGAAAACGACAAAAAATCATTCAAAAATGTTTTGTTGTGCTTCGCTTTTCTCTGCTTCTTTGGAGATATTCAGCTTATCCTCATAGATTACTTGAACTGAGTCAACGAAAGCCATGAATGTATCATGTTCAAGGTATGGCTTCAGAAGCTATCCATTGACTACAAATGGTTGTGCGTCAGCTGACAGATTGGATATCAATACACTTCCGTTGTCACGCACCTGCCTAACCAAAAATGGCCCAGTCCATTTGCTCTTCAATTTGCCTGGAAAGATCTTTAATTTTGCATCGAACAACCACACCTTCTGACCTGAATCAAAGGACTTGCGATGGATATGCTTGTCATGCCATGTTTTGACCTTCTCCTTGTACATCAGGCTGTTGTCATATGCATAATCTCTGAATTCCAGTAATCTGTTCAGATCCAGTTTTCTGTTCTTTCCTGCCTGCTTGGAGTCCAGATTACAGATGTTAATGGCCCATAAGGATTTGTGAATGAGTTCCACTGGCAAATGACATGGCTTGCCATACACAAGGCGATAGGGAGACATTCCCAAGGGTGACTTGTACGCTGTTCTATAAGCCCAAAGAACGGAATCAAGCAGCTGAGACCAGTTCTTGCGATCCGGACGCACAAGATTCTGTAAGATTGTCTTGATCTCCCTGTTTGAACATTTAGCTAAGCCATTGGACTGCGGGTGGTAGGGTGAAGCAACACGATATTCAATACAGAATTCTTGGGTCAGCTTCTTCACCTCTCTGTTTATGAAATGACTACCCCCGTCAGATATGAGAATCTTGGGAATCCCGAACCGTGCTTTGATATGATCTCTCAAGAATCGACAGACAGTCCTACTGTCGGCGGCTCGGGCAGGAATAGCCTCCACCCATCGACTTACATAATCGACATCAAGCAGAATATATTCATAACCCTGACTGTTGGGAAACGGGCCCATGAAGTCGATGCCCCATTCGTCAAAGACGTCTGATATCTGAATGTATTTCAGAGGCATCGTGTCTCTCATTCCTATGGTTCCGCCCATCTTCTGGCAGTCAGTGCAGTATTTGACATACTCGTCTGCATCTTTGAATAATGAAGGCCACCATAGGCCACTTTGAAGAACTTTTGCTGCCGTCTGTTTTGCCTGAATGATGTCCTCCAGAATCTTGATCATGACATAAAGCAAGGACACTTGGAACTTCCTCCTGAAGAATGCACCTTTCTCAGATACAATCTGCTTCCTCACGAAACAGACACGGGTCTTCCCACTGGTAGAAATGGATTTTAGACAAGAACCTGCCTATTTTAAATTAGGCCAGTCCTGTGGGATTTTTCTTGGCAACTAGATAGTTTACAATGTCCACATACCAAGGAAGTGAGGCGACAGACAGAATTGACTCATCTGGAAAGGTTTCTGTGATCGGCTGCAGGTTCAGTTCAGGAGACTCTGGTTTAGGAAGCCTTGACAGATTTATCGGCCACTACATTCTTTACCCCAGGTTTATCTTTGATTTCCTAGTCAAACTCCTGGAGGAGAAGGATCCACCGAATGAGACGTGGTTTGGCGTCCTTCTTCTGCTGTAAGTACCGAATGGCCGAATTGATCAATGTAAATGATTACTTTGGACCCAAGGAGGTATGATCTGAACTTTTCCAAGGCAAAAACTACCGCTAGCAGCTCCTTTTCAGTGACAGTGTAGTTTCTCTAGGCTTCATCGAGCGTTCGGCTAGCGTAGTGAATCGCAAATGGTACATTATCTTTCCTCTGTCCCAGTACAGCTCCGATGGCATAATCTGACGCGTCGGTCATGATCTCGAAAGGCTGAGTCCAAATCAGTGGCTATAAAATAGGGGCATGTGTGGATGAGCTCTTTCAACTGATTAAAGGCAAGGAGCGCACGGTCGTCTACAATGAATTCATTGTCCTTGCCGAGCAACTCAGTCAGCGGTCTGGCCAGTTTACTGAAATCCTTGATGAAACGTCGGTAAAAACCGACATGGCCCAAGAATGACCGGACTTGCTTGATGTTTGTAGGTGGCTCAAGTTTGGAAAATCACGTCCACCTTGGCTGGGTCAACCTCCATACCACGTTTAGAAAACAATGTGACCCAGCACAATTCCTTCGGTCACCATGAAGTTGATCTTCTCCCATGAAAGCAGAAGATTGACTTCGTAGCACCTCCGTAAGACTCGGTCTAAATAATCCAGGCATTGATCAAAGAATCTCCATAGACCAGAAAAATCGTCCATAAAGACTCGAGTGAAAGTTGCCCACCATATTCGGCAAAAACTGCAAGCATACACCTCTGAAATGTGGCTGGGGCGTTGCATAGCCCGAACGGCATCCGTCTGAAGGCATATGTGCCAAAAGGACAGGTGAACTGGTCTTCTCTTGATCTTCAGGAGCAATAGCAACTTGATTATACCCAGAGTATCCATCCAGGAAGCAGAAGTATTCATTCGCGGCCAATCTCTCCATGATCTGGTCGATGAAGGGTAGAGGAAAGTGGTCCTTCTTGGTAGCGAGGTTAAGTCTTCTGTAATCCACGCATACTCGCCAAGAAGTGGGTACTCTGGTGGCGATTTCCTCTTCTCCTTTGTCATTCTTCACAATGGTGATCCCTGATTTCTTGGGCACAACATGCAGCGGGCTCACCCATTTGCTGTCGGAGATGGGATGGATAAATCCCGCATCACACCATTTCTGGATCTCTTTCATAACAACCTCCCGCAGGTTCGGATTTAATCTTCTCTGCAGTTCTCGAGAGGGCCTACAATCTTCTTCCAGAAAGATGCGATGTGATTAGAGTGACGGATTGATCCCATGGAGATCAGAAGTTCGCCAGCCTATCATCTTGCGGTTGCATTCAAGAACCTCCATCAGACGAGATTCTTGGTCTTCGATCAGATGGGCATTGATGATGACCGGGTGCATATTAGGTTCTCCCGCAAGGAAGGCATACTTCATGTTGGAGGGCAAAGGTTTTAGCTCTGGCGGAGTCTGAGCTGCTTCAGTGGTGACTTCAGCTATCAGTGCAGGTGGTGATTCATTCAACTGTTCGGCGTCCACCATATTCTTATCTGTTTCTTCTCTCAAATCCTGATAGAATTCCTTAATAATTTCTTCTTCATTCAAGGATTCTTCAGACTTCAGCTCTTGGTTCTGAAGGCACATTCCCACGGTAGTCTCTTGCAGCACATCAGCGAGTTCCTCATCTTGATTGATAAAGGGAAATTCGACTGTGTGCTCCACTTCCTCCTCGGGACAGAGGAGTTCATGGATCTCATTGTCATCCAGAAATAAATTGGTATCTTGAATTTCTGCTAGAAAGTCGCAGTCATCAGCATATTCAATCACCCTTGCACATGATGTCGATGTCTGCTCGGCTGGTGTTCCCTCAGACAGGGTCTCTACTCTGATTATTTCATTGCCAGCAACAAAAGTGATTTCTCCCGTCCCATAATTCACTACTGCGTTGATGTCCGCAGAAATGGTCTTCTGAGTATGATCGGGGTAAGGAGCAATGGAGAGGGGACGTCCATATCTAAGACCACAAAATCGGCCGAGAATGACTTTCCCTGAACCGTGACGATCACGTCCTCCAACAGGCCCCTAGGCCGCTTGACTGACTTGTCTGCAAACTGCAGAATCATCTTTGTAGGCTTGAGCGGTCCTAGCCTGAATTCCGTGAGTAGCGAAGCTGGCATCAAATTGACAGAAGACCCGCTGTCGAGAAGTGTTCGTTCGAACTCTTGATTGAACATCTGACAACGTACAAGAGGTGCTCCCATATCTAGCTTTTTATCCGGGAGGTTGCTAATGGCGTTAAATGTGGCCATTGTAAGAATGTGCTTTTCGGACTTGCCACCTTTGCTTCTGGAATTGTGGGGGTTCGGCCTGCGCTTGGTCGTGCATGCCTCTTTTAATTCTTTCTTCACGGCTGGCATGTACTCAAGAGCTTTCATCAATGATATATTCAGCACCAAATTCTGAATGATTTCTATGATGGCAGGATCAGACAAAGCACTTTTCAAAATTTTCATTTTTTTGTGTTTTTTCATTGCTTCTGTAAAAGGAATATTTACAAAATCTTCACCCATTTCATTCAAAATAGTGTCCATATTGTTGTTTACAGGTAGATGGCAAAAAGGAATGGATTCATCTACAATTTGTGGACCAAAAATGACAGGCTCGGCTTCTAGTGCTGGCCTCGTTGCAGGTGTAGTGCTCCTCCTGTAAGGAATTGGTTGTGAAGCAGGTGCCGGCGTCTCCAATGCTGGCTGTTCTCCACCGAGGTTGCTGCTATCTTTTTGTGTTTTTCTATTTTCTTCATTTTTTTGTGAATTTTTTAATGCTGGTGCTGCTCCCAAAATACTGCTCGGCCCTGGTGTTGGCTAGACTGACGATTCCCCGTCAGATGCAAGATGCTTTCCTTTCGCCGTCGCCGATGGATGGAGTGTCCTACCCCTCCTGGGAGTAACAACATTAGATAAAAAACAATGTAATTCACCTGATTCAGGTTGGACACTACCGGCTACCTACTCCTTGCATCGGAAATTATTCGGGTTGGCTTCGACCTGGGCTGGTATGGCGGTCTTGGCTGCCGTCAGATCGTCGATCTTTTGGTTCATCTCAGCCATATTCTTCATTAGCTGCTCTAAACAGGCCAGGGCCAGATTGACCGGCACAATCTCAGAGGAGTCCCCCTGCTGGGGTTTAGAATGTTGATATGGCGGCTGAGATTGCGATTGATAACCTTGTGAGAATTGGTGAGGAGGAGGGTTAGAGGAATGTTGATTGAACTGAGCAGCCAGTTGTTGGTGATATCCCTGTCCGCGATATCCGGACTGTTGAGGATCGTGCTGGTAATTCTGCCTCTAGGTGTTACCCTGAGATGGAGGCTGATACTGGTAGGAAGGCTGGAAGGGTCTCCCACCCTACTGCTGCTGCTGGTAAGGCATTTTGCCCATGTTCTGACCCTGAGAATGTCCCTGAGGACGGGTCAGCTGCGCTTCGTTGTTTCATACGCCATTGATCTCCGTAATCAGTGGCGGGGGTGGAGAGAACTACTCGGAGTGAGAGAACTACTCGGAGTATGCTGGCTGGGGCTCCAGTTGATATACAACCATCTGTGTTTGGGCTGCGGGGGCTGCTCCGGGGCCTGCACGTAGTACACGTGCTGGACAGGTTGGGGCTGCTGTGGAGTCGGCTGAGGGTATTGCTGCATTGCGGGCTCCTTCTTCTCAGCATTCGGCTCGGTAGAAGTAGATACAACGTGGCACATGTTTGCATTTAAAGCACGGACGAGCTACTCCAGCTGTTGGGAAATCTGGTCGAGCTTTTCCAGACCCTGGGTCCTTTTCTCAATGACTGCCAATTTTTCGAGGTCTTGTGACCTCTTCTCAATTATATCCACCTTGGACAAATGGCTCCCAATAATGCTCAGGTTGGAGCTCTCATCCTTGCCTTCGGTGTGAGAAGCCATGTTCACTGGCTTGCTGATGGCGGTTGGTGGCTTCATGTATACTCTGGACGAGGATTGGGCGGCTTCTCCTTCAGCCATTTCTTCGAAGACGTTCCATACCACGTCCTCGTCCTTGTTGAAATGTGAACCGCCGCAAGCTGCATCCACAAGCTTTTAGCTCTCAAATGATAGCCCCCCAAGAAGTGTTCTACGAGACTGGTCTTTGGAATATCATGTGGGCACTTGTCCTGAAGATTTTTGAATCTCTCCCACGCTTCATGAATGGTCTCGTGGGGCTGCTGGCAGAAATTGGAGATCCAGGCACGCATCTGATTTAATCTCCCGTGAGGATAGAATTTATGGAGAAAGGCAGATTTCAATTCCTCCCAGGTGGTGACGACCTTCCCAAGATGGTCAACCCACTAAAGGGCCTTGTCTTGAAGGCTGAAGGGAAACGCGATCATCTTGACTACATCCAGAGGGATTCCGGGGTAGTGAGCAGTGGAATAGATGCGGCCAAACTTCTGGAGAAAAATGTACTGTTCTTCAGTGGTGTTCCCATGGAAAGTAGGAAGCAATGACCGAAATTGCAGCTTCAGCTCGAAGAGAGCATGCATACGTGGAACTTGAATCCACTCAGTGATGCGCCCCGCTCCTGGGTTGTATGTCTCCTTGAGTGTAGGCTTTGGCTGCGGTGGATCTTCTTCTGCTGCTTAATATTCGGGACCCACTGAAATCTCATCTCTGACTTCATGGAAATTGGGATCGTAATTCGGATCCTCCTCTCGTCGGCCGTCTCTTGCATCGGCCCTCCTCCTCAGATCCTTTAGCATGTCCTGGAAGGCTGTCTTGGCCAGGGCTTGATTAGTCAACTGCTGCTGAATGGCTTGGATGGAAGCCAGCAGCTGACTGTTAACCTCGCCCTGCGTTGTGTATTGCCCTTCCCCCGGATCGACTTCAGGTTCAGGTGGGGCCTGTTGTCCTTTTCCTCTTCCTCCTGCCATCTCTGATTCTTCTTGATTTGCTGACTCGGGCTCTAAGTCTGCACATGGTAGAATGCCTCGATCAGTCTGAATTGCGGCACCAGATAGAGAGATGTTGTCTGTGTCAAGGTTAACAGAGAATTTCACTAAGGATGGCGATGTATAAGGAGTGAAATCAATTGCCATCCAAAACGGACAGAATTTGGGACGAGAGTGATCCCGGTTTATTGAAGAAGACAGGGAGTCTGGAGATCGGTTAACGGGGTTGGAACCGGGTTCTCGATAATCACCCTGAATTATTGGAGAGGCCGAGCGAATGGATTGATGTGGGTGCCGACAGAGTCTCGACTAAACTGTCCATTTGTCGCCATATCGAAGATTCAAGAGGAAGATCGATGTGGATGAAAGATACGGGGGCCAACAAGAAAGAAATGGAGTGCAAAACAGTAGAAGGCTCACAATGAGCAAGGGTCAACTGGAGGGGGAACAAATTTGCGCAAAGGCGCGATATTTTTGATCTTGACCTAAATGTAACTAGCAACCAAACACAAGACAAGGGAGTTCACCAACTCAACACATGAAGCCGTGAAGGTTCGGCTTTTATCTTTGTAATTTTTATCTTGAATTCAGGAATTTATCTTTCAACGAGTCCTTAGAGCGCTACGCCTATAGGAGCGAGAGTACTGCCGGAAAAGTATTCCCGTACTTGTCCTCCTCCTGTGTAACCTGTAACTTGCGCTTTTTAAGGTACTTGTAACCCTTCATGGATCCCTACTCAGCCAAAGAAATAGAGGGAGGAAGCCGATAGGCGAAACCGATACTTCGGATCTCGCTCGCAACAGAATCACCCGTGAGCGTGCAAGATCCTACTTGGACGCAGACGGTGAGACAGACACACCCGTGAAGGCATGGCCTATGCTCGGTACTTCAGATAAGGTCGATGCTCACACAATAGTGAGTCACCAATGGTGACCAAGCCCTACTCGCCTACATACGATAGTAGCGCCATTACCTCGGAAATCCAGGCGATACACAAGGCAGCCACAAGTTGGGCTTTGGGCTCTAGTCGTTACGAAGCACTCTGCTCACTTGGAAGGAGACCTTCCCATGCTAACCTGAAAACAAGTGAGGGTGTTACTCTCCCCAATCAATGAGTCCAATTACCAAATTTATTTAGGTCAAAGTTTTCTTAGAAGTTCCTTTTTAATTTTTTTGGTGTTATCGCTTCTTTTGAGAGATTCAAACAAGCGCCTAACGATTTGTATTTTCTTGATCCTACTTTGTCCAAAAACAGAGGGAGAATAGAGTCGGAAAAGCCGATGCAAGTCGACACCAAGGTGGAAATCTCACCTTTGTGCCTAAATGATGGATACAAAGATAGAGGACCTACAACGAATCCCAGCTCTCTCCATGCGGAATGCAAAGCAGAAATTTATAAACCTAACTATATGTCGGTATGCAAGGCGGAAATCGTCCTAAGATAGGCAACTGCTAGCGTGAAGAACCACAAGCTATCACTCAACTCCAATCCTAAGGTCCGGTCTAGGCTCACCCCTCCTCTGCTCAATACACTTGAGTTTAGGAGAAAGCGCTTTACAGGGAGAGCTCGCGACGTGAGGATCAAAGAAGAGTGACTTCGCTGTTAAATTAAACTAAGTCCAAGCACGAGCTATAGGTACATGCAATTGTTGTTAAGTTGTTTGGACCTAATCTAATCGATCAAGCAATGCCTAAGTCTAAGAGCTCAATCCACAAAAGAAATAAAATGAAAACAAAGCCGGAAAATGACAGTCGAGAAACACGAGAAGCCGCGGTGAGCCCCCGGGTGAACAAACACCCGGAAATTAGGACCAAAGTGTCCGAGTGTTCAAGTCCTGTATTATTACAAATTAAGCAAATAACTCTCTCTCACAAAAATAAAAGCAACTATCTCTCTCACTCTCTAGCTCTCCTTCTCTCTCCTGCCGGCTAGGGTAGAATAGCCGGCTCCTCCTCCCAAGGATGCACAGGATCCCCTAGGTGATCCTCCTCGGTCAGCGGTCCCTCGCAAGAAAACAAAAGAGATGTCAGATAGTTCAAAACAACTGATGCTCAAGAGACAAATAATCAAAAATGGCTAAGTAAATAAAAGACCCAAAGGTACTCTACAAGCCGATGCTCCCCGGCAACGGCGCCATTTGAAAAGCGAAAAAAAGCGAGAGCCGCTAAATAGTGGTCTGACAACACAGACTCACTAACGCTGATGCGACTACTCAAGCCTCTTCGTTTGTCAACAATTAACCCACACAATCAATAAAGCAATCAATAGCAAGGATTAAAATTTATTATACCGTACTAACAAAGTACAGTGGCAAGCAAGTAGGGGTCGAACACAGGAAGCAAGGGTGTAGAGTATAGACAAAAATCCAAACCTAGGTCTAATGAACCACTTAGCCAAACCAAATTTTTTGTGGGTTTTTAATTTTAAAATTTTTTTATTTTTTATTTTTAATTTTGTCTTTTGATTTTTTATTTTCTAATTTTTATAATTTATATTTTTATATTTTTTTCCTTTTTTCAATATTGGATATTAAAACAATGTAATAAAAGGGAAGATCAACTATTTACAAAAATGTCAAAAATAACCAAAATTCAGAAATAAAATGTTTTTGATATTTTTAGAGTTTTTTTTACTGTTTTTGTGATTTTTGGGTATTTTTCAAAGTATTTTTGGTATTTTTAAATGCTGAAATGAAGAAATAGTGAAATGGGTACTGGTTCAAGTAAAATGCAAATTAAAAGTAACAAACAGTCACAAAATTTTTCCAAACTAATTTTCAATTAAAGCCAATAAAATATGGAACCAATAGGAGTTAAGTTTATATTTTTCGGAGTTTTCTTTGATTTTATATATTTTTTGAAGTTTTTATGTATTCTGAATTTTTAAGGTTTTTTTTGAAATTTTTAGTGGTTTTTGGACTGAAATAAAGTAGGTCAAAATACACAACAGAGACTATTTTTGGAATTTTTTAAGGCCTTTTAATATTTTTTTGGTATTTTCTAAGCTAGACAGTGCTGAAATAACATGTTTTTTGATTTTTAATAAATACAAAAATGCAATAAAATTAAAAACTAAAAATTTGGCGTAAAAGTATCAGCAAACAGGAGCTTTAAGCCTATTTTTTGAGAATTTTTGGGAATTAAGATGAGGCATGAAATAAATAGCTCAAGCATACAAAAATCCTAAGCCTGACAGGGGTATAAATGCAATTTTCGAAACATTCAGGGGCTCAGGTGCAAATTCCACAAAAAGACACGCGCGAGGCACGTGTTCTGTCATTCACAGGGGCATAATTGTAATTAATGAAAATCGGCTGGGCATACATGCAATTTTTCCAAAATCATATTTAAATATCTACGCATAGGGGTATAACTGCAAATACCTTAAAGTTCAGGATAAAAAGTGCAAAATGCCCAAAAAGCACGCGCCCCAGTCACGTGAGGTGACGTAGCGCGGACTAAAGTGCAAATAGTGAAAGTGCGAGGGCCTAAGTGCAATTATTACAAAAGTTTTTATACTTGAAATAAAAGTTCTAGGACTAAAGCATAAATACAAAAACACGCGGGTTGAGAATGGAAAATACCCACGAATATGATCGTGCGGCCGGTGGAGCTTCACTAATCCACGTGGCGCGCATCTGACGGCAGGGGAAGGATCACGAAGAACACCTCCCCGACGAGGTTTGACCAGCGATTGCGGCCGACACACGGCCGCCCCGGCCCTAGGATCAGGGGCAAAATGATCCTGGGGCCCTTCTGCGTCTGTTGGTGGTCTCAGGCGAGGCGAGGATAGCGTGAGGTGCTCGGACGACGGAGTTAACCTAGGTGGTTGTTCCTGGAGTCGTCGATGGTCGAGGGAGCCTCCTCTGGGCTCGAACCTGCAAAGTTAGATACGCAAACCCAGGCGAGCAAACGGGTGGTTCCGATGGGTCAAGGAAGATGGAAGGTGGTGCGAGCGAAGAGCTCCGGCGAGCGGCGGAGCGAGGAGCTCGAGCGACTCGATCTGGGCGAGATCGAGGTGTTATGGAGGGTGGAGCGGAGCGACGGAGTGAAGGGGGAGAGAATGGAGATGACAGGTGGACGGATGGGTGCGTAGCGTGGCCGGAAACGACGGGCGGAGTTCAGCTCCGCCGTGGCTTCGATCGTGGAATTACGGCGATAAACGAGACGAAAGGCAAAACTGCTACGAAGCTAACCTAATCTAAACTAAAGCTACAAGAAAATGGAAAGAAAAAGGGAAGAAGCTCACCAGAGACGACGGGCTGTGAGGCGCGTCGGAGCTCCGGCGAGGGGTCGAATCACTTCGATTCTACACCAAACAACTCGAACCCCGGGTCGATTCGACTCCCACTGTCACTAGGAGCACGAGGAGGTAGGGGTTTTTGATTGAAAATGGCGGAAGAAGGATTACATTTTGAATTGAAGTCGGGGGGTGCTCTTTTCTAGGGTTGACGGTGAGGTGTGGAAGACGAGGGCCCAGTGCCTCGGTCAGTGATCCACAGCCCAAGGAATCACTTGGGCGTGAATCACCATTGACCGAGGAAGAGATTCCAAGAAGAACCATCACCAAATGGTGATCGAGGCAGCCTCGAAAAAAGGGGTGAAATCAGGGTCAAAACCCGCTCTGACAAGGTTCAGACCTCGGTCAGGGAGTTGACCGAGGTCAACCAATGGAGTGTTCTGGTTGGTCCACGTGGACCAACAGAAATTTCCTTGGCGAAAAAACCTTATAAAATGAATTAAAAATAACAGATGAATTAACTAAATTTTGATTTAAAATAAAAAATGTTTGTAATTTTATGAAGTATTTTATGGTGATTTTTGTTTATTTTTATGAGCTATATTTTTACAAATTGCTTTTTACACCTATATAGGTATATTACCTCTATATTTTAGTCTTTAATTTTTATTTTTATGTATTTTAATTTTATTATTTTTATATATTCATTTCTAAAATTATAATATATTTTTATATACACAAATATTATTTTTATTCTATTTTTTTGAGGTGTTTTGTATATTAAAAAAATTATAAGTAGATATAGTATAGGTTTGTACATAGTATATACCTGTATATTCATTTACAAATATTTTTATTTTGAGTTTTCTTTGCATTTTAATTCTGATTTTAATGTACATAGTTATTATAAGTAATATTTGCAAGATTATAAAAATATAAAAATAATGAATAAATAATAAACTGAATATTTTAATCTGTGCCAGTATACAATGTGGGTCCAAAAACTCAACTTTCAAACCGTAGCTCTGCCAAATGCGAAACCACTACCATTGGATAGATTATTTTATTCTATATACAATTAAAGGTGAGTTTCCTGTATTTGGAGTTTCCAGTTGTGAGATACGGGTACGGGAAGTTGGGATTCTGGATTTTTATTCAGACCATAACTTTTTATCTGTGCATTATTTTCCATAAATCAATTTTGTATTTTTCTTCATTAAATTATCTACAACTTTCATGTACAAAGTTTCTTTGTTTGATGACTAAAAAGTGGAACCAAAAATAGGTCCCAAAATGAATAAAGACTGAGTTAATAAATATAGGTATTTGGCCCTAATCTCCCCCTACTTTATTCCTTGTCGACCTATTCATCAAGATGCCTAGGTCTCGGGGTTTCGGGTCATAAAATATTTACAATATTTTATTCTTTTTCTTTTCTTTTATTTATTCTATAATTTTGGCTTTTAAAAACCACATTTTGTACACTATTTACACACAGATACATGAATGCTAAAATGCTTTATTTAAGATGTTTTTCAGGCATTTGCTAGGGTTTTTGGTGCCAAAATGATAGAATAAAGATGATGAAATGTGGATTCATCAGCGCCCCACGTGAGCAGCACGCGCACATGGTTAAATTGCACGGAAGCCCCTGGAACTTTCAGAAATATTAGATCAGTCCCTGTGAAGCGCCCCCACGTGAGGAGCACGCGTAGCCGTGGAGAAATTGCATTCTACCCCCCCAGCATTCTAGGTAATTGCATTTAAGTCCCTGTCATCATGTTTATTTTTATGTAATTTTTATTTCCTGTATTGCAATTACACCCTTGTCTTTACACGCATCCCTAGGTGTCATATTTCATCATTTTGAGTTTTGAAAATTGCATCTTGTAGCTTGACTTGTCCTCTATCTGTTGTGACACTTGTCATATTTTTGTGGTATCAGTAGAATTTTTAATTAATTAATTGGTTGATTTTTGTGATATTTTGCCCATTTGGACCTTTTAATTAATAGTTAATTCTCTGTAACTCAAAAAATTCTCAAAAAATCAAAGTAGCTCTAAGATAGTTAACTTAACATGGAATAAAAATTTCATCTCATTTGCGCACATTTCGAGGCCTAAATCAATTAATTGGTGATTTCCTTAGTTTATTTTTAATAGGTTCATTTCACATTAAAATTTAGGTTTGTCAATTTTCCTAGATTCCTCATTATTAGATCTATATAGGATAATTTTATTTCTCAAAAATATTGTGATTTGATATTTATTAAAATTAAATTAGTGAAAATTACCCTGCATTCTTGTTTAATTCACAATAATTTCATTTAGTGTCGAAAAATTCCAAAAAAATTAGGGTAGCTTAATTTCACCATATTCCATCATCTGGCCAATTGTTATATTTTTTGGACTTCAGTTGATACCTTAACTGATTCAACTTTAAATTGGCTTGATTGTTGCATGTGTCCTGCATAGAAACAATAGAAAAAGACCAAAAAAATATTCCCTGAAAATCTAACACTTGGACTTTGCTCAAATTCACCTAAGGAGACAGATGCCTCCCTGAGTTCGACCTTAGACTTCACCAAGTAAAAAAAATTACCGCTTGAAATTAACTTGAATCTAATTAAAAGTGGTTTTTGATATTCCCTCTCGTATCCGACTGCAACGAACACTTATAATTAATTTGGACATTAATCTGACTGAATTAACAAAGGGTGCGGGAGGCGTTATCAAAATGGCGCCGTTTCTGGGGAGTCACAGTTCAGGTTAATTTGTAGTGAAATTCTGATTGTTTGATTTTTCTTTCCCCGGGTAGTCTGACCCCCGGTTTTCTTGTAATTATTTTCTCTCTCTTTTATTTCTTTGCATTTTTTCCTGTATCACTGTCTGACCTCAATCTGTTTCTGTGCGAGGAACACGAGGAGTCGAAGATGCTTCAAGGATCTAGCATTTAAATTTATTGAGTGAATAGAGAGGCTTTATAATTTTCATTTTATTTCTTTATTTCTTTTTCGCATTATTTCCAGCGGTTCCCGTTTGGGTTCTCGCACGTGTAAATATAGTGAAACTGTGTCTCCGTATGCTATGTGGGTGAATGGTAAATTATCTTGCACTAGCGGCTCCACAAGCCAATCTAGGAATTGCTTGTGCTCGTAATCCTTAGGACCACACAAATCACTTAAAAGACGCACTTAGACCGCATGACTTAGCCAAATCAACTGTTCTTCCATCGCTAATAGAACTGCTTTTCTAGGAGCGGCTTTCATCGCTTGCATTTGCATTTAGATAAAAAAGATTTCAATTCTATTTTGCATCCTGCATAAAAAAGCGAAGGGATCACTGTAAGTCTCCTGAACTCAGCATACGCATCATTGTTTTTATTTTGCATTGGCTTTTCTCGATTTCCCCCTCTGATTTTTCACATTTAAATTAAAAAGGAAATTGGGACTGGACGATAGGCGTGTTGTGTGGTGGATTAAATTAGTGAGAACTAAACTTAAAAACGGGACTGCTAAACACTATTGACCAAAAATATCAATAAAATTGGGAAATTGTTTACGGGAGATTAATCCCCGACCTTGTTTTCTGGCTGAGTGAGGGTACTTGAGTGTGTGTGAACACCTAAAGGCAGAGCCCAAATCCCCGCTTTCCATATCACGTTCCGACCAATCCTAGCAAATATCACAAGTCGAATAATTTTAGATTCACTGACTAGTACCAAGTAGCCTCCGCCTGTCTCAGGTAGATAGGGGCGAAATTGCGGTACTTTGCGACAAGCTGCCAGTAACCCCTCGGGGTGAAGTTCCAGCCTTGTCAGCCTCTGCCTGCTTGCAGGTAGATAGGGGTGTGGTCTTTGAATCCATTGACTTGGGATAGGAGCGAAGAAAGGAAGGACCGGCGGTATCTTAGGCGACATGTTAAACATGGAAGACGCATCCGGCTCTAAGCCGACTTCCCTATAGGCTGCGCAATCCTTGCTATCTTGCTTGAAAATCACACTTAAAATCTACAAGATTAATTGGACTCGATTTCGGGTCCTTCACTGTGTTGAGTGTGAACCCAGGGTCTTGGATTGATTTGTTTGCTTCAGGTAGGATTAACTCCTATCTTCTTCTCGTCAAATCAAGATGAGTGACTGGGGGGATCTCGACTCCTTATTCATCGATCTCTCTATGAGCCCCCCACGAAACTCCTCTTCATCGGCCCAAGCGCACCTTGGACCACCCAGGACTCATGACCCTCTTGAGTCCTGGTTCCCTCATACCCAGGGTGGTTACTCTCAAACCAACCCTTTCCTCTCCTCCGAGCTTACCGAGGAAGACCATCGCCTCGGTAATCCTTCCTTGATTTGTCCTCTGACACCAATCTTATTTCATACCCAGGAATAGAGGACAAGATGCCGCCTAAGCAGCCACCACCAGATGAGATCATTTGCGTCAAATTCTCAATCGCCTTGCTGAAGCCGAACAAAGAAATGCAGATCTGACGGATAGGATGGGACAAATCATAGTCGCAGGAGTAATCGACCGACCAATGTTCGATGCCTACAACCCAGCGGAAAATGAGATACATAATTGGTTGACCCCAGCGGTTTCGGCCGAAGCATTTGAGCTGAAGCCCCACTTCCTTAGCATGCTACCGAAGTTCAACGGGAATGCCCATGAAGAGCCGTATACCTTCCTCTGAGACTTCGAGCTAGTTTGCAACAATCATAGCCATCCCAATGTTGGCCAAGATTACATCAGACTGAAGGCCATCGCATTTGCCTTAGGAGATAAGGAAGCACATTGGCTGAAAAACCTAGGGGTGATATGTACAACCTGGATGCAGTTCAAGGACCTCTTTCTGAAAAAGTTCTACCCTCTCAGTAGGACTAACCAAATGAGAACGAGGATCACCAGCTTCTCCCAAGGACCCAGTGAACCTTTCCATGATGCATGGGATAGGTTCAATGACTTAGTGCAGAAATGCCCCTGCCACAGCATTTCTAAGGCGATCTTAGTCCAGACCTTGTTCTGTGGTCTAACCCCGGAGATGCAGGGGTTAGTCAGTGCCGCATGTGGAGGAAGCTATCTGAACAAGAACGAGCACGTCGTATGGAAGATCCTGGAGCAGATGGCGAAAACCGAAAGGTCGCAGGCCACCAGGGCCTATACGTTGTCTCCCTCAATCCTATCCAACGAGACAACCCGAAGGACTATAGCAGATCTGACCGAGGACCTCATCCCCAGCATGGGGATGATTGCTGATAAGTTAGCCATGGTCGAACAGATCCACAAGAGGGTCACTGACCTTGATTCTCTCTCACGTCTACCGAAGCAAGTGGAGGAAATTACTGAGAAGGTAGTTAAGATGAAGCTACCTGCCCCTTCTACACCACCTGCACCTGTACATCGAGTCCATCTTGTACAGGAACATGCACCGGGGCCTCAGAGTGGCTGGGTGGAGGACCAGACTTACACCCAGCAGGACCAGCTTGCACCCCCACAAGTGGAGACCAGATACGAGGAGCCTCCGCAGGTGTTCGAGATCAACGGGCTGTGGTACAGCCGTGACCCCATCAGTAGACAGTCGGGGATGGGGAATGGTCAGCCGCACCGACCTTCCCCAGCTTACCAAGGAACCAGCTCCATCCCCGCACCGCGCTTTCAGTCCATGCCAGAACAAGGGTACTAGACTCAGCAGCACCAGCAGTAGCAGCGCACATATCAGCAGGGCCCAGCACCGTCCCACCACCACCAGCAGTACGACATGGCCAACAGGGCCAGTACAGAACCTCGTCTGCAAGTCAGCATCAAGCCCAACCCACCGAATTGGAGTCCCTCACCTTGGCAATCCAGACCCTATCTGATAGGGTCCAACAGATGCAGAACGATTATCTGGATATGAGAACTGATATTAATCGTGTCTCTCGTATCCAGGACCAACAGATGGCGCCAAAGACCCCAATTCCCACATAGGTTCAGGCCAACCCGAACAGCTTAAACCATGGCCAGAACTGACCTCGAGATCAGGTATATTATTCAGATAATTATTTATCTGAACATGAGATCCTTTCGTATGATAATGTGAATCATATGTCCCTCAGGAGCGGAAGGACCGTGACCATGCCTGATCGGGCATGGGCATCGAAGGAAGGAGCCGCCAAGTCTCTACCTGAGGAGAACTTGGAGGAAGAAGAGGAGCATCACCACCACCATCACCGGCAGAAGAAGAGGACGTCTGAGTCCTCAAAGCAGCAGTCTCGCATCAGCATAGAGTCCGATGGAACTGATGAGGAGCCCGCACCTCCATCTGAAGAGGATCGTCCAGAAGTCGCGGAAGATGCATCACCGGTTTCACCTCAGCATGTTTCTTTCAGTCAGAGTCAGAGTCTGTTTCAGAGTCCGAGTCATGTACAGAACTCAATTCTAAATCTTAATGAAAATCTTTCAGTTTCCGAACATGAGTTGGAGTCAATAATCCCTTTCCCCCGAGCTCTCAAGGGTGGAAAGAAGAAAATAAAAAAAATCCAAAAAGATGACCCTGAGATGGCAGAGTTCTGCAACAAACACATCAAGGTCCCAATCCCCTTTGACAAGTATGTGGAGATGACCCCTGCATTCCAAAAATACCTTAAGGTGAGATGCACACCTACTAGGGTTAGAAGGAAGACCATAAACCGTGTTGAGAAACACGTTTTATCAGTAGCCACGACTTGTGCAATAAAGAACTCGTTTCCAAGGAAACGAAGAGACATGGGTGCACACTATGTAGTGAGTCATGTTGATGACATCGCATTTGCACGCACTTTCCTGGACAATGGTTCCTCAATCAATCTGATGCCTACAACCCTCTATGAGAGGCTTAATCTCGGACCACTTAGGAAATCTAGAGCCCTTCTACAGTTTGTTGATAAATCAACCAAGAGGTCCCAAGGAGAATTAAGGAATGTTGTGATTAAAGTCGAGGGGAAGGAATACATGGTGGACTTCACTGTCCTGGATATGGAAACCCCTCGTAATTGGAGAGACTCCCAGATCATCTTAGGCATGCCCTTCCTCAGAACAGTAGGGGCCTTGTTTGATTATAAGATCGGGAAGATTCAGTTCCAAACTCCTGGTGGAGATGAGGAAATTGAGATGAAGCAGACAAGATGGCAGAGACCGGATTTCGAATCCAGCACCGAGTACTCTTCAACCGAAGAAGACTGCGAGCATGTAGACTTAGTTGGGCCATGGAGACAGAACCCAGCCAGCACCGATGAGTCCATCCCTTCCGGAGATGATCCAATGCATGAGTCAGTTTGTGAGGTCCTCAGGAACGAGTACAGCCCTGAACCTGCATCGCCCTACATCTTCGATGACTTAGAGGCCCAGTTGGGCCTGTCAGTCCTTCCCTCTTTAGGACAATAAGAAGATGAGGATGACGAGTCGGACGACGCTTTTGCCGATTGTATGGAGACCTTTGAAGATCCGACTCTAGAGCTAAACAACTTGGTGGCAGCTATGATAGAGAAAGATCTAGACACTTCCAACACCGTACCAGATCAGATTGAGCCAGACTTCTTAGACGATCACACTATTCATGAGCTCAAACCTTTACCCACAACATTAAAATACGCCCTCCTTGCGGGTCAGGACAAGAAATATCCGGTCATCATCAGTTCGCGATTGACTGAGGAGCAGGAATCTCGCTTGCTAGAGATCCTAGAGAAAAACCATAAGGCAATAGGATGGAGCATTTCCGATCTCCACGGGATAAATCCCGCTCTCTGTTCGCACCATATCTACTTAGAGAATGAAGCCAAACACTCTCGTGAATTACAACGTCAGTTGAATCCAAATTTACGAGAGGTCGTGAAGAAGGAGATAGAGAAATGGTGCAATGCGGGTTTCATTTACCCAATCTCCGACTCTAAGTGGGTGGCCCCAATCCATGTTGTCCCGAAGAAGTCAGGAATTCAGACGACCACCAACGAGGATGGAGAGGAGACCGTGACGCGAGTACCCACGTCGTGGCGCGTATGTATGGATTACAGACGCCTGAATGCCGCGACGAAGAAGGATCATTTCCCCCTATCGTTCATTGATCAGATCTTAGAGAGACTAGCGGGGAAAGAGTTCTTCTGCTTCTTAGATGGGTTCTCGGGCTACAATCAAGTAGCCATAGCTCCAAAGGATCAAGAAAAGACCACATTCACATGCCCCTTCGGTAACCTATGCTTTCAGGCGCATGCCCTTTGGGTTATGCAATGCTCCAGGTACTTTTCAAAGGTGCATGATTGTTGTATTCGCCGAAATGGTTGGCGAATTCCTGGAAGTCTTCATGGATGAATTCTCGGTTCATGGTGATTCCTTCGATTCCTATCTTAGGAATATGGACCGAGTCCTCAAAAGATGTTGTGAGGTTAATCTGGTGCTCTCATGGGAGAAAAGTCACTTCATGGTGACGGAGGGCATTGTGTTGGGGCATGTCATCTCCAAGAGAGGAATGGAGGTTGACCCTGCCAAGGTGGATGTGATCAGACTACTCCAGCCACCACCCAACGTCAAGCAGTTGCGGTCATTCCTCGGGCATGTTGGATTTTATCGGAGATTTATTGAGGATTTTTCTAAGATTGCCCGACTGCTAACTGAGCTTTTAGGCAAAGACATGGAATTTATTGTTGATCACAAATGTCTTGAGGCCTTTAAGCTATTACAAGGGATGATCATGGACGCACCCACACTACAAGCCCCAGATTGTTCTCTACCTTTTGAGATCATGATGGATGCCTCAGACCATGCTGTTGGGGCTGTGTTAGGACAAAGAGGAGATGACATCCCTTTCGCAATCCACTACGCAAGCAAAGTGCTTGATACCGCTCAGCGTAACTATACAGTTACGGAAAAGGAAATGCTTGCGGTAGTGTTTGCCTTGGACAAGTTCAGATCTCACTTAATTGGATCCAAGGTAATTGTGTTCACTGGCCACACGGCTCTACGATATTTGATGGAGAAGAAGGACACGAAGGCGCGTCTTCTTCGGTGGATTTTGCTTATTTAGGAGTTTTATTTGGACATCCGTGATAAACCTGGAAAGAAGAACGTAGTAGCCGATCATCTCTCGCATCTCGAAGATCTTAATACTTCTGAGGATTCACCCATTCGAGACTCCTTCCCTGACAAGCCGATTTTTGTTGTCGACTCACTCCCATGGTACACCAATATCGTGAATTATCTTGTCTCCAAGAAAGTTCCCGAAGATTGGCCCAAGAGCCAAATAGACCGACTGAAGTCGGATGCTAGATACTACAATTGGGGCGATCCGATCCTTTTCTTTGAAGGACCGGATTGTGTCTGGAGACGGTGTATTCCTCAGGAGGAATACTAGAGTGTCCTTTCTTTATGCCACAGCTTGGAGGCAGGAGGACACCACTCCGGGAATAGGACCGCATGGAAGGTACTTCAGTGTGGCTTTTACTGGCCGACCCTGTTTTGTGATGCCATCGCCTTCGCGAAGTCGTGCCCGGTATGCCAGAGAATGGGAGGAACCGTTGGCTCCAAGGATTTGATGCCGATGTGGCCTGTCATCATTTGTGATGTCTTCGACGGGCATCAATTTCATGGGCCCATTCCCTGTTAGCCATGGATTTGAGTACATCCTTCTTACGGTAGATTATCTATCTAAATGGGTGGAGGCTATACCGACCCGAGCCCAGACAGCAGGACTGTCTGTAAATTCATCAAAGAGCACATCATTTCTAGGTTCGGGATCCCCAAAATGATGATATTAGACAGGGGTAGCCACTTTGTGAATAGAGATGTGAAGAAACTCTTGAAGGACTACGGCATCGAACACCGTGTCGCTAGCCCTTACCACCCACAGACCAATGGTATGGCTGAGGTGTCGAATCGGGAGGTGAAAACTATATTGCAAAAGCTTGTCCGCCCGGACAGGAAGGACTGGTTCCAGATCTTGGATCAAGTCCTCTGGGTGTATCGGACAGCTTACAAGACACCGTTAGGAACCTCCCCATTCTGAATGGTATTCGGAAAGCCGTGCCATTTGCCCGCAGAGTTAGTGCACAAATCAGAATGGGCAATCAAGAAGGTCAATTGGAACACACACCTTGGGCAGAAGCAGAGAGAATTAGATCTGAATGAGCTTGTGGAAATCAGAAACCGTGCATATGACAACAGTTTGGTGTACAAGGACAAGGTGAAGCGTTGGCATGATAGATATATCAGACGAAAGACCTTTGTTCCTGGACAGAAGGTATTGTTGTTCAATGCTAGGCTGAAGATCATCCAAGGCAAGTTGAAGTCCAAGTGGACTGGCCCATTTGTCGTCCGTACGGTGCATGATAGTGGATGTGTCGAGATCTCAGATCTCGCAGATGACACACCGACATTCCTTGTGAATGGACAACTGTTGAAGCATTTCGTCGAATCCAATGAGCAGTTAGTCCATGTTGAGGAGATTGTATTCACGCGATAGACAAATTCAGCAGATACACCTCAAGCTGCGTACGAGACCTTGCAGCAGTGAGCTCCAGCCATCCGCAGCATCTCGAAAGATTCAGACCGACTCATTTGTATATATCATCATTCTTATACATCATATCCTTTCTCCCCTGCAACTCTAGTAACCCATCCCCACCTCATTACATCACCATCTTGGACTAGACTTAGGATGACCAGATCCTAAGTATAGGGGGGATGAGTCACCCGAGTCGGTTCACTGTACATTCTCCAGATCACATTGGTCCTCATACTCACTTTCGTCCTATACTTAGGCTGACCTGGGCCTAGGTATAGGGGGGACCGATGCCCGCATTGTATATTCATCCACTTCTCTTCTTGACCTCGTCCGCCCCACTTTTTGACTTTCTTCTACACTTAGGCTGCCAGAGCCTAAGTATAGGTGGGACGGTCGATTTCTATACATTTTTCATTCTCTTTAGCTCTCTTATGCTTAGCACGAGCTATGTCTTCTTCCTCGCTTTTCGTGCTCTGAGGACATAGCACACGCTAAGTATAGGGGGGCGTGTATATATTACATATATACTTTACCCATAGCTCGTACTTTCACGTATTTTTGTATATATTTTGCAATAATTACGGGTGGGTAAAAATAGAAAAAAATGTATACTTGTATATTTTATAACACTTATAAACTCTTGTAAATTGTTGTAAAATAGGAGGTATACCAAAAAAATGAAAATAAAAAAATAGGCTTCTTATTTACTCTTGCATATCATCTCTGCATCTGAAGAGAAAAGAAAAAGAGTCTTGCATTTACATTCATCTACATAGCATGACATCTGTATCTCATCTGCACATCTTGCATATGCAAAGTGGAAAGCTAGTAGGTTCTGAACCAAGTTATGAGTAGATATTGAGGATGGACTTGATTTGACCTTAATCCATCTAATTTTAGAGGAACCTTATAGGAACTGGAGTTAAGATTTCTCAGGTCGAATGACTTAATTCTTTGAGTCCGCAAGTCTATGTTCACATGTCATCTTGATTAGTCTAAGTAGAATATCTCGTGCACACGGATGATTCTTATAGACAGTGACTTAACTTGGACAAGCACTACGCACGTAGCTCTTCATTGATGAAGTGGTGAGGAGGTAGAATCCTTTAGCTTGGAGTAGCACACGGGTGGAAACATCCGTCCTCCTCTAGGGAGGGTAGTGTATCTCAACCTAGTCTGGTGGTGTTAAAGTCTAAGGACAGGACACTGTGGGTTGCAATAATGCTTCAAAAGAGGTATAGTCTACTAGCTCAAGAGGAAAAACTTCTGATGTACATGCTGCACCTTGTATATAGTTCAAAAAAAATGCAAGAACTCCAAAAAAATCAGACAGGTCCAAGTGAAAATAAAATACCTGTCGGAGTATGTATATTAGCAAAGAAATGCAGCTGGATGACTTGGCTACACTGGTCGGGCATCCCAGGATAGGTAGCTACACTGGCTACCGTCCATTCTTTTCTCTACCCCCTCCTCTTGAGTTGGTCGCATTTGAACTTAGAAGGGAATACCCCACCCCTCGAGGAAAGAGTTACTGGACCAGGTTATTGAGTTACCTTGTTAGAGGAGGCTGGTTCCGAGTCATTTCTGATGTGGAGAGCTATTTCTCACTTACATAGTACAAGTAAGAATCAGAGTCATCAAAAATTTGTGTTTGAGGATTTGTTCTGACCTGACTATTGATGAGTCTTGAATAGAAGACTTGTGGAACTTGAAGTCTGTTAGGTCTTAAGTTCAGGTCCCAATAAGGTTCCGCCACACAATTAATCTAAAGGTCGAGTCAAGCCCTATTTTCAACTTTTGTTCATGACCTTGGTATGGAACCCAAAATCATTTCACTCTTGCATTTCATTTAGTTTCTCGGGGACGAGCAAGGTTTAAGTATAGGGGGTTGATGAATCTGTGATTCATCACTCTAAAAGTTGAAAATAGAAGCTTGTTCCCAAGTAAATAGATGCATATTTCCCTTTATAATACATAAATAGCATTCATACATGCATTTTAGCACTCCATTTGCATTAAATAAGAAGCCAAAATCACTTGTAAAATATCCATTCATAAAAATAACCTCTCCCTTATAATATGTACACCTTAGTTAATAATATAAGGAAGAAAGCCAAGATCTCCTTTGTAATATATGCAATAAAGACCTAGAAGCCCTGATCCATAAAATGCCCATAACTCCCTCATACAACCTCCAAAATAGGTCTACTCACTCTTAGATTAATACACATTAAAAGATCTTTAAAATGAGACTGATTTCATCCATTTTGGAGCTCATATGAAAAAGATGGGTTTTTGGGCCTCTTTGTATACTATATATGTGTATATTTGTACTCTGATATTTTTGTATCATATTTGACCTCATCTCCGTCTTTGGCCTACATGAAAGTTGTAGATCTCATCAAGTTCTACAACTTCCATGTTTTGAGTTTTTCCAAATTCGGCCTCCTTCTCTCTCTACATCTATTTCTTTTTTAGCCAATCACAGCTGGCCACATGGCGCCCTCTGGTCGCGCCACGCGGCCCGCTCCCCTTGCCTTAGCCGCCCCTGTTCTCAGTCGTTGGATTTTTCTTTGAATCCAACGGTCCCGCTCACTCCACGTGCACCTTAAATCTCCACCGTCAGATCATTTCCCCCTTCTTATCTGAACCGCCCGTTCGCGCCTCTCCTACAGCGCGCCACGTGGCACATTATACGCCATCAGATCTCGCCTTCAGCTCTTCGATCCGCACCGTCCACTAGCGCTTTAATTCTAACCGCCCGATCGAAGCCCTTCATCTCATCTCCACCGTTCGATCACGCTTCACCCCCATCGCTCCACGTGGTGCCATCACGTCCCTCAGATCGCTTCGCCCCAGATCTAATCCTACCCGCTCCCTAGCGCTTTGATCCAGGCCAGGCCACGACTTCGTCTCCTACCTCAGGTCGCCCCCTCTCTCCCACAATCTCGACCTTGTGCCACACGCTGCCCCTTTCTATTTTCGGTCGCACGCCAGCCACCCTCGCCGACCGCCAACACCGCCACGACCTTCCCCACTCGTCCCTCGCCCTCGCCAACTCCCTCACTCGTGACCACTTCCACCATAGATGCTCCACGACCTCCTTGAACTTTGCCCCATCACCAGCCCTGCCGAGACCTTCACCCTTTAAATACTCGAGCACCGACCAACTTCACGCCCATCCGCCACCCTAGAGAGGAGCCTCGAGCTCGGAGAGTCTGATTGGTGACAGATTTTGAGTGAATCCTTGAGTGAAGACGGGTCTTCTTCTCAGGCGAGGTCCACGGCGCCACCGCCATGTCGCAACCGCCCTCTGCGAAGCTGCTTGAGCTCAGGACTTTACCGATCCCTCGAGCGACGACCTGGAACTCCAATCCAAGCTCCAATCTCCAGGTAAACTCCTCCATCTTCGTTTGATCTTCGTTTTAATTTTCCTTTTGTTTTCTCTGATTTTATTTGCCCTCCACCGTGACCTTCTCGCTCATTCTTCACCTCGCCGAGCTCCGTGACGGAGCTCTGACCTTCGCGCTGCACTTTACACATCCGACGATACACTCCACCCTCCATCAACTCCAGCTCCGCCACCTGGGCGGAGCACCATCACCGGACCACCCTCGTCTCGCCTTAGGCCTCGCCGTTACTTCCCACATCTCCACGAATGCACCACTTGCTTCGGCTATATTCCTAACACCTGCAGGTACCCGCATCCTTCATCGGCCGGAAGCTCATCGGAGCTACTTTCGCGCTTCATCGCCACGGTGCTCCAACGACCCTCTTCCGCTCCTGAGACCTCCTGGAGCTTTGCCGCACCGCCGCGCGTCTTCCGAGCTACATCAGACCCGCCATCGACCGTCACCAACGCCAGGGAGATCGGGCGGAGTAGATACCCCTTCGCCGGAGCCCCGCCAACTCCTCCGCAGGTGGCGGAGGACCGTTGAAGACGAAGAACAGTCACCTTTCGATCACCTCGATCGAACGGTCCAGCGGCATCCACACCACCCATATTCGGAGCAGCACAGGAGCCGTAGGATCATATGTGATCCCACAGACAGGAGCGAGCCACGTAGTCATCACCGGAGCAGCACATCACCGTTTGATCGATCAATGATCCAACAGTCCGCATTCAGCCACGTCGCCACCTTCATCGAAGCCCCTAGCACCGCTGGATCAGCTTAGATCTGACGGTCTCTGATCACGCCGTGCGCCATCCACGACAACCTTTGGATCGATCTTGATCCAAGGGTCCAGATCACGCCACGACATCTGGTCCGAGCCTCTTCCCCGACCTCTAGGCTCGGACCATCCGAAGCTTCGCTGACCCTCAGCCGAACCTCCAGAAGCTCCCGAGACAAGACCCGAGCCGCCGACGCCAACCGAACCTAGGCGCCCCACGTGAGCAGCACTTGCGCCTGGGTAAATCGCACGGAAGCCCCTGGAAATTTCTGAAATTACAGATCAGTCCCTGTGAAGCGCCCCCACGTGAGGAGCACGTGTAGCCGTGAAGAATTTGCATTCCACCCCCCAGCATTCTAGGTAATTGCATTTAAGTCCCTGTCATCATGTTTATTTTTATGTAATTTTTATTTCCTGCATTGCAATTACACCCCTGTCTTTGCACGCATCCCTAGGTATCATATTTCATAATTTTTTAGTTTTGAAAATTGCATGTTGTAGCTTGACTTGTCCTCTATCTGTTGTGACCTTATCATATTTTTGTGGTATAAGTAGAATTTTAATTAATTAATTGGTTGATTTTTGTGATATTTTGCCCATTTGGACCTTTTAATTAATAGTTAATTCTCTACAACTCCAAAAATTCTCAAAAAATCATAGTAGCTCTAGAATAGTTAACTTAACATGGCATAAAAATTTCATCTAATTTGCACACATTTCGAGGCCTAAATAAAATAATTGGTAATTTCTTTAGTTTATTTTTAATAGGTTCATTTCACATTAAAATTTAGGTTTGTCAATTTTCCTAGATTCCTCATAATTAGATCTATTTAGGATAATTTTATTTCCTGAAAATATTGTGATTTGATATTTATTAAAATTAAATTAGTGAAAATCACCCTGCATTCTTGATTAATTCACAGTAAATTCATTTAGTGTCGAAAAATTCCAAAAAATTAGGGTAGCTTAATTTCACCATATTTCATCATCTGGACAATTTTAGTAATTTTTGGACTTCATTTGATACCTTAACTGATTTAACTTTAAATTGGCTTGATTGTTGCATGTGTCCTGCATAGAAACAATAGAAAAAGACCAAAAAAAATATTCCCCGAAAATCTAACACTTGGACTTTGCTCAAATTCACCTAAGGAGACAGATGCCTCCCTGAGTTCGACCTTGGACTTCACCAAGTAAAAAAAATTTGCCGCTTGAAATTAACTTGAATCTAATTAAAAGTGGTTTTTGATATTCCCTCTCGTATCCGACTGCGACGAACACTTATAATTAATTTGGACATTAATCTGACCGAATTAACCAAGGGTGCGGGAGGCGTTATCATACTCTCAATCTATGGTACTAAGATCTCTATTGTTACTGACTGCTCATCTGGTTCTGAAATAATCTCTGTGTCTGCATGTGAACAGTCATCTGAAGAACCTTGTGATCTACACCATCATCGTGCAGGATATCGTGGGTATCAAAATAAATGCTCTTAAGATCAAGAGACTGAGTCTCATCTATGTGTTGACAATCATCTGCAAGGCTAGTGTCCTTGGATAGGAATGATAATATTGATCTGGGACTGCTACATCCTCTCGCCATCTCAATGTGTACCTCTCCGCTATCTGTACAGAATGATACTCTCCCAGAATCGTAATCAAAGATGGATCTCGCTGTCTACAAGAAAGGCCTCCCGAGAATGTGTCTAGGACTGTAAAGTCCACTGGAAACTGCAAGCCCTGAATGGCCACAACAATGTTCCTCAACACATCTCTAGGTCTATCCGCAGACCAGTCTATAAACTGAAGTATCACTCGTGATTTGTAAAGAGGACCTAGCTTGAGGTTATCAAGAAATGAAATGGAAGAAAATTAATAGAGGAACCCTTATCTAAGAAAGTACGATCGAATGCCTCATCTGAAATCTCACATCTAACATAGTGAGCTCCTGCATCTCTCTTTTTCGTGGGTACCTTGTTCTAAATAGCATATGAAGTCTCCTTGGTTAATACATGCTTCTAGACTCGTGATTTCCTTTTCCTAAATGTCATGCATTTATTCCTCAACTGATTCTTGAGCATAGGAAAGAGATCCAAGGCATCATGAAGTGGTATCTTTAGAAATATGTTATCTTTCAATAATTTTTCTTTCTCATGAGTAATATGATTATTTTTGTAATTTTTCTTTCCTTTCAATACAAAGAATCGGGAAAAGGAACAATCTCAGGAATGACAATATTCTTTTTATTCACATCAAAAGTGGAATCAGCATGTACATCGGGATTATGTACAAAACTCTCAAATACATGGAAAGAAGTAGAATGATCGAGAGTGTATATATGGCGTGGTGTGGTAACATTGTCTTATTCACCTATGTCCATATCAATGGTGTCTGCATTGCTCCTCTAAATATCATCATGGTGGACATTGTGCTAGTCCTCATCGTCTTGGTCCTCTTCATCAATAAAATGTGTATCATCATGGATCGATTCTCGCTCCTCATCCTATGCCCTCTCCTCCTCTAAATTAGGTGCTCGTAGATGTCTATCATCTTGAGATGAGTAAAAGTTAGATTAAAAAATCATGAAAAGTATCCATACTAGTGGTGGTGTTTACCTGATCCGTGTGCCACCTCTTGTTGTTTGAGTTCATAAGAGATTGAGCCGTGAGAGTGGTCTTGGGCACGGTTAAGTCATATAGAGATGGGTAACTGGCTCCATCTCATCCCTATGTGTGCTCTAGAGTGTGCCAATCATATCAATGATCTGGTTTAGTTCTAGGGACTGTGAAGATATCTCTGATTGAGTGTGTTGTCCCTGGTTGTCTACTCTGTCCTGCCTAGGAGTGTGTTGTTGTGGTGTATAAGGCTGAGGAGACCTCTGAGGTGTAAAACAAGAATGATGTTGTTACTGGTGATTATAATATTGTGATTGTGTAGCAGGATATTGATATGAATGTGGTCTCTGATAGGCATGCTGGTGAGACTTCTACTACGTTAAGTATTTACGGCGCTGGAAAGATGAATATGAACATCTATGTTGTGGATGATTGTTCTACTATTGTTGGTGGTGTATGCCTTGAGGTGTAAACTATGCTGATGACTGAATAGGAGCATACCGTATCTCGTTGATCTCAAGAGTGTAATGAGAGTAATAATCATCATCTTCGGGGCTAATGATCTGACTCATGTTGTCATTGGACGGATCCTCATGCCAATCCAACTATGGAGTCTCATTAGGTTGTACCGACTTGCTCAAAACATACTGAATCTGAAGTGTGGGAGGAGAGGATAAAGATCTCTGTATAGGTTGGGAAGTAGAAGAAGGATTGGATTGGTGATATTGAAGTTTCAGTTCAGTTACCTTCTTCATAAAATCATTGAACTGCTGAGAAAGTGATGGGAGTTTCTCCTACTCTCGTAGTGGTTTTAAATCCTGATCTTACTTCTGAATGACTTCGACCAGTGTATGCTTCTCACTAATGAATCCCATGTCGTATCATGGATCAGACTTTGAAACATGTGTCACCTTATGGTGCTCTCTCTGGTGAGGTGGTTGTGGGCCCTTCTAGAATGCATGAGTAGAGTCAACTAAGTGTGAATTCTCCGCCATCCCCTCAAAGATGGACCAAATTGACTCTGCATCGCTATTCAGATAGTCATTGCCAGATGCGAGCTTCACTAGGCCCTGAATATCCATATGGAGTCTTCCAAAATAAATCTAAACAAGCACCTTCAAAGGTATCTCGTGATGAGGGCATCTATCAGTCAAATCCTTGAATCTATCCCATGTGTCATGGAATGATTCATGTGGAAGCTGTGAAAAGTTTGAGATCTGACTCCTCATCATATTAGTCCATCCTAGAGGAAAATACTTATGCATGAATGTGGACTTCAGGTCGTTCCATATAGAACCTCCCTCATCAAGTGACTCAACCAGTAAAGTGCCTTCTCTGCTCAGGCGAAGGGGAAGGCCTTGAGGTGTATATCCTCCTATGTAACTCCTTGATAACTAGTCGTACCACATATCATATCGAACTTCTGTAAAAAGGTGAATGGCTCCTTTGAAGTGTTCCCATAGAACTTTAGAAGTAATGAAATAAAGGACAGTCTAAGCTCATTGATGAGTGAACTGGAAAACTCAGGTTAATTTGATTAATAACAATGTCATTATCATCCAAATCAACTGAGTTGAAAATCATGAAAATTATTTAACCGTTATAGAAATCAAGCAAATCTAGCAAAGTGGTATAGCTATTATTATTAACCTGGTATAGTGACCAAGGTCGAACACAAAGAGCACTGTAATAAACTAGGTAGGTGATTAAAAAATCGATGGATTTTTAATTTCATTTTAGTAGTTTTTAATTTTGCAAATATTTAATTTTCGAAAATAAAGGTAACGAGTAAAAGAAGAACAAGCACTCTTTTTGAATATTGAAATTAAGCTAAAAATACTCAGAAAACTGAAGTAAAAATAATTTTGTGTTTTATAGGTTTTACACTATTTTGTGAATTTTTAGGGAATTTTTAAATGTTTTTCAAATTTTCTAAAAATCAAAAACTAGAAACACAAGCAAACAATGAACATATAGGAGTCTTTTGCAAACATAGAATATTAAACCAGTTAAAAACTTTTGGATGTTAATTTTAATAACAACTAGAGGAGAATATCTACAAATGTGAACTTAAATCAATTTTTTTGGATTTTTAATAGATTTTATTATTATTATAAGATTTTTGGTTTTTTTTGAAAATGATAGGTTTTATAAAATTTCAAGACAAATTTATACAATATCTAATATAGGAGAATATACCTCCAGAAATTTTTTGGAAATTTTAATTTTTTCGAATTTTTTTTATGAATTTTCTACTCTAAATAGGACACTTTTTGGGGGTTTTGAAAATTTAGTAATAGCGAATGAAAGAAAATTGACAAACTAAAATTACCACGCAAACACCATACTAGTAGGAGCTACACGATATTTTTGTAGGATTTTAGGGCCAATTTACTATTTATTGTAATAAATAAAAGAGCAAGAAATTAAAAAAGTGAAGCAAGGACCTAGTTGCAATTATTTTAAGTTCTGGGGCTTAATAATAACATGCAATAAAAATGCATGGGCCCTAATGCAAATAATCCAAACAAAAAGTGCGATGCACGTAACAGACAATCATAGGGGAATAAATGCAATTCTCATAAAAGTTCTCTGATTAAAATAACACACGAAAACACAGGTAAAGTTCTACAAGTTAACCATTAAACATGTAAAGACGCTCATGACTCAAACTCGATGGACTGAAATGGAAATAAAGAAATATAGGGTCCTGAATGCAAATGTTAACAACTAATTATTACATTCATTGAACTAAAATGAAATAGTAGAAAATATAGGGGTAAAAAGGAAATATAACCCTTGTCGACATGTGGTACGCGTGTGGAGGTCCTCTGACGTACGACTTAGATATGTCGCTACAAAAGATCTGTCGACGCAGATGAATGTCGGGGACGTGTGGCCTGATATGACGCTCAATTATGATCCAACGGTCTGAAAAGCTAGTGTTGATGTATGATGTGGATGTGTGGTTGATCTGATCAGATCGTTAATAATTGGGCATGGATGTGCAGTTTGGATCAAATCTGGATGAGGGCCTGTTCATCTGACGGCTACGATATAGGCTGGAAGAATAATGAAGAAGGCCTATCTGGCCGAGATTCAATATGTGATATCTCACTCTAGTGGACTCAAACCAGCTAGTTGAAAGGTCCGGCATGAAGCCAGAAGTGATACGCATCTATTGGGGACCTCGATGAGTCAATGAGTTGCTCGATGGTGATCTGGAGTTTGGTGTGCATAGAGTTGCTCCGCTTGGAAAGTTGAGGCTCGATTGGAGCCTCCTCACACACACTAGCTCATGCAAAGAGAAGCTGGACTCGGAGGCGTAGCTCCTATCGAGTTATTTCACAAATAAACCCAAAGAAGCGATGGTGGATGGTGACTGACCTCCAATGGGTATGGATGAGGGAGGTCTATGCCTAATCTTGCTCTGATGAGCAAGATTTAGGATAGAAGGCTGCTGGAAAAAGTAGTCAATGATATGGGGTTCTGATCGATGCAGCTTGTGAGGAAGATGAGGCTCCGACCCAATGGTCGGAGCAGACGAAATGAACAGCGATGATGAATTGGAAATCAAATGAGTAAGGCTAAATGCAAAGTGAAGCGAGGGTACGTGAGTGGTCTAAATCGGAGGGCGAAGCGAGGCGGAGGCAAAGTTGGGGTTATGGCCTCAATCGAGGTGCGTAAGACTTAGGAGGATAATCACAACGGAGCTCTGGCCACGAGATGAGTTGCACCCTTTGAGGCAACAACCTAAGCTCCCAAAGGCTACTCGAGGAACCTGCCATTGTCATATTTATTTCAGTAGACGAAAGGAGGCATGAGGGACGAGCTACCCTGCGACGGAAGGGGGAGAGGGGATTTTATAGGTGTTCCCAGGGTCTAGAAAGATTATTAGAATGTGTGAAACCCTAGGAGGATCCAGACCTTCTTAGGGATCCGTGAAGACCACAAATCAACAACAAAGAATCGGGTTTGCAATCCAAGATCAGGGGTATCGGAACCGGGTAGGAAAATGAGAAATTAGGTCCGACGAAGCCTGCCCGGGTCTGATTCTGAGAAAGGAGAGCTTGACCCGGGTCAACAAACCTGGGTCTACCAATTAGAAAAACTGATTTTTGAAAATCAAAGAATAATGAATAAGAAATTGTTAAAATATAAAATGAATAAAATGAAAAATATTTGTATGAGTTATTTTACTGTGATTTTTAGTAATTTAAATAATACATATATATATAATATATAGTGTATGGTATTATGTACATGTATAATATACCTATATATTATATACATGTATTTTTATTTTATTATTTTTACCAAAATATGTTATATTTTATATTTTATTTAGTTATAAAATAATTTAAGGAATATAAAAGCATTTTTATTTTATTTTTACAAATTAATTATAGGCATTAAAGAAATAGGTATTTTGTACACTATATACATGCTTGGCAATTTGTACAATGAGAAGATGATTTTATTTGTAAATTAATTTATGTTTTATTATTTCAATTTTATATAACTATGAGAAATATAAACAAGTGTCATATATGAAAATTATATACAAATTATTTACAGAAGAAATAAATATAGGTATAGGTGTTGTGCACTTGTACACAATCTTATGTTTTAATTATTTTTGTTGTTTTTATTTATATTTTTTTTACAAATTTTATTATGGAAATTGAATTATTATTTTATATAGAAATAAAAGGAGGCGAAGGATCTATACAGGAGTAATTGTGATTAATATGTACAAGATATGGACCCTATCTCTCCCTACTTTATTCATTGTCGATCAGGCCAATATTTTTCCTTCTCTTGGGGTTCGGGTCAGTCTACATTTATTGCATAAATACATCCTTATTTTGTTCTTTTTCATTTTCTTTTCATTTTTTCCTTTTTTATTCTTTTTTTTGGTCAAAAATAATGTTAATTACATAATATTAATAAATGTATGGACAATGCTAATTTATTGTATTTGATATATATTTATATATTTTTTGCATTGGGATTTTGGCTAAAATAAAAGAATAAAGGATGTAAATCATGGATTCATCATTCCGCTATACTTTACCTTTGCTAGTACCCTAGCGAACACTTATTTGAAAAATAAGTGAAAATAGAAATGAATAAAATAAAAAGCAAAGATTTTAGACCGATATTGAAAACTAAACTTATCATCATAAAATTGGAGCATGGAGCTCAGTGAGACCTTTTTATTATTAGTTTTTTAGTTGGCAAAACCTTATTGGGAAATGGACTTGAAACCTAACAAACTCTAAGTTCCACAAGACTCCTATTTAGGTCGCCTCAACAGACAGGTTAGAACAAGTTTACATGCAAACACTTCTGACTATGAATTTTACTTTTACCGTGTAAGTGATATATAGCTCCCCACCTCATAAATTGCAAAGAAACAACCTCCCTCAACAAGGTAACTCTAGTCTCTCGGTTAAGAAACTCTTTCCTCGAGGAGAGGATTATTCCCTTCTAAGTTCAAGTGCAAACAACCGAAGAAGAGGGGAAAAGAAGAGAATGGACCATGGGCAGTGTATCCACGTATCCTTTGGAGCTTGACTAGTGTATCCAAGTCTCCAGTTACAAGCTTCCCTGAGATGAATTGTATCACATAGGCTTTGCTTATTCAACTATATATATTCCGGCATGCATTTTATTTTCAATCACTCCTGTCCCCTTTTTTGGAGTTTTTGTTTTTTTAATTTCTTATGACATATATATACAGCATATCTACAAGATGCATCAAGTACATAAGGAATTTTTCTTCTTGAGATTATAGACTATCCCTCTATTGAAGCATTATCACAACCCCATGGCTTCTCGTCATTAGACCTCAATGCCATTAGACCCAGTTATAATGCACTTCCCTCCCTAGAGGAAGACATATGCTCCTACTAATTATTACACACCCGTGTGCTACCCTAAGCCAAAGGATTATGCCCCCTCACTACCTCATCCATGAAGAGCTATGTGTAGAGTGCTTGTCCAAGTTAAGGCCACTGTCTAGAAGAATCACGTGTGTTGTTAAGTGTTCTAATTAGAAACAACAAGATGACATGTGAACATAGTCTTATGGACTCAAAGAATTAATTCGCTAGAACCTGAAAAGTCTCAACTCAATTTCCTATAAAGTTCCTTTGAAATTAAGTGGATTATGATCTTAACCAAGCTCCAATATTCAATTTTATTCCGGACTAGTTTAAATGTAAATATTATTATGAAAAATGCATATGCACATGCAAGGATAATTTACAAAACTTTCGAAAAGAGAAGAAACTTTTTAAAAAGTTTTTCAAAGACTTTTTGCACATTTTTATGGTAAATGAGAAAGAAAATAAAGAAAGTTTTTACAAATATTTATAAAAATATGTACCTATACAATTTTTACAAGTGGATTTTATCTACAAGAATTTTATAAAGGGATTTCCCACACAAAAGTTTATATAGAAAGTTTACAAATAAGTATAGGTTTTATTTTCAAAGAATTTACATCACATATATACAACTATTGGATATCCCCATAATTTATAACCCATGTGACAAAATATTTTACAATCCATTTTACAGAAAGTTTTGAAATGTTTTCAAAACTTGTTTTTCAAAACTAGTTTTACAAACTATTCTACAAATCATTTTACAAACAATTTTTTTCAAAAAAGGTTTTGGCAAACATTTTGCCTTGACACATTTTACAAACATTTATACCATATACACAATTTTGATGCACAAAATAATTTACAAACATTTTTCAAACAAAATATTTTTACAAATATTTTACAAGAATTTGTACAAAAAAATACAAAGGTTCTTACAAAAACTTTTACCAATTTTTTTACGAAAAAATTACACATATATTTGAAAGCATTTTTCAAAAATATTTTTATACCTATTTTATAAATAATAGACATGTTTTTAACCCCAAAGTACGAGTTTTGGCTAAAGCATATATACAAAATATACGACACCCCCTATACTTAGCTTGGACGATGTCTTAAGAGTGATCAGAGTGCGATAAAGGAAGACATAACTCGTGCTAAGTATAGAAAAGTGAATAGAATATTATATTACAATAACTAAAAAGAATGAAACAATAAAATGAATCGAAGTCGGTGATCCCCCAATACTTAGGGTCAAGTAATCTTAAGTATAGAATACTGTATAAAAGGGAAAAAACGAAGAAGAGAATGTACATGAAATCAACAACTCGACTTGTCGCCCCTATAATTTGGGTGAAAGATCCCAAAGTATAGAAAAGAATATCAACAGTTGAGGGACAAGTGAGTGAGCAATCAAAGAAAGGAAAATAGATATTACCTCTCCTATACGTAGGGTAGGATATCCCTGATTATAGGAAGCAAACTAGAGGTAATAATTTGAACATATATATAAACACAGGTTCAACACCCCCCATACTTAGGATAAATTGCATACTAACAAAAATCATATGATGAGGCATGGAGTGTTAAACAAAATGAATGAATGAATGATATAGACAATATGGATATACAGAGAAGCAAAAAGAACTGTAACACAGGTGAGGTGCATAAGATGAGAGTCAAAGAACATATCTCACACAAAATGGATAGGGATAACATCAACAGTCAGCGGATCATGATCTAGAAAGGGCTTCAAGCACTGACCATTGACTCGAAAGGTGGACTCAGAAGACAACTCGAATATATCTATGCTATCATTGCCAGACACTTTTCTGACCAAATATGGACCTTTCCATTTGCATTATAATTTTCCTAGATATAATCTCAGTCTAGCATCAAACAACCATACTCTCTGATCAGGCTCAAACTTCTTATGGCTGATATGTGAATCATGTCATATCTTCACTCTATCCTTATATTGTAGGATACTTAAAAAGTTGGTATCTCTAAGCTCCTCCGAGGCTGCCAACTCTACTCTCCTCTGATCTTCTACACTCTTAGAATCTAATAATATCTTAGCGACTGCCATAGTGACGTGTGCTTAATCTCAACAGGTAAGTGGCATGGCTTACCATAAACGAGTCGAAATGGAGATGTACCCAAAGGTATCTTGAAGTATGTCCCATAGACCTACAACACTGAGTCCAAAAGTTGTGACCAATCCCTTCGGTCTGGGCAGACAAGCTTCTGCAATATAGTCTTGATCTCCTAGTTCAAAACCACATCAAGACCACTTGTCTGTGTATAATATGGAGTGGAAACTCCATGGTCTATGTTGAACTCATTAGCAACTATCCTTACCTTATTGTTGATGAAATGAGTCCCCCCACCAGAAATGAAAACTTTAGGAACCCCGAACCATGATATGATATTCTTCCTCAAGAATATGCAAATGGTCCTCGCATTAGCGGCTCGGGCGGGGATGGCCTCAACCCAACGATTCACATAATCCACAGCCAACAAAATGTACTCAAATCCTTGAATCATAGGAAATGGGCCCATAAAATTGATGCCTCGTGTATCTAAAACCTCACTGAAATGAATGGGTTTCATCGACATCATGTCTCTATGACCACAACTGCCCATCCTCTGATAGTAGTACACTACTTCATGAATTCATCTAATCCTTAAAGATTGTTGGCCACAAAAGAACGGATTGGAGAACCTTTTATGTTGTCCATCTCCAGAGTGATGTCCTCCAACCTCAAGCTTGTTGCAATAGGTGAGGACGCTACGATTCTCCTCCTGAGGAATACACAAATGCTAGACACTATCCCCCCTTCGTGGTAAAGACAATGGTATGACTTGGCCTTTGCTAGGAATGTCTTAAGTTATTGCCTGGTCCAACCTTGTGGAACTTTCATGGCAACAAGGTAGTTAATAATGTCAACATACCATGGGAGAGAGGTGATAGCAAGAATCTCCTAATCAGGGAATGTCTCAGTGATAGGTGTGGTAGTCTCAGGATACTAAAGATGCTATAATAGGGAGAGGTTATCCGCCACCACATTCTTGGCTACAGATTTATCCTTAATCTCAATATGAAACTCTTGGAGTAGAAGGATCCATCTAGTCAAGTGTTCCTTGGCATCCTTCCTAGCCATTAAGTACTGGATGGCAGTGTCATATGTATAAATAATCACTCTATATCTGAGAATATAAGATCGAAAATTATCCAAAACAAGGACTATGGCTATCATCTCCTTCTCTGTAACAGTATAATTCCGATGGGCGGCATACAATGTATGGCTAGCGTAGTGTATGGAAAAGGCAATCCACCCCTCCTCTATCTTAGAACAACCCCTATGAAAAAATTAGAAGCATCCATCATGATCTCGAATGGGAGGGACCAATCGTGTGGTTGAAGGAGAGGAGCTTGCACAAACTAATCCTTGAATGTCTCGAATGACAAAAGACACTTATCATCTACAATGAACTCAGTGTCTTTCATAAGAAGATTAATAAGCAACTGGGCAATATGACTGAAGTCCTGAATGAATCGTCGGTAGAAACTGACATGCCCCAAAAAAGACCGCAACTGCTTCAAACAAGACGGCAGATTGAGTTTCCTGATGATATCCACCTTTGTTTGGTCGACCTCCAAGCCCCTGTTGGAGATGATATGACCAAGGACTATCCCTTGAGTCATCATAAAATGACTCTTTTCCTAATATAGAACAAGGTTGACTTCGATGCACCACTGAAGCACTCAGTCTAGGAAAGCAAGACAAGCTTCAAACCCATCACTATATTTTGAAAAATCGTCCGTAAAGAACTCTAAATAGTCACCTACTGTGTCCCAAAATATGGAAAGCATACACCTTTGGAATATAGCCAGGGAATTACATAAGCCAAAGGGAATTCATCTAAAACATATGTCCCAAATGGACAGGTGAATGTCGTATTATCCTCGTCTTCGGGCACAGTGACCACCTGATTATACCCTGAGTACCCATCAAGAAAGCAGTAATGACTCGTCCCAGCTAATCTCTCAATAATCTGATCAATGAATGTTAGCGGTAAATGATCCTTCTTGTTGGCCTAATTCAATCGCCTGTAGTCCACACAGACCAACCTAAAATTGGGTACATGGGTAGCAATCTCCTCTACAAACTCACTCACAACTACAGTGATACCCATCTTCTTGTGTACCACATGTAATGGACTAAACCACTTGGAGTTGGAGACGTAATAGATAAAATTAGCGTCCACCACTTAGATATTTCCTTCATGACCACATCTCGAAGATTCGAGTTAAGCCTACGCTAGAACTAATGCAATGTCTTAGCATCATTCTCGAGATAGATGTGGTGGGAGCACATGGCCGAACTTATCTGCTGGAGATATGCTACAGACCAACTGATTGCCTTGCGGTTCCTCTCAAGAACCTCCATCAAATGAGATTCTTGGTCACCAGTCAAATTCATTGAGATAGTGACTGGAAATAACTTTGGCTCATCCACAAGGAATCTATACTTCATGCTCTATGGTAAGGTGTTCAATTCTTTGCATGTGGGAGATGGCGAATCTGGCCTCTGAAAAGTCTCAGTGAAGGCTACCAGGTCTGAATGGGAGAACTCTCGTTGCTCAACTAAATTCGACGAAGATGGCCTTATTGGTGTCTCTATCAACTACACGAGCTCTATCTCCATCCTAGTTGTAGGATCTGTAGACATCAAACACAACAAACACTCATCAAAATCCTACTAATCAAAATCTGTCTGAGTTTGAGAGATCCAAATTAGAATGACAAAAAACAGAATATGCTTCACTAACCAGATCGGAATCATCATTCTATAAAGTATCATATGCCGCAAGTGTGCTCTCTAAACTCTCCTCAGCTGGCATTTTTGAATCTGTGGACTCCGAAGGTGTGATAAGAGCTCGTGCAATTAGATTTGCCCAATCTGCCTCGTAGTCTGTAGTCACAAAATCAAACTCGTGTTGGATATCTGGCTCTGAATCAGCCATCTATTCCTATCCCTTCCTTGAGCTAGCTAAATCTCTGGATCTCATCTCCTAAATCATCTCTATTTGTATACTCTCGCCCTCGACGTGAAAGTATACCTTCCCACTATTATGTTCAGACACGACCTTTGTTGTCGCCAAGAAAGGTCGACCTAATATGATGGAAGTATCGGTCATGCATTCAGGGGTCTCCATGTCCATAACAATGAAGTCCACGGGAATTTCAGGCCTTGAATGTTGACGACAAAGTCCTTTAGTAACCCCTCCAATCTTTTGACAGATCTGTCTGTAAACGATAGTATTGTCCCGCTCTATCAAAGAGGGTAAAACTCGAAGCAGTCAAGTAAGGCCACCGGAAGGAGATTAATCGAAGACACATTGTCTAATAGAGTACGATCGAACCATTACTCATGAATTTGGCATCTGACATATGAATCACATGCATCTGGTCTCTTTACTGGCCGTCGGTTCTTGATAGCAAAGCATGTTGAATGGGTGAGCACATGGATTTTTGAATTGTGGTTGTGCCTCTTCTTCTAATGGACTGTTGTCTTCTCCATAAGGTTCTTCTCGAAGCGAGGTATGTGCTCTAATCCCTTCTGAAGAGTTAGATGGATATTAAATATGTCTATCATCTACTCTCTAAACTCTAGTCGTTGTCTCCTTTTGGGATTTTCTGTTTTTTGGTCCTTCCCTAAGCGGAGTGCTTGAGGGAAATAAATAGAGGGACCCTCCTCAGGAACTAGAGGGTCTAAAGTAGGAAATGATCTTTGAGCATGCAAATGACTGGAGTATATATAATCATCATCAATCACAATAGATGGACCAGGAGAAGATACAGAAACATTTCCTTTATTCTTATTTTTGTTTTTCAACGTTTGGGCCATTTTTTGTATTTTTCTAAGAAAATATTCCTCAGGTATATGAGTAGTAGTCAAACTAACTAGAGTACATGTACATAGACTCTTGGTGGCATCAGCACCACCGACAACATCTGAAGTTGCGACGTAAGTACCGTGCTCTAGACCAACATATGGAATAATAGTGGCATTAGGAACACCATCCGCAACATCTAGAGAAGGGACATCATCAGCACCATCGACTGGATCATCCTCAAAATGGGTGGCATCAACACCACTATCAATATCAACATCAACGGCACCAACACCACTCTCTTGCTCGTTTATCGCTCTGGAGTCTGCATCTTTATGTTGCCTAGATGAGTCGCCAATGGATGACTTCCTAATGCTCTTAAGTGTCACAAAATCAACATTAAATAAATAATTCATGCAATTAAGAAACTCACTCGGATTGTCGGACTCTATAGATTGTACCTGCTCAGACTTTCTCTTTAGATTATTCGGGCTGCGCTTTATCTGTGAAGGTATGGTAGCCTTGCCCTTGATGATCTATGTCATCTCCTGCCTGAACTCATATATCTCTCACCTCAAAGTGGCCTGCTGCTTTGTAAGCATACTGGCGAGATCCTCTAACGTTGGGTTCTCATACGAGGATGCATGAGAACCGGATTTACCTCTCTGAAAGTGTTGAGTCTAGCCATACTATTGCTGCTCGTAAGAGTGAGAGGGAGGCTGGCGAAACTGAGAATGAGGTTGTTGCTGCCTCCACTGTTGGCTTTAGTACTGGGGTCAAGCAACGATGTGTTGGGAGTATTGGGGCTACTACTGTTGGGTACACTACGCTTAATGTACTAGAGGCTGCTACTAGGACTGATCACCTCTAGTGGACCATATGAAACTTGTGTTATCATGATGAATAATGGGTTGCAACTACTAATAGCCAAACCACATCCCATTGACTTCCATCAACGGATTTGTGTTCTTGTGCGAAGGTGGGGAGAGGGACGCCAATGGCTGATCACTCTCATATACCATCATCTGTGTATTTGGTGTAGGTGGTGGTGGAAAATGGTACCGGGGGGCCATCTAAATGTGCTCCACCTCAATATGGTTAACCTGTCTATTTGAGGTAGATGGCTATGACGATCGACTCCCTAGTCAGCATGTGACTGATTATGTGGCGTAGAAGTTGTCTGTGCCTCTTGGAGGTACATGATCTGTTAGCAATGTGAGCCCGAGGCGAACCATTCCTGCAATAAATGTTATTTTAATAGATGATTTATCAATAAAAGTTATTGATTTTGTTTCACTCCCTTTCTGATATTGAATGAATGAATGCACTATAAGGTCCCTCTGAACAATAAGGGTTATGTACCATGGCCAACTTGATAATCATACAGCTGTTGATTCAATGATTGAATCATAGAGGCTGATGCTTGGATGAATATCTAAGGAGTTAGATAGAGGACTCATCAAGCATCAGCAATGATTAACAAGTAGTGATCTCCAGTCTGAGTGGGAGATGGCAATCCCATCTCAGTAGACTGATATCTGATCGACCTCTTGATGCAGGTCCTCTGCATAGGAATATTGATTCAGAGGTATCAGATTAGTTGAGTCAATGAGTTGACTTAACGAGATCGAGATAACCAAAGACCTATGATGAATACTGTCACATCACAGGCAAACATCCCCTGACCAGAGACATATATATTACTATATGTCTAAGCATGTACATTTGGCAGACCAATAGGTTGATGACCTAATCAAGGTCTAAACACCGGCGAGCTGGTGTGCATGTAAGGGCATATGAGTAATATGATCTCTCAAAGGGATCATACAGGTTCACTTATGAACAGGGAGACATGAGCTCACTCATGAGGTATTGGGATTGACCAAATTCCATGCATGGTCATCATGCTTTAGAAGCATGATATGAATTTGAAGGTAAGATATATGCTTTGTGAAAGCATATGATCTGTACCATATCCCAAGGACCAAGATTGAGAAACTTAATGATCATACTATGAAGATGATAGTGTAAAAGTGATCTTTATCTTCATGATGATCATGAGTCTTCCAGTATGCAGGATGTGCAGGTATTGGGAATACCTGAAGGGTGATTTGATCATAAACGATTGTATAACCATGACGCTTCCATTCCGAGGGAGTGATGAAACAAGTCTGGATTTTAGTGACTCCTCTCATCAGAGAAGTGATCTAATCTAAGTCCATTTACTGGACATTGATCTGAATGAGATTCAGATGCAATGAGAAGATTAGGTATACGGTCTTGATTTAATCAAGCATCTATGAGAGGTCCATGGGATCTGGATTTGAGATGTGATCTCAATATCCAAGTCACTATACGTGGAACAATAAAATCGCCATGTCCTTATCTCCAAGTATCTGAGGAGAAATAGCATTGCTCTTAAATGGTTTAAGAACAATTCCATAAGATCTAAGCAAAGAGAAGTTGATAATTAAATGTGATTTAATTATCATGATGTATGAGAAATTATCCAATATAATTAAATGTGATTTAATTATTATGGATAAGAATAATGTGGATAGTAATATCCAATTATTCATAATATATTATAAATGTGATTTATAATGTATTAGAGAGAGTTAAATATAATTTATATTAGTAGATTAATTATTAATGTGTATTGGATACACATTGTTTAATTAATTGAAAATGTAAATTACATTTTGTTTTGGGTTGTGAATTTGATTCACAATATTTCAATGTCAAGATTGCAATATTCCCAAAATTAATTGAGAATTATTTTTGGTGAATTAAAATACCAACAAATTGTTGTTGGAAATTGAGTAGAGAGAAAATCAAGGAGATTGCCCCTCCCCTTTTGGAAAGGAGGGGGCGGCACCAATTCCTTGAGGGAATTGGTGGCCGTCCCCCTCTTCCAAAGAGGAAGGTGTATCCCCCTTATTTTCTCTCTCTCTATTTGTGTGGTTTAATTTGGTATTATATTTATTTGATTTATCAAATATATTTAATCAAAATTAAATCACAAGTTGTTGGCTTTTACCAACAACAATCTTGACCATTGGATTGTCATAAATCAATCTCATCCATTGAATTTATATGACACATGGATTGAGATCCATGGATCCCAAAACCCTATAAATAGAGAGGCATTCTTGGCTCTCTCTTTACACATGCTATTGTAGCAAAACTCTCTCTCTTTCTCTCATACTCGACAGCCCTCTCTCCCCCTTCTTCTTGGTGGCCGTCCACCTTGGTGGAGAGAATCATCGTCGCCCGCGCCTTCGTGCTACCGCTTCGACGCTCTGCGGTTCTTCGTCTACTTCGAGTGCTTCGCCTACGAAGGAGACGTTCGATCTCGTGCGACGAGATCAGGAGCAACCGTGCTTGGATCAACTTCTTGGATTGTGAGGACACCGCGGTTCATCCCCGCGCTCGCAAGCGATCTCTCCGACGATCGGACTTGAGACAGGAGGTCTATTCTCTTAGAGACTCGATCAACCACGCTTCAAGAGGTATTGCATTATACTTGTTGTGGTTATAGATTAAACGATCCGAGAATGGTTCTTGGATCATGTGGTTTCATCGAATAAAATTTTTAAATTCCGCTGCACCGAACAACTAGTAAGACTAGTCGTTCTTCGTCGTATCCGATACGATGCTCACACTTCCGTGATGCGCTTGAGGATCTCTCCATATCCTTCAAGCGGTATCACAGCCTTAGGTCGACGGTTTCGAATAGTGATTCGTTAACCAAGGACGACTTGGGTTCGCTAAGGTCGCGAAAGTTTTCATCGCATTTGATTTCGCAGATCTGTTTAGTAAATAAATTCGGCACTGTTTAAATTGTTTAAACACGAATTTTATACTGGATTATGTTCCCCATTAAACAAGGAAACCATAGGATCTGAGTTTGCGTAAATCGGATTTCGTATGCTCGAGATATGGTCGTTTTAATGAACATGTATGCACTGTTGCGGGAACTGTGAATCTGAACGTGATTAAAATGTTAATTATTGTTTAGACTTGCCTCGAAATACGTGAAACATAACTTAGGTTCTGTCCTAAATCAAATTATCAAACTTTAGAAATTGACTTTGCTTAATTTGGATTTAATATGATTGAGATATGCCAATTTTAGTAAGTAGGGGTCACTGCTGAAATTGCTTTCCTAATCTAGAACCAAGTGATTGTCAATTAGTGAAATTAATTGTTAATTTCGTGAAATAATCTTGAAAAATATTTGTGAAATATTGAAACATGATTATTTGCCTAATTGAATTGGTCCCAACCAATTAGTTGATTAGATTTGATCTAAATCTTAATTGGAATTACAATCATCAAACTTCTTGCTTGAATAGGACTTGGGAATTTGCCTAGCAGATTTCCTTAAAATCAAAATTGTTTTGATTACTATATGGTATAATTTCGGTTGAAGAACCGATGATCATCTCAAGTACAAAATAATCAATTTGGCATTATCCTTTCCTGAGGTGAATATGGTGTCTAGTCGGGGATCGCTGGTCAGCGGGTTGTAACGTATGTGGTCCGCCCCACTCCCGTCGGTACTGGCCATGACAGCAGGTAGGGCCGGGATAATGTCCGAGGGATTATGATGTATTTTTCTAATTATTAAAATACGAATTAATACGTACTTTGAGAATAATATCATATATATATTCAAGCATAAAATTAAGTTTGATTGATTAAATTGGATTGATAATTAATTTAATATGATTAAGTTAATTATATCCAATTGAGAATACTCTAATATGATTAGAGTTAATAATTCCCTTGGAAGAATTAATTATATGAATGTGATTCATATTAATTAATTAAATTTGAATAAGAGGTGGAGGATCACATAAGTGACATCCATGGTCTCCCATCAAGGCGAAGGGTTTCCGTCGCCAGGGATTGTATATAGGAGACGCATGTACGTAGTGACAACTCCTATATACAAGAGCATCTGGATCCGACTCTTTGCTTCTCGAAAGAGTAAGGCCGTATGCGTAGTGACCCCAATATCGGATCCTCATATTATTGGGGCGATATTGGATTGCGTATAGCGAGTTCTAATCCTGTTGACGGTTGGTTCAATTAATGACAGGTCAACATCACCTTAAGGGTGGTGGGCCTAGGTATTAAAGACCGAATTGGGAATGCAAGTTGGACTTGCAAGGCGGAATGTGTTCCCTCTTCTCTTTATTGGAGTTGCAGTTTCTCATATTATTGGGATGTGACAAAGATAAAGAGGAGATCCCAGTTCTTGCTTGAGATATATCGGCAAGTATATCTCCTACTTTGAAAGTGAATAAGGGAATAAACTTTCATAGTTGACATAGCAAGACTAATTTGATTTAAAATGCCTTAATCAAATAAAATTAAATTGAATATATGATTATATGTTCTAATATAGTGCATTCTCAATTTCAGAAGATGAAGTCCATGAACCCACTGAGCATGCTTCTGAAGGTCAACCAATTGACCGGACCGAATTACTCGGATTGGATCCGTAATTTGGAGCTTGTGCTTTCGGCAGAGCGCATCAGCTATGTGCTCTCTGAAAACATACTTGAAAACCCTAAATCTAAGGAAGACAAAGCATATAATGACAAGTATGATGAAGATCATGTCTTGCCTAGGTGCTATATCTTGGGTTCTCTCTCCAATGTTCTTCAGAAGCAACATGTGGAGATGAGTACTTGCCAGGATATCATGCAGAATCTAAAGGATATGTTTGGTGACATTAACCGCACCCAGCGGTACAATGTTATGAAAGAACTCGTTCGCTGCAAGATGCAGGAAGGGACCTCGGTCCGCTAGCATGTACTCAAAATGTTTGGGTACTTGTCGGAGCTTGAGACTCTTGGGGCAACGATGGATGCAGACATGCAATCTGATTTCATTTTGTTGTCATTGCCCAAATCTTTCAATAACTTTATGGTGTCATTCCACATGAATAAACTGGAACTGACAAATGCTGGGCTTCTTGCTGCATTAAAGTCTGCAGAAGATGTAATGAAGAAAGATGGTCCCACTGGCACTGCAATGGTTGCACAGGTTAAAGGGAAGCGCGGTCGGAATCAAGGTTCTCGGAAGGGCCCGGCCCAGAAAAGAAAATAGAAGGGACAAAGTGTTGACTCATCTTCCAATGCATCCACTTTAATGGCGTCGAAGAAAACCGGCGTCTGTCACCACTGCAAGAAGCCGGGGCACTGGAGGCGTAATTGCCCGGATTACCTGAAGTCGATCGACAAAGGGAAAGCCCCAGCAGGTATGAAATCTACATTTATCATTGAAACCAGCTTTCTCGTCGGACGAGAAGGAAGTTCGGTTGTTGATTCTGGTGATTCTGTTCATGTATGCAATTTGTTGCATTTGTTTCAGGAAACTAGAAAGCTTGATGAAGGGGAGATAGTCATCCAGATGGGATCTGATGCAAGTGTTGCAGCAGTCGCCGTCGGGACTTGTCGACTATCATTATCTAGTGGTAGAGTCCTATTACTCAAAGAGTGTCTTTATGTACCTGAAGTCAGAAGGAATCTAATATCTGTATCTAAGTTAGTTATAAGTGGGTATTCATTCCTGTTCTGTAATAAATTAGTCATAAACCGTTATGATAAATATATTGCAGATGGTATTTTGACTTCTGGAGGACTCTATGAATTGTGCATTGATAAATGTGTTATGAATGTTACAAGCACTAATAAAAACCCTAAAAGATCCAGGGAGAATGAAAATCTCTCAAATGAGATTTGGCATCAAAGGCTTGGTCATTTGTCTGTTGATAAGATCAATAGATTAATTAAGGATGGACCTTTAGATTTTCTACAGGTTCAACCTTTGCCTACTTGCAAGAATTGCATTCAAGGAAAAATGACCAGAATGCCTTTTCGTAACAAGGTTACAAGATGTGAAGGTATTATTGATCTAATACATACTGATGTATGCGGTCCCTTCAGTACCGCGACCCGAAATGGATATCGATATTATTTGACGTTTATTGATGACCACTCGCGATACGGGTTTATCTTCCTATTACGTCATAAGTCTGAAACCTTTGAAAAGTTCAAAGAATTCAAGGCTTTGGTTGAGAACCAAACCGATAGGAAGATTAAACGAATTCGATCTGATCGAGGTGGCGAATACCTATCAGATGAATTTAAGGAATACCTTAAAGAGAATGGAATTATTTCCAATCTCACTCCTCCTGGAACTCCCCAACTTAATGGTGTTGCTGAAAGACGCAACAGTACCATCATGGATATGGTCCGTTCAACGATGAGCAAAGCACATTTACCACTTAGTTTCTGGGGATATGCAGTAGAGACTGCAATATATATCCTGAATAAGATTCCTAGCAAATCTGTACCTAAGACTCCTCATGAGCTCTGGTATGGAACCAAACCTAGTGTTAATCACTTGAGGGTTTGGGGTTGCTTGGTCCATGCAAAGAATGTGGATGCAAGCAAGCTAGAATCTCGCTCTCGTGAGTGTTACTTCATAGGGTATGTTAGAGATGGTATTGGATACCAACTCTATGACCCTGAGACTCAGAAGGTTTTTGTTTCTAGAGATGTGAAATTTCTGGAGAATGATTTCCTTAAGGGTCAAGATAAATATGAAGTAAAGGAACTCATTGAATCTGTTGAGGATTCTGAGCTTCCTGAACCAGAAACTGAAGAAGTAAATAAAGATGATACACCCATACCTCTTCGAAGGAGTTCGAGGGTGGTTGCACCACCAGAAAGGTATGGATTCCATGTGTCAGGTGAAACTGACAGTGATCCTACTTCATTTGATGAAGCACTCGCGGATCATGACATGGATAGATGGATGCTAGCAATGAAGTCAGAAATTGACTCCATGCATAAGAATGGTGTATGGACCCTAGAGGATCCACCTAAAGGGGTAAAACCCATTGGGTGCAAATGGATCTTCAAGAGAAAGAGGGGACCTGATGGGAAAGTAGAGACTTTCAAGGCACGGCTTGTAGCCAAGGGCTACACACAGAGAGAAGGCATCGACTACGATGAGACATTCTCTCCTGTAGCTGTGCTTAAATCCATCAGGGCATTGCTAGCTATAGCTGCATATCTTGACTACGACATCTGGCAGATGGACGTCAAGACGGCTTTCCTCAATGGATACCTCGAGGAGGATATCTACATGGAGCAGTCCCAGGGCTTCATGACTGAGGATGGCAAAGTATGCAAGCTGAAGAAATCCATCTATGGGCTCAAGCAAGCTTCTCGTAGCTGGAACATCAGATTTGACGAAACAATAAAGAGTTATGATTTTGTGCAGAATCCTGATGAACCTTGTGTGTACAAGAAGCTTAGTGGGAGCGCCATTGTGTTCATCGTGCTTTATGTAGATGACATCCTTATCATTGGGAATGATACAGGGATGATGACCAGTGTGAAACTTTGGTTGTCCCATACCTTTGAGATGAAAGATCTTGGAGAAGCCTCTTACATCTTGGGTCTGAAGCTGTTCAGAAACCGAGAGAAGAGGATATTGGGATTGTCACAACAAGGATACATTAAGAAGATTCTTGAACGATTCCGTATGGATAGTTCCAAGAAAGGATTCTTACCCTTGAGACATGGTATCCACCTGTCTAAAGGAATGGCTCCTCAAACTGTTGAGGAAAAGAAGGCCATGGCTGGATGTCCTTATGCATCAGCCGTAGGAAGCTTAATGTATGCCATGATGTGTACTAGGCCAGATATCTGCCATGCAGTGGGACTGGTAAGTCGTTACCAATCCTGCTATGGAGAACAACACTGGAATGCAGTAAAGAACATATTCAAATATCTAAGACGGACGCAAGATTACATCTTGGTCTATGTAGATGGTGATCTCCAAGTCTTGGGATATACAGATTCTGACTTCCAATCGGATATTGATGATCAAAAGTCGACATCAGGGTTTGTGTTCCTGTTGAATGGTGGTGCTGTGAGCTGGAGAAGCAAGAAGCAGGACACTACAGCAGATTCAACAACAGAAGCCGAATACATTGCCGCATCGGATGCTGCAAAGGAGGCGGTGTGGTTGCGCAAGTTCGTCCAGGAGCTTGGCGTAGTTTCCTCTGATACTCCCATCCCGCTACTCTGTGATAACACGGGAGCCATTGCCCAGGCGAAGGAACCCAGATGGCATCAGAAGAGCAAGCACGTAGAAAGGAAATACCACAACATTCGGGAGATTCAAAAGCGTGGTGACATCATCATCACCAAGGTGGCCTCCGCCGACAACGTTGCTGATCCTCTTACCAAACCTCTGACACAGAAGGTTTTTGACCAGCATGTAATGAGTATGGGTTTAAGGCTTGTTCCTGAATGGTTCTGAGGGCTAGTGGGAGATTGTTAGCAATGTGAGCCCGAGGCAAACCATTCCTACAATAAATGTTATTGTAATAGATGATTTATCAATAAAAGTTATTGATTTTGTTACACTCCCTTTCTGATATTGAATGAATGAATGCACTATAAGGTCCCTCTGTACAATAAGGGTTATGTACCATGGCCAACTTGATAATCATACAGCTGTTGATTCAATGATTGAATCATAGAGGCTGATGCTTGGATGAATATCCAAGGAGTTAGATAGAGGACTCATCAAGCATCATCAATGATTAACAAGTAGTGATCTCCAGTCTGAGTGGGAGATGGCAATCCCATCTCAGTAGACTGATATCTGATCGACCTCTTGATGCAGGTCCTCTGCATAGGAATATTGATTCAGAGGTATCAGATTAGTTGAGTCAATGAGTTGACTTAACGAGATCGAGATAACCAAAGACCTATGATGAATACTGTCACATCACAGGCAAACATCCTCTGACCAGAGACATATATATTACTATATGTCTAAGCATGTACATTTGGCAGACCAATAGGTTGATGACCTAATCAAGGTCTAAACACCGGCGAGCTGGTGTGCATGTAAGGGCATATGAGTAATATGATCTCTCAAAGGGATCATACAGGTTCACTTGTGAACCGGGAGACATGAGCTCACTCATGAGGTATTGGGATTGACCAAATTCCATGCATGGTCATCATGCTTTAGAAGCATGATATGAATTTGAAGGTAAGATATATGCTTTGTGAAAGCATATGATCTGTACCATATCCCAAGGACCAAGATTGAGAAACTTAATGATCAGACTATGAAGATGACAGAGTAAAAGTGATCTTTATCTTTATGATGATCATGAGTCTTCCAATATGCAGGATGTGCAGGTATTGGGAATACCTGAAGGGTGATTTGATCATAAATGATTGTATAACCATGACGCTTCCATTCCAAGGGAGTGATGAAACAGGTCTGGATTTTAGTGACTCCTCTCATCAGAGAAGTGATCTAATCTTAGTCCATTTACTGGACATTGATCTGAATGAGATTCAGATGCAATGAGAAGATTAGGTATACGGTCTTGATTTAATCAAGCATCTATGAGAGGTCCATGGGATCTGGATTTGAGATGTGATCTCAATATCCAAGTCACTATACGTGGAACAATACAATCACCATGTCCTTATCTCCAAGTATCTGAGGAGAAATAGCATTGCTCTTAAATGGTTTAAGAACAATTCCATAAGATCTAAGCAAAGAGAAGTTGATAATTAAATGTGATTTAATTATCATGATGTATGAGAAATTATCCAATATAATTAAATGTGATTTAATTATTATGGATAAGAATAATGTGGATAGTAATATCCAATTATTCATAATATATTATAAATGTGATTTATAATGTATTAGAGAGAGTTAAATATAATTTATATTAGTAGATTAATTATTAATGTGTATTGGATACACATTGTTTAATTAATTGAAAATGTAAATTACATTTTGTTTTGGGTTGTGAATTTGATTCACAATATTCCAATGTCAAGATTGCAATATTCCCAAAATTGATTGAGAATTATTTTTGGTGAATTAAAATACCAACAAATTGTTGTTGGAAATTGAGTAGAGAGAAAATCAAGGAGATTGCCCCTCCCCTTTTGGAAAGGAGGGGGCGGCACCAATTCCTTGAGGGAATTGGTGGCCGTCCCCCCCTTCCAAAGAGGAAGGTGTATCCCCCTTATTTTCTCTCTCTCTATTTGTGTGGTTTAATTTGGTATTATATTTATTTGATTTATCAAATATATTTAATCAAAATTAAATCACAAGTTGTTGGCTTTTACCAACAACAATCTTGACCATTGGATTGTCATAAATCAATCTCATCCATTGAATTTATATGACACATGGATTGAGATCCATGGATCCCAAAACCCCATAAATAGAGAGGCATTTTTGGCTCTCTCTTTACACATGCTATTGTAGCAAAACTCTCTCTCTCTCTCTTTCTCTCATACTCGACAGCCCTCTCTCCCCCTTCTTCTTGGTGGCCGTCCACCTTGGTGGAGAGAATCGTCGTCGCCTGCGCCTTTGTGTTACCGCTTCGACACTCTGCGGTTCTTCATCTACTTCGAGTGCTTTGCCTACGAAGGAGACGTTCGATCTCGTGCGACGAGATCAGGAGCAACTGTGCTTGGATCAACTTCTTGGATTGCGAGGACACCGTGGTTCTTCCCCGCGCTCGAAAGCGATCTCTCCGACGATCGGACTTGAGACAGGAGGTCTCTTCTCTTAGAGACTCGATCAACCACGCTTCAAGAGGTATTGAATTATACTTGTTGTGGTTATAGATGTAACGATCCGAGAATGGTTCTTAGATCATGTGGTTTCATCGAATAAAATTTTTAAATTCCGCTGCACCGAGCAACTAGTATGACTAGTCGTTCTTCGTTGTATCCGATACGACGCTCACGCTTCCGTGATGCGCTTGAGGATCTCTCCATATCCTTCATGATCTATGTCTTCAGGTCACTCAAAGTCCGATCCAACTCCGGTTAACCTTGTCTAGGCCCTGAAACGTCTTCTTCTATATAATCTCCTTGCTATCCAACTTCTGGCTAATGATGCCCATGTCCATAGCTGATGACTCTGTTAATGCTGCGGTTATAGAAGATGAAGATAGATCTGCCTCAATGCGTACAACTCTTTCATGAGATAATGCATGGTGGGAGGCTTCCATTAGTGTAGACACTAGCCTTAGTCATCGCATTATAGTTTTCTGCCATCTCCTCTTATATGGCCCACACTTGGCTCTTATCCTTGGAAAAATAGGACCCTTTGAAAGAGGCAATGACTAACCCATACAACTCATGTCTCAACCCACAAAAGAAACTCTGGACTAAATTGGGTTTTATGATGTCATGATGTGGACATCTATCAATCAGCTCTCTAAATCCATCCCAAGCCTCATGGAAATGTTCATTTGGGATCATGGTGAAATTGTTGATCATATCTCGTGCTCCATTTGTCCAACCGAGTCGATAGTACTTATTTAGATACTCAGTTCTCAAATGCTCCCATGTGGTGACAACCCATTCCTAGTTTTTCAGCCTGTGGGCTCCTCTGTCATACAAGGAAATGGGAAGGCTATCAGCTTGATCATGTCCTCGTCCACAAATCTATGATGGACTGTGCTGCAGATCATCTCAAACTCCTAGAGATGTAGATGGAGCTCCTTAGTGGCGTGCCCATGGAACTTGGGCAACAATTGAATCTTCTAGGTTTGTAGCATAAAATCGTCGAGAATGGCTGGCAACTGAATCCACCTATGAGTGAGAGTTGCACAAGGGTTGTGCAATGCTCTCGGGCCTCTTCATAGAATATGTCATCCACTCGGTCCTCATGTCTAAGAATCTCTCCACCACCGAGTCTGTCATCTCTCGCATCTGCTCGCCCATCTCTCATCTGAGTTAAATCCAACCACACCTCAGTCATGAGCAACCCATGGTCTCGTATCCGTCACTGCATCACCTCTAGGGATGCCAGGAGGGTGTTGTTGATTGTCGCCTGATCAAACACATCGTGAATATCTGGTTTCTCATCATCTCTTTGCACTTGGGCCATCTTGTCATACTTTGAAAAGAAATGAGCGGATCATAGGTGTGACCAAGTCTACAAATATCTGCTCTAACTAATCTGGTTGTTGCACCTCAGGTGATGGGTGAGGAAGGTTGAACATAAAGGAGGTGGAATACTCATGTTCCGAGAGCGGGTCTGAGCTCTCAAGAACCTCCCTAGATGGATGGGTAAGTGTGTTGTAAAGCGGTGACACCAAATGTATCCTAGGAGACCACATGCCCATCATCGTTATGTGGGGATTAATGAAGATTAGATATGGACTGAAAATAATGACGAGAAATCAAATCCCAAATTTATTAACTCAACGCGATGATGATCGTGAAAGCTCGATCGTTAATCTTTTCTATTTTAGAATATGGTGATAATGCAATCTAAGAAAAAGGTTAGCAAGTTGTTAGGAGCTCATACTTCCCCAAAGATTGGCCGGAATACTTACGACTAGTTGTACCTACTTCCAGCTAGTATAGGTGTAAGTAGGGACCATAAAACAACTATATGTTACTCAAGGACGGAGCCCTATGTAGTGCCCTTTAAACCACCCACTATGTTAAGTAAATACAGACCATTGACCGGCTACCCACATTCTCTCACTAAAAAGTGGCTAATCATTTTTTTAGAATCAGTAGTCTAAGAGAGAATCCAGGCATGGCTCTATCTGAGTGTTCGTCGCTCGCTCACTCTGCATGTAAATTCATTCAATGAGGGGGTTACTCTCCCCAAAATGATGAATGGGGTCATTTTATTGTTTTTAGGGTCGAGTTTTTTAGCAGCGCTGAAATTATTTGGTATTCACTTTTCTTGTCATTTTTTAATAAAGATACATGTAACAATATCTCCAATTTCCTTTTATTCTTAATTCCAATAAAACATGGGGAGGAAGACGGAAAAGACAATGCGTAATGAAATCAATGATGCATGCAAGAGATTGAAGGTATACCTTTCTCCAGCAGACTATATGGAATATGATCCGTGCATAAATTTAAAGATAGAAAATAAACTACATCTATGATGCACGAAGAAATCGCCCTAAATAATAACTTCTATTATTGGAAGAACGAGCTGCTAACTTTTCAAAAGTGAGACCAAGGTCCGATCTTCGACGCTACTAGGTGCCCGCCACAATGGGTCTTGCTAGCATTGTACGTGACATGTCTCAGCGAGCGATCTCAAGTCCCAATAAATAACAATTTATTTGACTAAGTACAATCGATTTTATAGGAATAGGTATTCTTTTAGGTTTTGGACCTAATCACTACCTAGATCAACCAAATAAAAGCCAAAATTTTGGGACTCACATATAGAAAACAAATTAAATTTAAGGTGGTAAAAACAACAAAGAAAAACCTGGTGAGGTCCCCCGAGTGCAATGACACTCGACGAAACAAACCCTGAATAAAAGTGTCCAATGTTTCTTAGAATTATTAAAAGTTCAAGTGGAATAAAATATGAAAAACAAAAACTATTATAAGGCAGTCTCCTGCTCCACCTAAGTTGCTCTTGTGTGCTGGTCAGTATACAACGTTCGGCCTCTACCTCGCTCGGGTGTGTCGGCTCTCCTAAATTACCTCCCTCGCTCTGCTGGCCCTCGCACCAAAGAGTCTACGCACCCAAGCGAGGTGGAGGTCGGACGTTGTATACCGAGTGACATGCGAGAGCAGCTTAGATGGAGTAGGAGACTGCCTTATAATATATTTTTTCATATTTTATTCCATTTTAACTTTTAATAACTCTACAGAACATTGGGCACTTTTATTCAGGGTTTGTTTCATCGAGTGTTGTTGCACTCGCGGGACCTCACGAGGTTTTTCTTCGTTGTTTTTACCGCCTTTAAATTATTTTGTTTTCTATGTGTGAGGCCCAAAATTTTGGCTTTTATTTGGTTGAGGGGTCCTTACAGCGAGGGAGGAAATTTTGAAGTGTTAAACAAAATGAACGAATGATATAGACAACATGAATATACAAAGAAGCAGAAAGAAGTGTAACTCATGTATGAGGTGCATAAGATGAGAGTAAAAGAACATGTGTCATACAAAATGGATAGGGATAACATCAACAATTAGGGGATCATGATCTAGAAAGGGCTTCAAGCGCTGACTGTAGACTCGAAAGTTGGACTCAGAAGACAACTCGAATATATCAATTCTATCGTTGTCAGGCACCTTTCTGACCAAATATGGACCTTTCCATTTGCATTGTAATTTTGATAGATATAATCTCAGTCTAGAATCAAACAACCATACTCTCTTATCAGGCTCAAACTGCTTATGGCTGATATGTGAATCATGCCATATCTTCACTCTATCCTTATATAGTAGGTTACTTAAAAAGTTGGTATGTCTAAGCTCCTCTGGGGCTGCCAACTCTACTCTGCTCTCAAATCCTACACTTTTATAATCTAATAATATCTCAGTGATAGCCATAATGACTTGTGCTTAATCCCAACAGCTACGTGGCATGGCTTACCATAAACGAGTCGAAATGGAGATGTACCCAAAGGTGTCTTGAAGTATGTCCCATAGACCCACAAGATAGAGTCCAAAAGTTGTGACCAATCCTTTCGGTCTGGGAAGAAAAGCTTCTGCAATATAGTCTTGATCTCTCGGTTCGAAACCTCAGTAAGACCATTCGTCTGTGTATAATATGGAGTGGAAACTCTATGGTCTTAGTTGAACTCGTTAGAAAGTGACCTTACCTTGGCATTGATAAAATGAGTCCCCCCATCAGAAATCAAAACTTTAGGAACCCCGAACCTTGATATGATATTCTTACTCAAGAATATGCAAACGGTCCTCACATTAGCAGCTCGGGCGGAGATGGCCTCAACCCAGCAACTCCCATAATCCACAACTAACAAAATGTACGTGAATCCTTGACTCTTAGGAAATGGGCCCATAAAATTGATGCCCCATGTATCAAAAACCTCACATTAATGAATGGGTTGCACCGACATCATGTCTCTATGACCACAATTGCCCATCCTCTGACAGTAGTACATTGCTTCATGAATTCATCTGAAACCTTAAAGATTGTTGGCCACCAAAGGATGGATTGGAGAAACTTTTGTGTTGTCCATCTCCAGAGTGATGTCCTCCTGCCTCAAGCTTGTGGCAATAGGTGAGGACGCTATGGTGCTCCTCCTGAGGAATACACTGATTCCAGACACTATCCCCCCTTTGTGATAAAGACAATGGTATGACTTGGCCTTTGCTAAGAAATTCTCAAGTCGCTGCCTCGTCCAACCTTGTGGAACTTTCATGGAAACAAGATAGTTCATAATGTCATCATACCATGGGAGAGAGGTGATAGCAGGAATTGCCTCGTCTAGGAATGTCTCGATGATAGGTGTTGTAGTCTTAGGATCATCAAGATGCTCTAATCGGGAGAGGTGATCCGCCACCACATTCTTGGCTCCAGGTTTATCCTTAATCTCAATATCAAACTCTTGGAATAGAAGGATCCATCTAGGCAAGCTTTCCTTGGCATCCTTCTTAGCCATTAAGTATTGGATGGCAGTGTCATATATATAAATAGTCACTCTATATCCGAGAATATAAGATCGAAACTTATCCAAAGCAAGGACAATGGCTAGCATCACCTTTATTGTAACAGTATAATTCCGTTGGGCGGAATCCAAAGTATGGCTAGTGTAGTGTATGGAAAAAGGTAATCCATCCCTCCTTTGTCCTAGCACAACACCTATGGCAAAATTAGAAGCGTCCATCAAGATCTCAAATGGGAGAGACCTATCATGTGGGTGAAGGAGAGGATCCTGCACAAACAAATCCTTGAGAGTCTCGAATGACGAAAGACACTTATCATCTACAATGAACTCAGTGTCTTTTGTGATAAGATCAATAAGTAGTTGGGCAATACGACTGAAGTCCTGAATGAACCGTCGGTAGAAACCGACATGCCCCAACTGCAATTGATTAAAATTAGACAGTGGATTGAGTTTCTTGATGATATCCACCTCGGTTCGGTTGACCCCCATGTTTCTGTTGGAGAAGATATGACCAAGACCGTTCCTTGAGTCATCATAAAATGACTCTTCTCCCAATATAGAAAAAGGTTGACCTCAATGCATTGCTGAAGAACTCAGTCTAGGAAAGCAAAACAAGCATCAAACCCATCACCAAAGGTCGAAAAATCATCCATAAAGACCTCTAAACAGTCACCCACTATGTCCGAGAATATGGAAAGCATACACCTTTGCAATGTAGATGGGGCATTACATAAGCCAAAGGGCATTCATGTAAAAAAAGATGTCCTAAATGGACAGGTGAATGTCGTCTTATCCTTGTCTTCGGGAACAATGGCCACCTGATTATACCTTGAGTACCAATCAAGAAAGCAATAATGACTCATCCCAGCTAATCCCTCTATAATCTGATCAATGAATGCTAGCATGAAATGATCCTTCTTGGTGGACTAATTCAATCGTTTGTAGTCCGCACAAACCATCCAAGATGTGGGTACACAGGTAGCAATCTCCTCTCCATACTCACTCACAACTACAGTGCTACCCATCTTCTTGGGTACCACTTGTAATGGACTAACCCACTTGGAGTCAGAGATGTAGAGGATAAAATTGATGCTCCACCACTTAGATATTTCCTTCATGACCACATCTCAATGATTCGGGTTCATCCTACACTAGAACTCATGCGAAGTCTTAGAATCATCCTCGAGATAGATGTGGTTGGAGCATAGGGTCGGACTTATCCACTGGAGATCTACTACTGACCAACCAATTGCATTGTAGTTTGTCTCAATAACCTCCATAAAATGAGATTCTTGGTCATCATTCAAATCCATTAAGATAGTGACTGGAAACAATTTTGGCTCATCCGCAAGGAATCTATACTTCACGCTCTACGGTAAGGTGTTCAATTCTGGGCATGTCGGAGATGGCGAATCTGGCCTCTGAAATGTCTGAGTGATGGCTACAGGGTCTTAATGGGAGAACTCTCATTGCTCAACTAAATTCAATGAAAATGGCCTTATTGGTATCTCTATCAACTACACGGGCTCTATCTCTATCCGGGTTGTAGGCTCTGTAAACATCAAACACGGAAAATACTCATCAAAATCCTGCTAATCAAAATCTATCTCTGAGTTTGAGAGATCCGAATTGGAATGACCAGAAACAAAATCTGCTCCGCTAACCAAATCAAAATAATCAACATATAAAGTATCATGTGCCACAAGTGAGCTCTCCAAACTCTCCTTAGCTGGCATGTGTGAATTTGTGGACTCTAAAGGTGTGACAAGAGCTCATGCAATCAGATCTGCCCAAACTGCCTCATAGTCTGTAGGCACAAAATCAAACTCGTGGTGGATGTCTGGATCTGAATTTGTCATGTATTCCAATACCTTCTCTAAGCTAGCTAAATCTCTGGCTCTCATCTCCTCAATTGTCTATATTTGTATACGCTCGCCCACGATGCGAAAGTATACCTTCCACTATCTTGATCGGACACTTCCTTTGTTGTTGCCAAGAAAGGTCGATATAATATGATGTAAGTATCAGTCATGCATTCAGGGATCTCAATGTCCATAACACTGAAGTCCATGGGGAATTTCAGGTCAGAATGGTGACGACAACGTCCTTTAGTAACCCCTCCAGTCTCTTGACAGATTTTTCGGCAAACTGAAGTACTGTCCAACTCTGTCAAAGGGGGTCAAACTCATAGCAGTCAAGTAAGGCCACCTGAAGTAGGTTAATCAATACACTATCTAATAAAGTACGATCGAACCGTTGCTCATGAATGTGGCATCTGACATATGAAGCCCCTGCATCTGGTCTCTTGGCTGGTCAAAGGTTCTGGATGGAGAAGCACGTTGTGTGGGTAAGCAAATGGATCTATGCACTGTGGTTGCGCCTCTTCTTCCAATGGACAGTGTTCTTCTCCCTAAGGTTCTTCTAGAAGAGAGGGATGTGCTCTAATGTCTCCTGAAGAGTTAGCTGAATTTGAAATATGTCTACTATCAGCTCGTTGAACTCTAGTTGTCTCTTTTTAGGATTTCTATTTTTTTGGTCATTCCCGAAGAAGGGTGCTTGAGGGAAGGGAATAGAGGGACCCTCCTCAGGATCTAGAGGGTCTAAAGTAGGAAAAGATCTTTGAGCATGCAAATGACTAGAGTCCATATAATAGTCATCAATCACAACAGATAGACCAGGTGAAGATATAGAAACCTTTCCTTTATTCATATTTTTGTTTTTCAAAGTTTTGCCATTTTTTTGTATTTTTCTATGAAAATCATCCTCAGTTATATGAGTAGTAGTCAAAACAACTAGAGTTTCTTAACATAGACTATTTGTGGCATCAGCACCATCGACAACATCTGAAGTTGCGACATCATTACCGTGCTCTGGGCCATCATATGGAATAATAGTAGCATTACCACCACTATATGCAGCATCTAGAGAAGGGACAACATCAGCACCATCGACTAAATCATCCTCAATATGGGTGGCATCAGTACCACTATAAATATCAACATCAGCATCACTAGCATCGCTCTCTCACTCATATATCGCTTGGGAGTCTGCACCTTGATGTTTCTTAGATGAGTCGCCAATGGATGGCTTCCAACCGCTCTTAAGTGTCACAAAATCAATATCAAATAAAAAATGCATGTATGCAAGAAACTCACTAGGAGTGTCAGACACTATAGACTATACGTGCTCAGACTTTCTCTTTAGATTATTCGGGTTGGGCTCTATCTGTGCTGGTATGGTAGCCTTGCCCTTGATGATCTTTGTCATCTCCTATCTGAACTCATACACCTCTCGCTTGATAGTGGCATGTTGCTCTGTAAGCATACAGGTGAGATCCTCTAACGTTGGGTTCTCATACGAGGATGCATGAGAACCGGATGGGTTACCTCTCTAAAAGTGATGAGGCTTGCCATACTGTTGCTGGTGGTAAGAGTGAGGAGGAGGCTGGTGAAACTAAGAATGAGGATGTTGATGCCTCTATTGTTGACCATGGTACCGGGGTCGAGGAATGGTGTGTTGGGACTACTAGGGCTACTACTGCTGCGTACCCTACCCTTACTATACCGGAGGCTGCTACTGGGACTGAGCACCTCTAGTGGACCATCTAAAATGTGGGTGATCATGACGAATGTCGGGTTGCGACAACTAGTAGCCATACCAAATCCCATAGACTTCCATCAACGCCTCTGTCTGCATGTGCGAAGGTGGGGAAAGGGACGCTAATGGCTGATCACTCTGATATACCACCATCTGTGTATTTGGTGTAATTGGTGGTGGATAATGTTACTGGGGGCTGTCTGAATGTGCTCCACCTCAATATGGTAAACATGTCTATAGAGGCCAACGATTGTGACGATCGACTCCCTAATCAGCATGTGACTGATACTGTAGCGTAGAAGTCGTCTGTGCCTCTTGGAGGCACATGATCTGTGTCTTGAGGTCACTCAAACTCTTGTCCAACTCGTTAATCTGGTTGAGCTTGTCTAGGCCCTGACACGTCTTCTTCTCTATAATCTCCTTGCTATCCAACTTCTGGCTAATGATGCCCATGTACGTAGCTGATGACTTTGTTAATGCTACGTCTGTAGAAATGAAGATAGACATGCCTCAATGTGTGCGACTATGTCATGAGATAATACCTGGGGGGAGGCTTCCCATTAATGTAGACACTAGCCAAGGTCATCGCATTATAGTTTTCAGCCATCTCCTCTTATATGGCCAAGACATGGCTCTCATCCTTGGAAAAATAGGACCCTCCAAAAGAGGCAATGACTAGCCCCTGCAGATCATGTGTCAAACCACAAAAGAAACTAAATTGGGTTTGATGATGTCATGATGTGGACATCTGTCAATGAGATCTCTAAATCGATCCCAAGCCTCGTGGAAATGTTCATTTGGGATCATGGTGAAATTGCTTATCATAGCTCGTGCTGCATTTGTCCAACCGAGTCGATAGTACTTATTTAGGTACATGGTCCTCAAATGCTCCCAAGTGATGACAACCCTCTCCTAGTTCTTCAGCCAGTGGGTTGCTCTATCATCCAAGGAAATGGGAAGGCTATCAGCTTGATCATGTCCTCGTCCACAAATCTGTGATAGATTGTGTTGCAGATCATCTCAAACTTCTGGAGATGTAGATGGGGCTCCTTAGTGGCGAGCCCATGGAACTTGGGTAACAATTGAATTTTCTGGGGTCGTAGCTCAAAATTAGCGAGAATGGCTGGAAACTGAATCCACTTATGAGTGAGAGTTGCACCAGGGTTATGCAATGCCCTCATGGCGCGCAAGGGTCTCTATGGATCTCGGGCCTCCTCCTATCATCTGTCATCTGCTCGGTCCTCATGTCTAGGAATCTCTCCACCACCGGGTCTATCATATCTCGCATTTGCTCGCCCATCTCTCATCTGAGGCAAATCCCGCCACACCTCAGTCATGAGCAACCCATGGTCTCGTATTTGTTTTTGCATCGCCTGTAGGGATGCTAGGAAGTTGTTTTTTTTAGTTGATCGTCGCATGGTCAAATACATCGTTAATATCTGGATGTTTATCATCTCTCTGCTCTTGGGCCATCTTGTTAGACTCTGAAAAGGAATGAGAGGACCTTAGGTGTGATCAAGTCTACAAATATTTGCTCTAACTGATATGGTTGGTGTACCTCAAGTGATGGGTGAGGAAGGTCGAAGAAAAAGGAGGTGGAATACTTAGGTTCCGATAGCAGGTCTGAGCTCTCAGGATCGTCTCTAGATGGATGGGTAGGTGTGCTATGAAGTAGTGCCACCAAAGGTAGCCTAAGAGACCACCTTCCCGTCATCGTGATGTGGGGATTAATGAAGATTAGATCTGGACTGAAAGTAATGATGATAAATCAAGCCCCCAATTCATCAACTCAACGCAATGATGACAGTGAAAGCTCGGTCGTTAATCTTTTCTGGTTTAGAGTTTGGTGATAATGCAATCTAAGGAAAGGGTTAGCGAGCTGTTAGGTGCCCGTATTTCCCCGAAGATTGGCTTGAATTCTTACGACTAGTTGCACCTGCATCCAGCCAGTATAGGTTTAAGTACAGACCATAAAACAAATACTTGTTACTTAAGGAAGGAGCCTTACGCGCTGCCCTTTAAACCACCCACTCTGCTATGAAAATATGAACCGTTAACAGGCTACCCGTATTCCCTCACTGAAAAGTTGCTAATCATTTTTATAGAATCAGTAGTCTAAAAGAGAATCTAGGCATGTTTCTATCCTAGTATTCGTCCCTCGCTCACTCTGCAAGTAAATTCAATCAATGAGGGGGTTACTCTCCCCAAAATGATGAATGTGACCTTTTTGTTGTTTTTATGGTCGAGTTTTTTTAGCAATACCGAAATTATTTGGTTATCACTTTTTTGTCATTTTTCAATGAAGATACATCTAACAAATTTTCCAATTTCCTTTTATTCTTAAGTCCAATAAAACATGGGGAGGAAGACGGAAAAGCTGATGCATGATGAAATCAATGATGCATGCAAGAGATAGAAGGCGTACCTTGCTCTAGTAGTCTATATACAATATGATCCATGCATAAATTTAAAGATAGAAAATAAACTATCTATATGATAGAAAATAAGCTACCTATATGATGCATGAAGAAATCACCCTAAACAATAACTTTTATTATGGGAAGAACAAGTTGCTAACTTTCCAGAAGTGAGACCAAGTTTCAGTCTTCGATGCCACTCGGTGCCCGCCACAACGGGTCTTGCCAGAGTTGTATGTGACCTGTCTCAGTGACTGGTCTCAAGTCCATATAGATAACAATTTATTTGACTTAGTCCAATCGATTTTATAGGAACATATATTCTTTTAGGTTTTTGGACCTAATCACTGCCTAGATCAACCAAATAAAAGCCAATATTTTGGGACTCACACAAAGAAAAAATAAACTAAAGGCCGTAAAAATAACGAAGAAAACCTAGTGAGGTCGCCAGAGTGAAACGACATCCGACAAAACAGTCCCTGAATAAAAGTGTCCAACATCTCTTAGTGTTATTAAAAGTTCAAATGCAATAAAATAAGAAAAACAAAATCTATTCTAAGGCACACTCCTGCTCCACCTATGCTGCTCTCGTGTGCCGGTAAGTATACAACATCTGGCCTCCACCTCGCTCGGGTGCATCGGCTCTCCTAAATTGCCCCCCTCGCTCTACCTCGCACCAACGAGTTGACGAATGATGTCACTTGTGGTGATCTACCGCTCCTGAAATGAGTAGAGTCGATGACTCTCGAGTTTTCTACGATCCCCTTGAAGATGGTCCAGATAGACTCGGCATCCCGATTTAGATAGTTGCCACCACATGCGGCACTCAGAAGCCCTTATATATTCGGTTGAAGTCCTCCAAAATAATTCTAAACAATCACTTTCAGTGGAATCTCATGATGAGGACATTTCTCGGTAAGATAGTTCGATCGATGCCACGCCTCGTGGAACGATTCATTCAGCAACTGAGTAAAGTTTAAGATCTGACTCCTCATCTTCTTCATCCGTCTAAGAGGAAAAAAATTATTCAAGAATGTGGACTTCAGGTCAGTCCATGTAGAAATCTCTCTCCTCAATGATTGAGCCAGTAAAGCGCCTTATCTACTAAGGCGGAGGGGAAGGCTTTGAGGCGAACTGTCTCCTATGTAACTCCAAGGTAATTAATCGTACCACATATCATCTCAAATTGCTGCAAAAAGGTAAACGGCTCCTCTGTGGTATTCCCGTAAAACTTGGGAAGCAATGATATGAAAGACGGACGTAACTCGTATGGCCCATGATTCGGTGGTAACCGAATCCAATGATGTAGAGTTCTAGCACCAGGGTCATACTCATCTCTAAGTATCGCTGGAACCATGGCGGGTGGCAGTGGGTTCTCGGTTCTTGCTCTGAATGCAGCGATCTCAGCTCGTAACTCATTCTGCACTCTGAATTGGTCTTGAATCTAGATATTCATCTGCTATAAAGTATCATGAAACGTGATTGTGATATCTGCGACCGAATCTGGTCTTCCATTAGCATGTGTCTCTCCAGTATGTCAGTCCTCCCCAGCTCTGTCCTGGACTGGTCCCTTCCCACAAGCCATTTCCTTAGAGTCTTCTGGGAAGGAAAAAGTCTAGTAAGAACTCAGTGAAAAAAGGGACGGAGAAAGCAATGATAAATTGAGGTGGGGGTCTACCTCAAAATATGGGCTAGGAGGTGAGGGAGTCTGGATCTGAATCTCCTCGGGATCAGAAGGAACCGACTCGAGAAGAGGGTCATCTCAAGTCTGTGAAGACGTTCGACGGATGGTGAAAGATAGAGAGCTCACGGAGTCTGAGCAAAATAGTCGTTGAGTCATCATCTTCAAAATAAAGCGAATAATCGAGAGAGTACGATATCAAATCAAGAGAATGGGAGAAGGCGTATAAGATGCGGTAACATATGTCTCACAAGCAAACACAAAGCATTCCCTGTATTCACCAACACAACCCGATGATGACTGTAAGAGTTCGATCATTTTTCTTGTTCATTTTCGGGTTACTTTGGCATACAAGTATTTTCACAAATAATCGTGAGTTGATAGGTGCTCAATGTTTCTCAAAACACTATCCTGGGTCCTTACAGAAAATCGTTTATTCTCAGCCAGTATGGGGGTATGTACGGATCATTTCCGGCTACCTATGTTACTTGAGGATGTAGCCATACACAATGTCCTCTAAACTCCCCACTCTGCTAAGTAAACTCGGACCATTGCTGGCTACCCGAGAGTACCCACTGAAGAACAACGATTAGGTGTATGGACTAATTAGTATTCCTAAGGAGTGTTAGCAATGTGAGCCCGAGGTGAACCATTCCTACAATAAATGTTATTGTAATAAATGATTTATCAATAGAAGTTATTGATTATGTTTCACTCCCTTTCTGAAATTGATTGAATGAATGCACTATAAGGTCCCTCTGTACAATAAAGTTTATGTACCATGGCCAACTTGATAATCATACATATGTTGATTCATTGATTAATCATAGAGGCTGATGCTTGGATGAATATCTAAGGAGTTAGATAGAGGACTCATCAAGTATCATCAAATGATTATCAAGTGATTATCTCCAGCGGGAGTAGGAGATGGCAATCCATTCTCATAAGGCTGATATCTGATCGACCTCTTGATGCAGGTCCTCTGCATGGGAGTAGTGATTCGGAGGTGTCAGATTAGTTGAGTCAATGGGTTGACTTAATGAGATCGAGATAACCAAAGACCTATGTTGAATACTGTCACATCATAGGCAAACATCCTCTGACCAGAGACAGATGTATTGCTATACGTCTGAATGTGTACATTTGGCAGACCATTAGATTGATGACCTAACCAAGGTCTATATACTGGCATGATGGTGTGCATGTAAGGACATATGAGCAATACAATCTCTCAAAGGGATTATACAGGTTCACTTGTGGACCGGGAGACATGAGCTCACTCATGAGGTATTGGGACTAATCAAATTCCATGCATGGTCGTCATGCTTTGGAAGTATGACATGAATTTGAAGGTAAGATGTAGGCTTTGTGAAAGCATATGATCTGTACCAAATCCCAAGTACCAAGATTGAGAAACTTAGTTATCAAACCATGAAGATGACAATATAAAGTGATCTATATCTTCAGGATGATCATAAGTCTTCCAGTATGCAGGATGTATAGGTATTGGGAATACCTGAGGGTGATTTGATCATAAACGATTGTATAACCATGACGCTTCCATTCCGAGGGAGTGATGAAACAAGTCTGGATTTTAGCGACTCCTCTCAATAGAGAAGTAACCTAATCTTGGTCCATGTATTGGACATTGATCAGAATAAAATTCAGATGCAATGAGAAAATTTGGTTTACGGCCTTGATTTAATAAAGCATCTATGAGAGGTCCATGGGATCTGGATTTGAGATGTGATCTCAATATCCAAGTTACTATACGTGGAACAATACAATCGCCCTATCCTTATTTCAAAGTATCTGAGGAGAAATCGCATTATTCTTGAAGGGTTCAACAATAATTCCATAGATCTAAGCATTGAGAAGTTGATAATTAAATGTGATTTAAATATCATGATGTATGTGGAATTATCCAATATAATTAAATGTGATTTAATTATTATGGTTAAGAATAATGTGGATAGCAATATCCAATTATTAATAATATATTATAACTGCGATTTATAATGTATTAGAGAGAGCTAATTATAATTTATATTTGTTGATTAATTATTAATGTGTATTGGATACACATTGTTTAATTAGTTGAAAATGTAAATTATATTTTGTTTTGGGTTGTGAATGTGATTCACAATTTTCCAATGGCAAGATTGCAATATTCTCAAAATTAGTTATGAATTATTTTGGAGAATAAATCACAACAAAAGTTGTTGAGATTAAATAAAGGAGAAATACATGGATATATGCAATCTCATGAAATCTTGTGAGATTGCCTCCACATGGTAATACGGGGACGGCTACCAAGTCCTACTTGGAATCGGTGGTCGTCCACCATGTTGACATGGGAGATGTAATCTCCATGTCATTGCTTCCTTATTTGATTTATTTAATTTTAGGATTGATGTATATTTGAGTTGTCAAATATATTTGATCTAAATTAAATCATAAGTTGTTGGTTTTTACCAACAACAATTTTGACCATTGGATTGACATAAATCAATGTCATCCATTGATTATATATGTCCCATGGATTGAGATCCTTGGATCCTAAAATCCTATAAATAGAGAGGCATACCATGCTCTCTTGTACATGCATTTGGAAGCACATCTCTCTCTCTCTCCACACACGCCAACTCTCTCTCCCTCTACTTGGTGGCCGTCCACCAAACCCTAGAGGAGATCATCGTCGTCGCCTATGCCACCGCGTCGCCGCTTCGACGTTCTTCGGTTCTTCGTCTTCTTGGTGTGCTACGCTCACGAAGAAGACATTCGATCTCGTACGACGAGATCAAGAGTTCGCCATGCTTGGATCATCTTGTTGGATTGCGAGGATCACACGACACATCCCCGCGCTCGCAAGCTACTTCTCCGACGATCGAACTTGAGACAGGAGGTCTCTTTTCGTAGGGACTTGATCAACCACGCTTCAAGAGGTATTGCATTATACTTTTTGTGGTTATAGATGAAACGATCCGAGAATCATTCTTTGATCGTGTGGTTTCATCGCATGAAAATTTTTTAAATTCTGCTGCACCGAACAACTAGTACGACTAGTCGTTCTTTGTCGTATTCGATATGACGCTCACGCTTCCGTGATGCACTTGAGGATTATTTCATATACTTCAAGGAGACCCAGACTTTGGTTCTATACTTAAGTTCCGTCCATCACTCACAACATCTAGAAATGTACCTGCAGTTGATGTATGGGGATTACTCACCCAAAGGAAATGATCCTTTGCTTTTTTTAGGTCACGATTTTATTTTCAGTTTTCTCCTTTTTTTGGATTTTTTCAGACAAGCTTCTAATGATAGTTTTGTTTTTATCTTTTTTACCTTAAAAACATGCACCTAGGTTGTGAGTTCTGGAACTAACTACGAAGATGCAAGCAGAAAGGAAAAAATCGAAATTGGAAAAAACCTAAGCAAGCACCTAGCCTCATGAAAACTTTAGAAAACTGACGATGCGAGAAAAACCATGGTGGATTCCCTGCTCCCCCGACTCCATGGCACTCGGTAAAGCAGACCCCAATAAAAAGGGAGGGGAGGTGCAAGTCAGCATGCCCATATGGGGCCCCTTTCTTAAAATTCAAAAACACATGCAAGTGCCCTTGGTTTTTTCTTTATTTACAAAAATATTACAAGAAAACGAAAAACCCTAACTAACTCTACCCTCTGCAACCAACCTGAGAGTGAAGGGGTCGGTCTCTGCACCTTCAACTTCTTTGGCTTTTGAGGAAGCTGATTGAACCTGCAGGCCCTGCAGAAATTAGTTAGAGAAAACAAACAAACAGAAAAAGCTGAAAAAAATAAATAAAAACCGAAAGAAATTCGAAGAAACACGAAAAGTCATAAAATTCGAAGAAAAGCCGTAAAATGAAAATCAATCGAAAATTGAAAAAGAAACAAAATTTGTAAAACCAAGATTATCAGGAAATTTCTAAATTATGTCAAAATCCAATGTAGAAATAATGCCTCCCAGGTAACGACAACATTTTGATAACTCGAATCCAACCCGCGGTTAATTAAAGATGGTGATCGGTGTAGAAGACCGTGAAGAAAGATTCAAGTTAATCAAGCAAAAATTCAACAAAATAGGAGAGCAGCATTTTCTTCTCTCTCCTATTTCGTTTACACTATATTATTTATCCAGGTAAGTATTCCTGGGTCGAACTTGAGGAGGAAGCATATTAAAACATTGGTTTTCGATGCAAGAAATAAATCTCAAAAACTTCACTTTATTTTTGGTTTGACAACAAACTTCAAGAAAAGACTCAAAACGTTCTCGACCTTATGAAAGTCAAATAGAATAAATGAAGCCATGAAAAATCGTGAAAAATGCCTAGCAATGTATCCTACGTAGTTATGAAGCTACCCTAAAAATTTGGGAAGAAAATACAAAAAATAAGAGTCCAAAATTCCAATACAAGGCAATGAAGAAGTACAAAGAAGAAAATATATGTTCTGTTACAGTTGGGTCCTCGGTAGGGACTTATTTGCAAAGAAAATAGTTTTATTTCATTTGGGTCCCTACGTGGGGACCTAAATGCGATTTCTGGAATTCTCTTGAGCGGAGTGAAGTTCCTGGAATGTTTCTAGTTTTAGTATGCAAATATTCTACCCATTCATCTTGGATGGCTCCGATTAGAAGATATTATATGATCTGAACCATAGAAAAGATCCATGTGTCGGTAGCCATTGCGGTCTAGTGTTCTTGATGTTCTTGACCTCCTTCCTATGGTTGACGATGAACCCCTCTTCTCTGAATTATCTCCAGCAGATGCGTGCTCGAATGGAACTCCTGCAAGGCTAGAGGGGTGACGCCTTCACCCCTCGAGCTCACCTGTGATGGGCTTGCTTCAAGGTGGAGGAAGATGGCGGTTGTATCCCTTTGAACATGGTGGACGGCTATGAACTCCAACTGGGGGTGGAAACTAGCTGATTGATGATCTTCTCAACAGATAGGCTCCAGGAAATGGAATGATTAGCTCTGATCATGATAAGAACTGCTAGAAACATTGTGTTGCTTGATTCTAGCTTGAATCGACCAATCAATTAAATGCTTGCAGATCTAAAATTATGAACTTCCAGAAAATATGATAACGGTAAAGATGGAGAGAAATACGGACAATTTTGAGTGGTTTTGGAATGAATCTAAAGGGAATGAATGGATACACGATTAAGAGGATGATAGATGACACTAATTATGTACTTAGTTGATCTAAGTGATACACGAATATCGAGAATTAAAAATGCAAAAGATGTAGGGAGTTCACATGGGAATGAGGTTGTCTGAACCTTGATGGTTTCTCGACGGGTGGTGTTCATCAAAGCTAAATGTGCACGATGGCACGATGCAAGGAGGAGATTTGCCTTGGAATGTCTCCTCCGACGTCCTCTCTTCCATGCAGGGCGGTCCTCAGGTGCTATGACCACCGGATTGTGGCGAAGCGAGGTGGAGAAGGTGGGGACTTGGCTAGTTAGTTTTTGGAAGCTTGATCTTATAAATGGTTAGTTTTTAGTGGAGATCTTAGGGTGGTTTTTATAGACGATGGGAGAGAGTTGTTGGAGGATCAATGGCCGACGTGAGAGAGGGTGGTTAGAGGAAGAAGATCAAGGGTGTATAATGGAGGAGGAGGTTAGGAATTAACATGTATAAAAAGGCAAAGATCGGAGGTTGGAACAAACAACCAGTCGGTCTTCTTGAAGAAGGTCCCAGGTGCTGACACGTGTCAGCACCTAGTTGGCAAGGTTGAGTAAATAGCTAAATAATAAAGGAGTAAATAAGGGAATTTTAATTAAGTTTAAAAATAAAAGTTTTAAATAATTAAATTATCTAAATTATCGTTTAATTAGTTTTAATAAATAAACATCATTTTACGAAATATAAATATTATATTATAAAATAAGTATAAATAATACTTAATAAATAGGTTTTGGATTTTTCATTTAATAAATTACTAAATAGTATATTAATTTTTTATTTTATTAATTGTAAGGTTAATATATAAAGTATGTATGGATTTTTGTGATTTTAATAAATTTATTTAGCTATATTAATAAGTAGGTATATAAGACATATAGTTCATTTATACATATAAATCAGGTTCTTTTGATTTACTTAAAATAATAAATAATCTCCAAAAATTATGAAATAAAATAGTGTTAAAATACAATATCAATAAAGTAATTAGAAATTATAAAATCATTAAAATAGTAGATAATGTGTTCTAAATAAAATAAATAGCCTAGAAACCCAACTGAGGATAGGTCCCAAAACCGACTTTTTGCAAACAAACTTTGATTCTAGTTAAACCACTTTTATTAATTATAAAATATTATTTTATGGACTTTAAAGGTGAGTAGAGTGAAATTGGAGTTCGTGTAAGAAAGTTATGATGTTCATACGTTTAGATTTTGAGAATTTACAAGTTGGATTTCTTGGCATTTATACAAGGTAATATTTTAAACTTATTTTTATATTTTTCTATATATTTTTCGAAATAATTTGGAAAAGAGTTTGGAGAAAAATATATTCATATGAATTAATTAAAAATCTTTAAAGCTTTGTTATTTATTGGATAATTAGTGAAGAGTGTATGAAGTGTGGAAATTAATTATTTTTATTTGTTTTCTTCCTTACCTCCCCCTATTTATTTATTTATCGATCAATCCATGTTGACTTGGTCTCGTGGATTAGGAGATAAATATATCTTTCAGCTATATTTATTTTTACAAGTCATATTGTATATATATTCATATCTACAATTTGCCTTCATTTTTATTTTCTTTATTTTAATTATTTTATTTATTTATTTGATTTTAATGCATAAAATTGCATTTTTATTCATAACTATGGTTTTGTTAAAAAGTGAAATTTAACAGATATTTACATGTATTTGTTAAGGGTTTTAAGATAAAATGCAGACAAAATGTTAATAAATCATGGATTCATCACCCCCCTATACTTAAACTTTGTTATGTCCTTAGCAAATACTTATTTGAAAAATAAGGGAAAAGAAAGAAAGTTAGAATGAATTTGTTTTCCTAAATCAATTCATGAGAATAGTTAAAGGACAGAGCTCAATCGGACCTAAAGCAAGTATTTTATCGGAGCCTTAACTAGGATTAGGATTTTAGCCTCAACAGCCCTCAAGTTCCACAAATCCTTGTTTAACTTCACCGGAACAACCAGTTCAGATCCACTCATTAATACCACAAACTCTATCAACCTTGAAATCAATATGTACGGTGTGTGAATTATTTTATCTCTTCTCGCTTTGAAAGAAGCGAAGAAACTGCCCATCCCAGCCATACACTCCTATTGGTTCCTCGTCCAGCTACTCTTTCCTTGGGGAGGGAGGTATTCCCTTCTAAGGTCAGTTCGTACTATGCCCACAATTTAATATATAGAGGAGTAGAAGAATGAGAAAAGAACTGGACTACGACCAGTGTAGACGCATCTCCTTGTGAAGCCCAGTCGATGTAGCTAAGTCTCCACTAAGATGTGCAGGCTTTTTGGTGGAAGCTCAGACCATTGTGGTCATAGTTGTATTTGGTGGATTATTCTTTGAATTGGCTTTGTAGTATTGCTTGCACTGCTTCATCTCTTTGTGGCTCGACGGATATAACATCTTTTCATTCCGTCTATTTTTTGAGGTCTCGGAAAAATTGTGTCAGCAGATACTTCCCTCATCCGAAGCGACTATCGCAACCCCAATCTCTCATGTCTTTAAACGTCAACGCAGCAAAGACAAGGATAGAAACACACTACCAAGATGGATTGCCCTTCATAGCCCCATGCAAGTCGAGCTAAGTGCAAAGTGCATGTGTCCAAAATTGGTTCACTGATGAAGAATTAAACGGATGACACCAAGTGTTCTACTTAGGCACTTTTCAAGTTGACGTCCCAAACATGGTCTCATGGAACCCAAAGATTTAAGTCAAAGACCTGAAGAGTCCAAATTCTAGTTCCTAACTAGGCTCCTTACAATGAAAGTTAAAAGCCATAATCAAGCTCCAACCTTCAGACTTTTCCCAATCTTTAGTTCTAGAAATCAAACTTATTCTGAAAAATGCTAATGCAAATGCAACCATGTTTTTGTGAAGTATATTTTCTGGAATTTACTCATTTCTATGAATTTTAAGGATTTTATAATTTTTAGGATTTTAGACTTCTCATTTTTATGAATTTTGTGATTTTTATAAACAAGTTTATGTACAAGAATTTTAAAAAATAAATTACCCACATTTTATTTGGATTAAATAACTAACAGATTTTACAAATTTTATATACATGTTTTTTTAAAAGGATTACATGAATTTTACACATATTTTAATGTATAGGATTTTAAATAAGTGTTATACTTATTTTAAATACATATTTTAAATTAAGGGCTTTAACTAAGAATTTTAAGCATATTTTACTTTTTTTACAAGGATTTTATAAATAATAAAATAAATAGGTGGATTCTAACTTACCCTCACCCACTTTTTATGGATTCTTTAAATATAGAGAAAAACATAAAAGTACGAGTTATGGACGAAAGTATATATAAAATATATATGCACCCCCATACTTAGTGTGTGGTATGTCCTCATAGTGTCAAAAGAGAAAAAGGAGGACATAACTTGTGCTAAGTAAAAGTGGGTGAAAAATAACGAAAGAATAAAAATAAGTCGACCCCTTATATACGATCAGGTCATCGTAAGTATAGTGAAACAAAAACAAGGTGACTGAGGAAAAGAATATAAAAATGAAGGAACAAAAGAAGAGAAAAATTAAATCATCGAAATCACTTAGTCCCTCCTATACTTAGGATAAGCTATCCTAAGTATAGAAAATATTTATAGCCAATAATTTGGGACCAGTGATGAGTGTAAACGAAAAGATATACAAAAGAAAAGTAAAAAAACAAAGATCAAAAATGGAAATCAGCGAGCAATCAGTCCCCCTACACTTAGGATTTGGTATCCTAAGCATAGATTACGAACAAAAATGGGCATGATTGTGATATATGAAGAATATACAGGTGTGTATTCTTGAAAATCGATTTGCTGCATAGGTCTCTGTACAGGATGACATGAAGTAGAGAAGTAGTCATGCATCATGTACAAAGTAGATCACTTCGACTTGGGCTAGATGATTAGTGGTATCCACGAAGTGCTTCAGCATATGGCAATTCCCTGTAAACAGTTCTTCACCAGGTGACACATCTGATATAGCAATACTACCATTGTCATGCACCGTTTTGATGATATACAGTCCTTCCCACTTGCTTTTCAATTTGCCAGGAAAAATTCTTAATCGAGCATTGAACAACCAAACGTTCTGCCCAAGAACAAAGATCGTGTGTCATATATGCCTATCATGCCATCGCTTCACTTTGTCCTTGTAAAAGAGGGTTTTCTCATAAGCTTGATTTTGGATCTCTACCAGCTCATTCAGATCAAACTTTCTCTTGGCTCCTATTTTCTCTAACTCTAGTAAAATTTCTTTGATTGCCCATTCGGATTTGTGTATGATTTTTACGGGCAAATAACATGGCTTTCCATAAACTAATCTGAACAGTGAACTACCTAAGGGAGTCTTATAAGCAGTACCATATGCCCAAAGAACTTGGTCTAGAAGCTGTGACCAGTTCATCATGTCCGGTCGATCTAGTTTCAAGAGAATGGATTTCACCTCCATATTTGAAACTTCAGCCATGTCGTTCGTCTGACGGTGGTAAGGAGAAGCTACTCTGTGATCAATGGCATAGATCTTTACTAGCTTTCTCACCTCCTTATTAATGAAATGGCTACCCCCGTATGAAATGAGAAAACGTGGAATACCGAATCATGAAACCATGTGTTACCTTAGGAACTTGCACATTGTCTTGCTGTCAGCGATTCCTGTAGGTATAGCCTCCACCCGTCTGCTAACATAATCGATAGCGAGAAGTATGTGCTCAAAGCTATTGCGTGAGGGAAACAGTCCCATAAAATCTATACCCCATGCATTAAAGATCTCACAAATGATAACGGGTCGCAAAGGCAGGGCATCTCGAGCACCAAATGTCCCTATAGCTCGCTGACATTCTGGACAACTCTTCACAAATGTGCAAGCATCTCTAGTAAGAGTCATTCACCAAAATCTGCCCTGAAGTACCTTCTGCACTATCCTCTTCCCCGAATGATGTCCTCATGCCTCTAAGGAATGACACAGAGTGAGGACACTGTTGTATTCCTCCTGAGGAATACATCACCTGTAGATACAACCCAGTCCTTCACAAAAAAGAATCAGATCCTCCCAGTGATAGTGTCGTGCCTCGGACACTAGCCTGTCGACTCGGTCCTTCGGTCAACCTTGCAGACTCTTCTATGTAACCAGAAAGCTAACTATGTCTTCATACCAGGGGAGTTTTGTAACTGCAAAGATACTCTCATCTGGAAATCTCTCTACAATCTCCGGCGTATAATCATCTGAAGGCTGCTCTAACTGTAGACAGGAGAGATGGTCAGCTACCATGTTCTTTACGCCAAGATTATCTCTAATATCTAAATCAAATTCCTTGAGTAAGAGAATCCATATGAGAAGGCGTTCCTTAACATCATTCTTTTCCATTAAAAATCAGATAGTTGTACTCCTCTTGAGGAATGCTCCTCAGCAACGGTGCCATTTTGTTGGATAGAGATTCTGAGGTTTTAAATAATGGAATTAAATTGCAATGTTGTTGCAACCCTAAAAATCCCTCGACAAAAAAATATTTGTTTTTCAAGACAAAATAAATCAAGAAAATGTTGTTAAGGTTACCTCTAATCTGATATCTAATACTATATGAATTTGGGATATTGGGTGTAGTTGGACTGCTGCGTGAGAGAACCTTCTAATCTCCCTAATTACTTGATCAGGAGCATCCCAGGTCTCTAACTTGCCCCCTATAATAACCTCTAAATTATATCCGATGCTTGAATAATAGTATGTATTTTGGAAGCAGAGGCGAGATCAAACCTATGGAGCGGACCCCTTTAATGATGCACCTTGCGACTGAAGACTCTTTCACCCACACTAGTTATTAATTCGCCGCTAGTTTTCACCTACCACGCACCTAAGAGAAGTAAGAGGATCGGCCTATAAACACAAGGAGTATTATCAAAATGATGTTTCAAGGACTTCAATATTGAATAGAGGAAGTGAGAGAAAAAAGCCCTTTTAATTTTATATTTTATATTTGATTTCTAATTTTTATTTTTTTATTTCTAATTTTAGTTTTGCAAAAGAATTTAAAAAAATTAAAGTAAAAATGAATAAAAATGAATAAATAAAAAGAAAGAAGGATGCAACTCTGGGATTTTTACAAAGTGTTAAAATAAATAGAAAATTCAAACAAAATTATTTTTGAGTTTCTGACAATTTTTTAATGTTTATAAGATTTTTCCAGAATTTTCCAAGACTTTTTAAAGTCGTTCAATGAATGAAAAATAGAAAATAAAATCAATAGAATAAAAAAGAAATATTTTTGTATTTTTAAAACATCAAATAAAGTCAAAAATAGATGAAATATATATAAGATGACAGGTGAAATTTTGTATTTTCTAGAAATTATTTTATGATTTTTTGGAATTTTCCATTAAATTTTATGATTTCTTAGTGTTTTTAAGTGTTCTATGATTTTTATGGTTTTTTTGAGGAATATAAATGCCAAAATTATGCAGAAATTAAAATAAATCAAAAGAAGTGAACAAAATTTTATAGGATTTTTAGAAAAGGTTTTATATTTTTTATTGATTTTAAAATGCAATTCGAGAACTTTAATGAGCTTTTTGAATTTTTAAAAATAATAAAAATGATGATAATGGAAAATAAAAATTATGGATGCAAGATATAATTATCAGAATGCTAAATGGGTTTTTATTGAATTTTTTATGTGGCTTTGAAAAATTTTATTTAATTTTAATATGAAAAATAAATACAGATGTAGAGGTGTAAAAATGTAATTATTTAAATTTTACGAACTAAAAAATAACACATATCAAATGTGTAGTGTGAATATTGCAAAATTTCCAAGAAAGCTCATGCACAAGAACGTGTGCCTATCTAGAATAGACCTATATGCAAATAAATTAATCCTAGGGTCCAAATAATAACACAAACATAGATATTTTAGATTGTAATTAACCCAAAAGTCGCATGTGAAGAACAAGCTCAGTTCAAACAGGGACGAGAATACAAATAAAATAAATGCAAGGGGCAAATGTGCAAGTGTTCGAAAACATAAAATACATATGTGTGCCCTAACAAGGACTTATTTATAAATGAAATAAATGCAAGGTATATGATGCAATTTTACCCTTTATTAAAGTGGCGTTATGGACAAACGTGATGCACTGAGTCTCTGATACAACATCTTACATATACTCATGAGTGGATGGCGTCGATCAGATCTAGTGGTTGGGATCAACGGCTCAGCTTTGGAGCAAAATCATCAGCCAAGATTGAAACTGGATGATTGTTGCTTGATCATGCGATACTAAGAAGCCCTGGAAGAACTAGGAAGCAATTCATCTCTGGAAAACTTCGAACGAGAGGATCTCGATCGTCCTTTACCTAAATTAGCTCTATGATGATGCTACAACTCCCTGAGCTCCTCCTCTATCGATCAACTAGAACAATGGAGCTCAAAGATCACCAAGTATGGATCTGGGGGTCAAAGTAGATTCATCTTTAGGTGAACCCCCAAGTCTTGCTTTTTTGCTTTATACGCTTCTTTAGACCTACAATTTGAAGCTTATGCTCGGTGAGAGACTCTGGATGATATGTTAGGTCAAAAGCACAGAATAAGGTTAATGGATGGGGTCTCCAGCGATGGAGGAGAGAGGTGAAAGTCGTTCCTCAGATTTGGGATTTTTTTTATGCTGATAAGACTATGAGAGATAGAGAGGAAGTGTTGGTGATGATGATGGCATAGTCGGAGTTGAAGATGGGTGATCAAAATACCTCCAAACTATCGATCTGAGGTTACAGTGGTGAAACTAACTTATTGAAATCAACACAAAATTTAATGAAGAAACTACTAAAACTAGATCTAAGTAACTTTGCGTATGCTATGGTAGAAGGACGAGTGTAATTTGCCCTCGATCCGTCGTGGGTGGCGGAGAGTCGGCAATGTGGCGAAGGTCTCCGACGCGTGACTGGATCATGATCTTTTTCGTAAATCTCTCACTCCCGCTCAAAGGAGATCAACCCCTGTCACTAGTTGACACTCTAGTACTCAAACTCAGGGAAGAAATTGGGCAAAAATAGTATCAACCTCGTGGTAGAGGTGGAGCATCTTATTTATAGATGTAACACCGGTGAGTTTTGAAATTCAAAGCACAAGCAGATCAAGGCATAAAAGGTGGATCTGAAGGGTCGGCGATGGTGACGAGTGAATGGGCGAAAATATCGGAGAAGGAATCACATGTTGCCTTAGTGAGTGAGGCGCGTATAATTAGGTGTAGATCGGGTGGAGCGCAAGATTAGCGGAACCTAGGCGCAGACTGAGAAGTTGACCCGAGTCAACGAACTGGGGTCAACCAATCAGAATATGCGTGGAATAAGACAAATTAGACTATGCAACAAAAATCAATGAAATTATTAAATAAATGATTTAAAAATTGAAAATGAATTTAAATAATTAAATAATAAAATTAAAAAATGTGAAGAATAAAATAAAGTTAATTTTGGAGATTTTAAATTAATTAAATAATGTATTTACAAAGGTTAAAATAAATACAAGATGTTATTTATAGGTATGTATGCCTATATATAAAAGGTCTTTATTTTTAATTACTTATTTATAAAAATATATAAATATTTGATATTTTATTTATTTACAATGTTTTATAAGGGTTTTAATGAATTTTTAATTGGATTTTTAGGAATTAATTTATAAGGTTAAATAAATATATATATGTACAGTATATACATAGTGATACCTATACAATATATACATGGTTTTATTTTTGTTGATTTTGTGATTTTTATTTGTATTTTATATGAGTCAAATAAAATATTTACAATTAACTAAAAATACAATATGTACAAATATGCACAAGAAAATAAATAATTAAATAATATATAGCATACATAAGTATAATATACAATAGTACCCAAATTAGACATATATATTTAATGCAATTATTTTATTATTTACAAAAGAATTTTATTCATAATTTTCAAGAAGAAATCCTTTTTATTAAAAAGAATTTAGTATCAAATAAGAAAAATTATGTGTAGTGTAGTCAATATGTACAGATGATGAATATACAAGTGAAAATGAATTTCTAGAATTTTTTATTTTTTTGGACTTATCTCCTCCTACTTTATTCCTTGTCGATCAAGACAAGTTTGACCTTCTCTCGAGGTTAAAGTCTGCTTGTATGTACTGCATATATACAATCTTCTATTTTCTTTATTTTCCTTTATTTTCATTGAGTCAACCTATATCTATTACATATATACAGTTTTCAATTTTATTTATTTATTTATTTTAGGTAAAAATAGTGATAAATATACAATATTTACACAAAAATTAGGATTAGTAAAAGAATGGATTTATTGATATTTACAAATGTTTTATAAGGGATTTTAAGCAAAAATAAATTAATAAAGATGATGAAATACAGATTCATCCCCCTATGCTTTATCGTTGTTAGTCCCATAGAAAACACTTAATCCAGTATAAGTGACTAAAAGAAAAAGAATAAGAATAAAAGAAAAATAAAAAAACTTAGAACAATATTGAATTTTAAGATTATCTTAAAAAATCAAAGTATGGAGCTCTATCAGATCTTTAGATTGTTGGGCAGAACCTTAGTAGGAGACGGACTTGACACTCAACAACCTCTAGAAACCACATAACTCTGCTCAAGTCTCATCAATAGCTAGGTTGTAGTAGATCAATTCATATGCAAACCCTTATGACTGTGAATCTTTCTTGTACAGTGTAAGTGATATGTAGCTCTCCTCGTTTGAAGTGGTAAAAGTCATTCTTCTCTAACATGATAACCCTAATTCCCCAATCCAATAACTCTTTCCTCTAGAAGTGGGGTATTCCCTTCTAAGTTCATGTGCAACCGACTCAAGAAGAGGAGGTGGAGAAAAGAATGATTGGTTGCCAGTGTAGCTACCTATCCTTGTATCTGTGACCAGTGTAGCCAAGTCATCTAGCTGCATGCTCATAAATATCTAACTTGGAAGCTCAAGTTTGCTTATTTGACTACACAAATTTACATAGTTCGGCAGGCATTCTATTTTCAATTAGGTCTGTCCACTTTTTGGAGTTTCTTATTTTTGCATTTTTTTAATATATACAAGGTGCATCATGTATATAAGGAATTTTTCCTCTTGAGTCAACAGACCATCCCTATTTTGAATATTTATTATAACCCACAACATTTTGTCTTTAGACCTTGCTGCTACTTGACCAGGTTGGGGTACAATGGCCACAACTGTGTGACTACCGATGTTTCCTTTGGCTTGTGTCTTATGTTGTCAAATCTAGCCCTCTACCACTTAAACTAAGGTGAGCAAAGTGTAAGTGCAGGTGTGCAATATAGGTCATATTGACAAGAATCATGTGTATGCTCCGAAGTACTCTACGTAGGATTTCAAGATGACGCTAAACTCAGTCTTGTGGTTCCCAAAGAATTAAGTCGATAGACTTGAAGAATCTCAATCACAATTCCTATAAGATTCCTCTTAAATTAAGTGGATTAAGGTCCAACTAAGCTCCATTCTTTGACTTTATTCTAGACTAGTTTAAGTGTCAATAATATTCTGAAAAATGCACATGCAAATGCAAGAAATATATATATATATATATAACATTTTTTAAACAAAATAAAAGAACGATATTTTTGAAAAAAATCCAAAGAGTTTTGTAAATTTTTATGATTTTTTTAAGAAATAAAAAGGGTTAGGAAACTTAATATCTACAAGTATACACACAAGGAATATATAAATTTTATACAACATTGTACAAGTTTAAGATACAAGTTTTATAAAAGAATTTATATACAATAAAGAATTTTATTTACAGGACGTGATCATGGTTTTTATACACACGTGGATTTCACGAATACATATACATCCCATAATTTATATCCCACTTGACAAAATAATTTTACAAACATTTTACAAACCCTTTTAAAAATCTTACAAAAGATTTTTCAAACTTTTTTCAAAATATTTTGCAAAGGTTTTTTGCAAAAAGTTTTACAAACATTTTTGCAAAATATTTTACAAATAATTTTACAATTCCTTTTACAAAAAAATTTACAAATAGGTTTTTGCAAACTTTTTGCTTTCAAATAGTTTATAAACATTTTGTGTAGTACACTTAGTTTTAATACATAAAATAATTTTACAAGAATTTTAGAAACAAAACATTTTTACAAACAATTTTGCAAAGATTTGTACAAAATAGTTTTACAAATAAAATTACAAACATGTTTACAACATTTCTACAAAAGATTTTTGCAAATATTTCACAAACAATTTTTGCATTTTTTTCAAAAGATTTTTGCATATCATTTTACAAATCAATTTTCAAAACATTTTTCTATAAGAATAATAATAGCCATATTATTAATAATGGTACTAGATATGGCTAAAGTATATATACAATATAAGACATCCCCTATACTTAGCTTGAAATATGTCCTCATAGTGACCAAAGAGCTACAAAGGAAGGAATAACTCGTGCTAAGTATAGAAAATTGAAAAGAATCCTATACAATAATGACTCAAAGAATATGCGAAAAGATAGAAGTTGGTGATCCCCCTATACTTAGGATCAAATAATCATTAGTATAGAAGACTGTACAAATGGGTAAAACTGAGGAAAAGAATGAACAAACTCAACGACTCGACTCATCCTCCCCTATATTTAGGGTAAAAGATCCCTAAGTACAGAAAATGAATATCAACAAGTTGAAGGACAAAGAAGAAATCAAAAGAATTAAAAGAAAATAAAAACATGAAAGAGATGTATGAACACCATCACTCCCCATATAGTTAGGGTAAAGGATCCCTAAGTATAAGCAACAACAGGAGTGATGAAACAAAATGAATAGGAACAACTCGAATCATTCACCCTCCCCTATACTTCAGATAAAGTACATCCTAAGTATAGTATTCACACACGGAAAAGAGGTGGACAATAAAAACATAGGAAAAGGTATAAAATGATAGGATATATACAAGAGAAAATCAGTTCATGTATCAGATGTAAAAGATGTCAAAAAGTCATCATCTAATACCACAGATATAAAGTAAACCATGGACATGAATGCATCATGATCGAGATATGGCTTCAGAAACTATTCCTTCACCACATATGGTTGTGCGTCAGATGACAACCCAGATATGACAATACTACCACTGTCACGCACAGCTCACATAATGGATGATCATAACCATTTACTTTCCAATTTGCCTGGAAACAACTTCAATCTAGCATCAAGCAACCAAACTTTCTGATCTGGGGAGAAAGTCTTCCTTCTATTGTGTCTATCATGCCAACGCTTGACTTTCTCCTTCTACATGAGTGAGTTGTCATATGCAAAATCTCATAATTACAGCAATTTATTGAGATCAAACATCCTATTCTTTCTTGCCTTCTCATAATACAAATTGCTTACATGGAGTGCCCATAAAGATTTGTAAATTAATTCAACTGACAGGTGCAAGGCTTTCCATACACCAACCTGTAGGGAGACATAACCAATTGAGACTTGTACGGTGTCTGATAAGCCCATAGAACTGAGTTAAGCATCTGGGACTAGTTCTTCCTATCTATACATACAAGGTTTTGCAATATCGTCTTTATCTCCTTATTTGAAATCTTAGCCAAGCCATTAGTCTGTGGCGGGTAAGGAGACGCTACTCTATGCTCAATGGCGTACTCCTTCACAAGCTTCTTGACTTCTCTGTTAATGAAATGGCTTTCCCCATATGAAATTTGTATCTTGGGAATCCCAAACTGTACAATAATATGGTCTAAAAGAAAGGAACACACTGTACGACTATCATCGGTTCAGGTAGGGATAGCCTTCACCCATCGACTAACATAATCCACAGCAAGCAGGATGTACTGATATCCCTGACTGACAGGAAATGGGCCCATGAAGTCTATACCCCAAACATAAAAAACATCTGAAATTTGTATATATCTCAAGGTATGGTATCTTTGGAACCAAAGATTCCTCTCATCTTCTGACAGTCAGTACTACCTCGAACATATGTTGTATCATCCTTAAATAATGTTGGACACCATAGACCGCTCTGTAAAATCTTTGTTATCACGCACTTCCGTGAATGATGCCTACTAAACTCTAGTTTGTGATGGTTCTCATGCACAGTGGTGTATTCCTCCTGAGGAATGAACCTTCTCTAGATACAATATGCACCCTCACGAAATAGGTACGGATCCTCCCACTTGTAAAAATGTATCTTTGATAGGAATCTATCTGCCTTGTGCTTCGGCTAATCTTGTGGAACTTTCTTGGAGACAAGATAGTTCACAATATCAATATACCATGGGAGTGAGTCCACAGGCAAAATGATCTCATCTGGAAAGGTCTCTCATATGGGAAGAATAGTCTGCTCAGAAGTCTTTGCATCTGTAATGCGAGAAAGGTGATCTGTCAGAACATTCTTTAATCAAGGTTTATCTCTAATCTCCAAATCAAACTCCTGGAGAAGAAGGATCCATCTGATAAGGCGTGTCTTGGCATCCTTCTTTGCATGTAGGTATTGTATGGCAGTGTGATCCGTGTATACAATTACATGTGATTCAAGTAGGAAAGATCTAAACTTCTCTAATGCAAACCCCATGGCTAACATCTCATTCTCTGTAACTGTGTAATTACGTTGTGCTCATCTATATTCTTGCTAGCATAGTATGGCAAATGGTGTCCCATCCCTTCTCTGCCAAAACACTGCTCCAAATGCATAATTTTATGTGCCAGTCATGATCTCAAAGGGGAGAGACCAATATGGTGGTTGTAGCAAAGGAGCACTACTAACCATTTCTTTCATCTAGGGAAATGCAAGGAGGACATTCTCATCAATAACAAACTCACTCTCCTTGCACATGAGCTCAGTCAAAGGTCTGATGATCTTGCTGAAGTCCTTAATGAATAGCCTATAAAATCAAATATGTCCAAGAAATGACCACAACTGCTTCAAATTATGTGGTGGATCTAGCTTTGAGATCACATCAATCTTAGTCGGGTCAACCTCCATAGCATGTTTGGATATGACATGGCCCAATACAATCCCATTAGTCAACATAAAGTGACTCTTCTCCTACAAGAGCACTAGGTTTACCTCACAGTAGCATTGAAGTACTCGATCTAAATGAGCAAGACATGTATCAAAACAATCCATGTAGATTGAGAAATTGTCCATGAAGGCCTCAAGGAATCTACCCACCATGTCGGCAAAAATGACTAAAATACACCTTTGGAGTGTAGTGAGGGCATTACATAATCTAGAGGGCATACGTCTAAGGCGTAGGTGCCAAAAAGACAAGGAAAACTAGTTTTCTCCTTATCCTCAAGAGCGATAGCAACCTAGTTATACCCCAAGTACCCGTCCAAGAAATAAAAGAACTCTTTCCCTGCTAACCTCTCAATAATATGCTCAATAAAGGGCTGTGGAAAGTGATATTTATTGGTAGCTGCATTCAAACACCGATAATCTACATAGACACACCATGAAGTAGGTACATGAGTCAGAATCTCCTCACCACGGTCATTCTTCACGTAGTAATCCTAGATTTCTTCGAGACAACATGTAAAGTACTGACCCACTTGGAATATGAAATGGTATAAATAAAGCCATCATCACATCATTTACTGATCTCTTTCATGATAACATCCCAGAGGTTTGGATTGAGATGTCGCTGACACTCACAGGAGGGTTTGTTGTCATCTTCTATGTAGATATGATGCGAGCATAAATCTAGACTAATCCCATGGAGATCTGAAATATTCCATCAAATGGCCTTGCGGTATATCTCAAGAATCTCTAGCATGTGAGATTCTTGTTCTTCGGTAAACTATGAGCTGAGGATGACTGGAAACATTTGAGGGGGACTTTAATAGAAGGCATACTTCAACGTAGATGGTAAAACATTAAGCTCGCGTGGGGTCTGAATTGGCTCTATGATAACCTCTGCAACTGCACTGGTAGATGGTATGAGATTTGTACTCTATGAACTGTCCACCATGGCTAATGTCAGCTCGGCAAGTAAAATCTCAGAAAGTTCTACAACAAATGATCTCTACTAGGAAAGTAATCTCTCATCGGGCTTTTTAGAATCCTCAACAACAATCTCATAAATCTCAAGAGGAGGTCTCTCATTAGTGATCTCAGAAAAAGAATGTGTCTCATGAATTTCAAAATGTACCTCCAATGTCTGAGGATGATCCTCAAAAATCATCTCAAACTACCCATCAGCATACAACTGAGTAGGATCAATAAGGGAACTCATGTCGACTATGCTTTCCAAGGATTCCTTCTCAGCAAGGAATCCCCGGTTATTCATGAAATCAGTGACAAGATCTGTCTCTCTAAACTCATCAAAAAAACACAGTCCTCAGGGTATGTGTAACTGTTTGTCTCTCATCTGTTGTTGCTAGTGGCGGTGATGCTCTAGGATCAAGGATCGTATCAATTTTCACCTTGTCACTACGAGAGTGAAAGATGATCTCTCCGGTACTGTAATCAACTACCGCTCCGGCTATTCGAAGGAACAGTCGACATAGTATGATCGAGGTATGGAGTAACGGTGTAGTTGTTTCCATATCTATGACAACAAAATCAACTGGGAATCTCACTCCTTGCACTGTTAAAATAGCATACTCTAATATTCCTCTTGACCTCTTAATTGATAAATCAACAAAAAGAAGGATCATCCTAGTGGATTTAAGAGGCCCCAATTCAAACTCATTGTGTATAAAGGATGGCATGTGATTATTGGAGGATCTACTATCGAGAAGAGTACAATTAAATTCCTGATCAAAAATGTGGCAACAGAATTAAGATGCTCCCTTGTCTTTCTTTTTGGGCGGGAGGTTGTTGTTGGCATGAGATGTGTCCATGGTCAAGATGTGTTTCTCTGTCTTCTTTCATATGTTCTGGTTGGGTTGACGCTTTTGAGTACATGCTTCTTTCATTCCCTTTTTCACTGAAGGCATGTACTCCATGGACTTAATAAGTGGCATCTCTAGAAAGATGTTCTGTAAGATCTCTACCACTTCAGGATCAGATAGGGTTGTTTTTAGTTTTTGATTTTTTTTGGTTTTATTTAAAGTAGAAAGAAATGGCACATAATATGAAGAAACATTCAACTGCTCATTTCGCTTATTCAAAAAGGAATCCTCATATACAATTGGACAACCAGAATCAGTTTCTACAATGTTATCCAAAATATGGGTAGAAGAAATAAAATAAAAAATAGGACGGTCTGCTGTTGCTGGTGGAGAAGGAGATTTCACTATAGGTGTGTGCTCCTTCTCTGTTGACTGTGGACTGCATCTCTCTCTGACTGAAGAAGGTGGAGGTGGTGGTGGAGGTGGTGAAGAACAAGATGGTGAAACTTCAGGATTTTGTGCTGCTACACTAGACCATTGCTCTGTTGGTGAAGAAGATGATGTTGTGGAAAGTGAAGCTCTCTCAGTGGCTCTATCTCCATGTCCCAAGGTTTGTGAAGGTGGTTGCAGTCTCCTACCACTCCTGAGATAAATGGCATCATATAAACATGTAAAATCAAGGGTCATACCTGTCTCAGGGGTGGACGGATCATGGGCTACCTGCTCCTTGTGTCTGAAATTGTTTTATTATCTTGGACCTATGTAGGAATCATTATCTTTGTGGTGGTTAGGTTGTCGATCCTCTGAGTCAAATCATTCATGTTCTTCATAAGCATTGCAAGCTTATCAAGTGTGGGATTCACCGAAGGTGCCTTGGGATTCTTAATGACTGGTTGTAGCTGATACTGGTGGTGAGGATGCTATTGGTATCCATACTGTGGCTGATAATGAGGAGGAGGGTGTGAATATTGTCCATACGATGCAGACTCTTGCTGATGGTAGGGCTGTGGGAAATATGCATACTGCATCTGTTGCTGGGCATGTCTTCAATTCTGGAAGTGAGGTGGAGACTGATAATGAGGCTGGAACTGCCGGTGGTGGCTCTTTTTTTCCTACCTCCCTGGAACTAGTGGCTGGGTCTCTAACCCTGTTGGGAACCCAACTGACCTTGTCCTGACGGGCGGCGTTGGTTGTGCTCTCGGTCGAACCAGATACCATTCACCTCCTGAATGAGAGGTGGAGGTGGGGAATGCTGCTCAGGAATATATGGGACCTCCTGCTGGTATGGTACTATATAGAGGGATTGTTTTTAGACCTGGTCAGGTGTCTGCACGTAATAAACATGTTGAACTATGGATGATCCTCCAGTACTCTACTGTATGGAAGTAGAAGAAGTTTGCTCCGTAGTAGAGGTATCGGTTGTTGCACTCATACTCTGGCATGCAATGATCATACTCACAAGAAGCTCCAGGTGCTTGTAATCTCATCCAGCTTATCCAAGTTCTTTATCCTTTGTTTGATCACTTGGAGCTTCTCAAGCTCCTTGAAACATTTCTCGATTATGTCCATATTGTATAAGTGATCTCCAATGATGGTCAGATCTGAGTTGTCCACCCTACAAACATCATGTGATGCCATCATGTTGACAGCCTTGTGGGGTGTTGCAGTAGTATAACAAGGAATAGGATGCTTCTGGAATGCACAGGATGAAGAAAGAGTTGTAGAGCTCTCTACCGTCTCCTCAAAAATCTAGTACAAGACATCCTTGTCCTTATTGAAATGACCCCCACAAGCGGCATCTACCAGCTTCTGGTTCTGAATGCTCAAGCCCCCAAAAAATCTGCACTAGGCTTGTCTTTGGAATATCATGATGGGGGCACTTTTCTGTCAAGTCTTTGAATCTTTCTCATGCCTCGTAAATAGGCTCATAGGACATCTGAGAGAAGTTATAAATCAATGATCGCATTTGTTTGAGTCATCCGAGTGGGTAGTACTTGTTCAAAAATGTGGACCTCAACTCTTCCCAAGTAGTGAAAACCTTTCCCAAGTGGTTGATTCAATATAAAGCCTTGTCCATGAGATTGAATGGGAAGGTTGTCATCTTCACTACCTCTAATGGAACATTTGTGTAGTGTACAGTACCACATATGCGATCGAACTATTGGAGGTTTACATATGGCTCTTCATTTATGTGTCTGTAATATTAGGAGAAGTGGCAAAATGGTGGGCTTTAGCTCAAATGCCCATGGATCGGATCCTTGTTCTAAATTATGAAAACTTGAGATCAAATCTAAGGGAACCTGATTTAGTGATTTGGGATGTGTTTCAGAGAACTAGAGAAGTAAGCCCGAGTCAAGCACGGATTTTCGAAGGGTTTCCTATTACATAGAAATGCATGTTAGTTTCTGTGGCTTCTAATGCATGCATGAGGGATCCAATGCCATGGGATCCATGGCATCATTTCATCTGTCCCTTGGATCTGAGACATGTCGGTCCCCCGAGACAAGACAGAGGTAGGGCCCCATCCCTTTTCATCGTTTGGTTCTCTCCGATCGTCTAAGATTCAACTAGATTTAGTTTGGCTAGTCACAGGAATTCTAATCCATGAGTTGGTATGTCCTGTCCATGTGTATTATAGGCATCCTTCAACGTGAGCTTAGCTACTAGCTCAAGTAATGGATCATCTCCACCATTCCCACCTCCTCCAAGGTTTCTATCCTCCTCCCTCCTCTCTTGTCTATCTTGTCTTATCTCCAAGATCATATCTCTCAATTCAACCTGGATGTCAGCCTGTTCAGTCAACTATGCCTGAATGGCTTGTATGGAGGCTAAAATCGTATTATTGATCTCGCTTTGCTCATCCATGGAACTCTTTCCCTTAGGAGGCATCAAGTGCGCTGACTTAGTTTATGAAAATGTACATGGCACTGAATCACTCCTTAAGAATGGTGGAGTCTCAAATGATAGTCCAATATTAGAGACATTCTTAAACAATGGATTGATCGATGAGGTGAAATGCGTTGTGGGGAAAGAGGAATACTTGGAAGTGAGTTTTCCGGAATAGAAGATGACCGGTTTGGAGTGTGAAATGAGTTCACAAAGTCTGAATGAGAAATTCTCCAATCTGATATCTTTGATCTCAAGAGGAAACATGCGAGAACACGATGGTCAACTCAAGAAGAAAGTGAGAAAAAGGCACAAAGGGCGTGGAAGGATCTTTACAATACCAAACAAACACAATACAAACCCCCAATTCAGCAATTGAACACTAGTGGAGACCATAAGAGTTCGGTCTTTTAACTTTTCAATTTTAAGTTCAATGAATTTAAAAAAAGTTACTTACAACCAAACACACAAGCCGAGTCCTCGTTATTGCCCTGTGTGCATACTCTAACCTCCCCAAATAGTGGTACCAATTTCCAAGATTGCTTTTCAATATCATGCCCAAAGGGAGATAAGAGGATTAGCACACCAAAATGATTTTCTATGGGCAGAGGAAAGTGAATAAAGTTGCAACCATACACTGAAAAGTGATGTAAAGGTACCTGACGGATCGGCCTGAGTGGGTATATTAGGTATTCGTTATTGTACGACACTTAGCGAATAAATCAGAATCAAGAAAAGATCTCTGCTAGGAGTGTCTCGACTTAAATTTATAACCTAGGCAAGTCCATGGTCGATCACAGGGAGGCAAAGGAACAACTTTGGGTTAATTCAGATCACTTAGATCTAGGTTCTTAATGCAGTTTTGTTTGTATTTTTTAAATGCAAAAATAAATGCGAATACAAAATGCGGGTTAAATAACTTAATTAGAAAACACAAAACTTAGCCAATTTACTTTTAATATGAAACTAATCCAATTTTTCCAAATATTTTTTTAGAAACCTTATCAAGTGGTGAATGCAAAACATATTTTTTTGGAATTTTAGGTGTTAAAATGCTACAATGAAAAAATATACACCTTCTACGTGTTTTCACGTAATTGTTCACACAAACAAAAAACAAAAATTATGAAAATTTTGTGGGATCTTAAACATGATGAAATGAGGCTACAGTACTTTTTGGTTTGAATATTTTGATAATATATGAATTTTTTACGATTTTTTAATGAAAACAGAGTGACAATGAATATTTAATTCTTAACAAATCCATATTATCAATTTATCCTGACAGCGAATTCTCTCAAAAAGTTATTTATATATGCAATCCAAGAGAGTTAAAATTTCGCAAAAAGAATGTGTGTGGGTTTAATTAAAAATCATTTACTAAAATCATTCTACAATTTATTTAAGGCACAAGACTGCTCCATATTGGATTAAATTTGGATAATAATTCAAGCACATTTCAAGGCATCATTTACAATTTTTGAGGAATTTTTGGAGCAACATGAATTAAATATGAATTTTAGATAACAAAGTGGGTAAAATAAGTAAGTTTTCACTAAAAAAATTTAATTAATTACCCAAAGATCACAAAAATTCAAAAAAATATCCAAATGATATAGATTAGTTGCTCAATAACAAAACATTTTTCATTGAAATAAATGATGCAAAATAGATATCCAAATTAACTCATGAGCATAGGGGTATCGTGCAATACATAAATTAAAATTGACAATGCAAAACTGTGCACAAGGGCACTTTTGGAATTACAAAATGTATGGGGAACTTTGCAATTTTACAAAATAAACCAAAAAATAAGAGGAGGAGACCATCCTCGACAGGTGGTTGGGGCGCAAGATGTATGGGGGCGGGCAGTGGTCTTGGTAGAGGCGTGCGGCCACACGCGGTAGTGGGACTTGGCAGCGGTTGCGGAGATGGCAGCTGGAGGTGGACGACATGGTTGGACGAGGTTGCGAGCAGGCGGTCATAGGTGGGCGAACGTGCGGGGGCACGACTGATGCAAATCGGCTTTTGCGGCGTCGATAAAATGATAAATATAATTTTTATGGTAGATTTTTGGTAGAAGAAAGAGAGGGGTTGAGAAGAGAAATTGGAAGGGTTGAGAAGAGAAGACACGCCGGATGCGCAGGGTTAGAGAAGAAGAAACGCGTAGACCACGAGGGGAGGAGAGAAGAGACTCGTCGGGAATACGAGGGGTTTGGGAGAAGAACACGTGTAGATCACGCGGGGAGAAGGAGAGAGAGGGAGAGGAGAGAGAGATAAATCTCTATTTTATCACATCTTGAACTAACTAAAACATTGGACCCCCATCCCTTTATATAGGAGGGATGACATTACAAGAATAGAAAATAATTTAAACCGACAACCAATTATCCTAAACTGACTCTAACTAATTAACCGACTAACTACCAAATTTGAAATTCAAATTAAGACTAATTGAGATCACACGCGATCTCTTTATTTAAAATTGCGACAACTTAAAAATGTAAATAAAATTAACGGCCACAATTTAAATAATTAGATGGCCCTACATGTCGAGTCCACGCTGCATCAACTCTCCTCCGCTTTTAAAAAATTCGTCTCCCGACGAATTGCTTGAACCTTGAGGCTTGACATAAGGTTCTTCATGAACTTGTGTCGACGTGCGCGTGAACGCGAATCATGAGATATGCAACTCAAATCATATTGCATCTTCCAATGCGCAACGGGATCGTCGAATCGTAAGGACGATTCGGTTGCCATGCTCTGATACCAATTGATGCAAATCGACTTTTGCGGCGTCGATAAAATGATAAATATAAATTTTATGGTAGATGTTTGGTAGAAGAAAGAGAGGGGTTGAGAAGAGAAATTGGAAGGGTTGAGAAGAGAAGACACGCCGGATGCGCGGGGTTAGAGAAGAAGAAACGCGTAGACCGCGAGGGGAGGAGAGAAGAGACTCGTCGGGAATACGTGGGGTTTGGGAGAAGAAGAACACGTGTAGATCACACGGGGAGAAGGAGAGAGAGGGGAGAGGAGAGAGAGATAAATCTCTATTTTATCACATCTTGAACTAACTAAAACATTGGACCCCCATCCCTTTATATAGGAGGGATGACATTACAAGAATAGAAAATAATTTAAACCGACAACCAATTATCCTAAACTGACTCTAACTAATTAACCGACTAACTACCAAATTTGAAATTCAAATTAAGACTAATTGAGATCACACGCGATCTCTTTATTTAAAATTGCGACAACTTAAAAATGTAAATAAAATTAACGGCCACAATTTAAATAATTAGACGGCCTTACATGTCGAGTCCACGCTGCATCAACGACGGAGAAGGGTTGGACCTGGAAGGGGCAGCAACGTTGCGCTGGAGGGACTTGGCGGCGGTGTGTTGAGTGAGGGAGGGGACTGTTGGATGGAGTTGTACTGATTGGTGCACGTGGCCAGCGGAAGGAGCGGCAACTGGAGGAGCAACAATGGCTGATGGTGATGGTAGGGGACGGCCACCTGCTCTATTTTTTTTCGATTTTTTTTGTGATTTTAATTTTTTTTAATTTTTTTAAAGTAGTAACAAATGAATATGGTAATAAAGATGTGGGGATAATTAAGATGGTAAATGGTGGTTAAGATGATGTGGTGGTGATATGAGCTAATGTGGTACAAAAAAATGAATGAAGGTGATCAAGATAAAAAAATGTTAGATAATAAAAAAATTAGAAGAAGATAGAAAACTTACCTGTGGTTTACCAGATTTGCGGAGCATCTACACTGGCCTCCTGTCGTCGCCTCGATCCAATTTGGGTAAAAAATCGGAGAAGCTTTGTGAGCGTGATGGGAAACTTGCGACGCAAGGACGGTGGTCGCCACGGATCTCACCAAAAGGTGGTCGTCGCTTCGTATCGTGGTGGAAAGCTATCACTAATTTACCTCGATGAGCTCTCTCCTTTTTCTATAAGAGTGGGTGATAAAAAGAGAATTTTAGATGAAGAGAGGAATATAAGGAAGTAGAAGATGATGAGTTAAAAAGTGGTGGAGGAGATGGAGTGGAATGGAAGGTTATTAGAAGAAAAAGGAAGTTATTGTAGAGAAAGGAAAATAAATAAATAAATAAATAAATAGGAAAATAAAAGAGCAAAAGTTAGCTACTAAAACGAGAGAAAATAAAAAGAAAAGAAAAGGAAGATTTTCACAAACATATAACAAAATAAAAAAAAGTAGCAAACAAACAATATGTACAACATTTTTTTGACTTTTCTGATTTTAATTTTTTTGTATTTTAAATATTATATATTTACAAAATAAAAACAAAAAAATAATATAATAGAAATAAAATAAAATACAACAAGTTTTTTAGATTTTTTAGTAATTAAGAAAAAGAAAATAAAAAAGAAAGAAAGAAAAAAATATTTACAATAAATATAATGTACACCTAGGTCCCAAAACCAATATTTTGCAAATGAGCTCCGATTTCAATGAAACAATTTTCATTGGATAGATAATTTTCTAACATAAATTCTAAAAGTGAGTTTGGTGAATTTGGAGTTCATACAGAGCGGGAATTTGGCCAGGAAGTTAGACTTTACGACTTTTTCTCTTTGGGATCTAAGAGTAATTATTTGCGATGAAATTTATTTTACATTTTTTTATTTTTATATACATTTTTATAAACAAATCAAATAATGAATTACCAAAAAAGGACTTGAATTGAAATTATTAAAAATATATGAAATTCAGGCTATTACAGGTGAAAAACTTCTTTCTTTTTATGACTTTTTATTATTAATTTATATATAGTAATTAGTGTATTCCATTTACAATAGTCATTTTATTAATTTGTTGATTTTATTGACATTTATTTGAGATTTTACTCAGGGATTTTGGTAAGAACAATATATTGAGATGATGAAACGTGGATTCATGAGTACTTAAGGCACAAGTCAAGGGATCTGAGCTCTATCCTTACAGCTACATCCTCACCCACTCTATCTAGAGGTAAGTACCTGCAAACAATGACAGGTTTACTTTCCCCAAAACAATGAATTTCCATTATGTTTAGTTTTAGGGTCGAGATTTCTTTAGAAGTCCCGATCTTATATAATTGTCACTTTTTTGGGGATTTTTCAATGAATCGTTAACAAAATTTCCAATTTATATATGATGTTATGTGAGTGAAAATGGAGAAGGAATTCGGAATTTCCAATGCACCATAAAATTCAATGATGCATGCAAGAGATAGAGGATGTGTGCCTAGTTGCCAGCATTCTACATCCAGGGTGATGCATGAAGAAAATAAATACAGAAAATAAAACAACCTACATGATGCACGAGAACCGTCCTAGAAGCAACTTCTATTAACGGGCAAAAATAGCTTAATTTGACTAAGTTCAAGCTATGCTCTATTCTATAGGTACAAATACTCTTGTTTAGGGGATTTGGACTTAATTAATTACCCAAATCAAGCAAGATAGTAAAACCTACTTCTAAGGGCTCAAGCACACAAAAACATGAGAAAACAATGAAAAAGAAGGCAATGAAAACAAAACAGGTGAGGTTCTCCATGTGCACTGGCACTCGGTGAAACAGACCCCACAAAAAGAAGGTTATAGTGGCCTTTTAGAAAATAGAAAGAGAGGAAAGAGCCAAATATTTAATTACAAATTTTTACAAAAATAATGAATGAATAAAATGCTAAAAGAAAATAAAATAATTTCTATGCATAATGCTCCAGTTGATTGGTCTCCTTTAATTCTTCTTCTCCTCCTTCTATGCTTTATTGTAACTTGATGAAGAAACAAACCTCTTCTGCTTCACTCATGTGCGCCAATGCTCCTAAAAATGCAGCCCTTGCTCGTCAGGCCCTCGTAATAAAGAAGAAATACAATAATATGTAAGAGACACATATATGAAAATATGAGCAAAGAATAATGTGAAGAAGAAATGAGTTAATATAGAAAAGCAAACAATGAGGTGGATCCGAAGCAAAGTTATAAGAGCAAGTGAAACTATATCTCAAATGAATCACTAAGTCTGATCTTCGGGTGTTGCCAGTGTCATACATATCGGATCCTACAAGTGTTGTATCAGCTCCCTAATGACATGCGGTATTCAATTTAAATTCACAATCCTCAATAAGATGCAAATCCACAATATATATACACAAAAATATAGACAAACTAAATGAAAGAAATAATTTACAAAAAATGTATACAGAGAATTAGTGACAGTGATATAGACAATGAAATGAATGTCAGAAAAATATAGACAAAAATAAGAACAAAAAAATAAGTATAGACAACCAAGAATAGTAGGTCAAGAGAAATACGTAACTACTGTCGTCGTGCCTCCCAGCAATGAAGCCATTTTGTTGGACATATGAAACGAGTTTTATTTAAATGAATTATTCATAATGGAATTGTGGTCGCCGCAACCCAAAGAAGAGTGAAACAAAAATTTATTTGATTCTTAAGAAAAAAATAAAGAAAATGTAGCAAGACAATTTCACTATTTAATTTACATATATAGCGTACATGGTCGAACTCAGGGAGGCTACAAAATTCCTGAGGGTTATTTGATTCAAGAAAAAATCAATGAAAAGAAACATGGAATATCTATGAACATTATGCTTGATTTTTTAATTTTTGAATTTTGTATTTTTATGGAATTTTATTTTATATTTTTTATTTGTTTTTCTGATTTTTTTATTTTTCAAAAGAATCTTTAAAATAATTAAAATAAAAAATAATAAAAAATGAATAAATAAATACAATAAAAAAGAAGGAAATAACTCTTGGATTTTTACAAAGTGTTAAAATATACAGAAAATTCAAATAAAATTAGTTTTGGTTTTATGAAATTTTTTTAATATTTTTGTGATTTTTCTAGAACTCTCTACAATTTACAAAAACTTTCAATAAATCAAAAACAAAAAATAAAATGAAATAAACACAAACTAAATATTTTTGGAATTTTAAAATATCAAATAAAGTAAAAAATGGATGAAATTTTTACAGAATAAATAAGGATTTTTTTATTTTCCAGAAAGGTGTTTTATAATTTTTACAAAAATGGATGGAATATTTAATGATGTTTTGATAATTTTTATTTAATTTTCAATAAGCAAAATAAATGCAGATGCATAAGGGCATGCATGTAAATATTTTGATTTTGCGGATTACATGAAAATAGATATAAATTGTTTAGGGCAAATCACGTACAATTCCCAAAAACCTCATGTGCAAGCATGTGCGCCCCATAAGATTAGACCTAGTTCTAAATAAGATAAATCCATAGACTAATCAATAACATAGAAATGCAGATATTTTATTATAATTTACCTAAGAAATCACGTGCTAGTCACTCTTGCAGTTTAAACAGGACATGAATGCAATTAAAAGAAAGTGCATGTTGTAAAATGCAGTTGTTCAATTTATAACATGTAAACATGTGTCCAAAAGGACTTAGTTGAAAATAAATGCAATGCTTATGCGCGTAATTATACTCTAAATTGACGTGGCACGCAGGACAGGTCTGATGCTCTCCTTCTCAGATCAGATGGCTGAAATTTGCTCATGCGTGGAGGGCGTCGATCAGGTCTAGAAGCTTTGATCAACAGCTGACTTTTAGGGGAAATCTAACTGTTGTAATTGAAACTGGACTCCTTGTTCTTGATCGTACGCAGAAGCTGCCTAGAAGAATGCAGAAGAAGGTGGTCTATGGTGAACTCTGATCTACTAATGCTCGTTTGTTGTCCACTAGATCTCCCTCTAGAATGGTCTGAATGACTCTTAGGGCTCTCCTCTAGTGGTCAGCTGGAGCAATGGAGCTCGAAGTCTCCTAATCGATGTTCTGAATGTCAGAAATGTATCGTTCAAGTGATCCTCTAGAACTCGATTCAATGTTGATACTAAGTCCCTTGCCCCTACAATGGAAGGGTATTGCTCGAAGTAATCTCTAATCGAAGGATTAGATCGAAAGCACGGACAATGGTGATTAAATGAAGATCTCCAGAGAAGTGTGGTCGATGAGGAGATTGTTCTTTAGATTTGAGAAGATCTGAACATGGACAGACGGAGGAAGAGATGTAGAAGAGTCTGGCGAGTGTATTGGTCGAGTCGAATTGGGTTGACGATGAATAGAACTCCTCCGATCATGCAGATCGGAGGTTGAAGGTGAAGAACTGATCTAAGCTATTAAATGGAAATCAAGATGAAAATGAAATGCATAATCCAAGATGAAGTACCTAAGTTACCTATAGTAAAGAAATGAGGAGGAAATTTGCCTCGATCTGCGGGTCTGGTAGAGTGGCAGAACAAGTGGCGGAGACCTCCGGCATGTGGCTAGCTCTCAGGTTTCAAGCCCTCTCGTTCACTCCTAGCTATGGTGACTGAAGAACTATCACCGCCTTGACTCTAGGGATAATCCTCAGATGCCGAAAAGCAAGAAAGATGGGAACAAACTTGCAACGAAGGTGGAAGAGAATTATTTATAAAGCGAACTTCGACAACTTTTAAAATTCAAATAGAGAGCACATCGAGGCGCAATCGACGGATCTGGGTAGCCAGTGACGGAGATGAGTGAATGGGCGAATAGATTAGAGAAGGAATCAAGAGCTGTTATTGTGTGACACGCGTGGGAAAAATGGGAGAAGACGTGGCTGGAGAACACAGTCATGTAGTTAGCAGGTGGAATGTAGAGTTGACCCAGGTCAACACACTCGGGCCAACTAATAGGAGCATGCCGAGGAAAAGGCAAACTAGGGATAAACACAAAAATCCAACAAAAAATTAAATAAATCATTTAAAAATTGAAAATGAATGAAAAATATTAAATAATGTAAATAAAAAATGTTAAGAAAAAAATTAAATTATTTTTAGTGATTTTAATAAATTAGACAATGTATATACAAGGGTTAGAATAAATACAAAGTGTTATTTATCGGTATGTACACCTATATATACAAGATTTTGGTTTTAATTAAATATTTTTTTCACAAATATATACATAATGTAATACTTTATTTATTTATAATATTTTACAAGGGTTTTAATTGTTTTTTACAAGGGTTTTAATTTATTACGTTAAATAAATAGGTATATGTATATACATAGTAATAGCTAGGCAATATATACATGATTTTATTTCGGTTGATTTTTCATTTTATAATTTTATTGGTATTTTATATGAGTCAAATAGAATATTCACATTTTTTAAGAATACAATATTCACAAAAATATACACAAGAAAATAAGTAATAAAATAATATGCATAGTATACATAGGTATAATATACAATAGTACCCCAATTTCCACACCTCACACCTTAAGCTTGATTTTTATAAAATAACCTCCATTTAAAGATTATTTAATTTGGAGTACAATGAAAGTAATTTTGACGAATTTGGAGTTTTGGTGGAGTAGATATTGATCTTGAAAGATGAGCTTTGTGGCTTTTTGAGAGTGTTATTATCTACATAATATACATAGCTTTTTATTGCAATTATTTTTATTATTTTCAAAAGAATTTTATTCACAATTTTAAGAAGATATTATTTTTAATAAAAACGAATTTGGTAATAAATAAAATAAGGAAAAGAATGTGTATTATAGACAATCATGTAATGATGGTGAATATATAAGTGAGAAATGAATTTTTTGTATTTTTGGGCCTTATCTCCCCCTACTTTATTCTTTATCGATCAGGTCAAATCATGACCTTCTCTCGCAGTCAGAGTCAACATGTATCTATTACATATATGCAGTCGTCTATTTTCTTTATTTTTCCTTTATTATCTTTATTTATTTATTTATTTTATGTTAAAATAGTGATAAATATAGTATATTTACACAAGAATTAGGGGTAGCAAAAGAATGGATTTATTGATATTTAAATGTATTTTATAAGGGATTTTAAGCTAAAATAAATGAATAAAGTTGATGAAATGTCGATTCATCGGGTATCCTCACTTCTCCTTGGTTGTTCATCATCTTTGTAACCATTTGGATGACATGATCATGTTTTTTAGTCAGAGCATTAGCTCGTTGATTAATTCGAGCTATGTTATCTGTTATTATCTCATGACTCGAAGATGAATAACTGTACTCGTCATGTTGTGACTCCGGCATGCAATCCTGAGTAGAGTAGTAGTCATTCTCAGTGGTAATGGTTGGCCATGAGTCGTGTTTCCTTGACTCTGAATCTCCAATATCAGGTTAAATGAAAATTGGTGTACTCGGGAAAAGAGTTATCCTGAGTAGGGTATGGTTCAAACAATGTATTCTCAATCTTAACCAGGAGTCGTGTTTCTTTGTCAAATTCAATTATGATCATGTCCATCCTCGAATTTGCTTGCTCCATTGTTTCCACATAATAGTCATTCGGTTCTGCAAGCGATTCACATCTTGATTATTCAACCGAAGGAGTGGGGTGGAATGAGGGGGAAGCGTATGATGGATGGGAAAGAACTGCCTCGATGAGAGGGTTCTTTTGAAATGTGAATGGAGACAAAGATGGTCGGGATTCGGTCATGTAAGCATGACCCACTGAGTCTGGGAATGAGTACAAATACTCCTACATCTTTGAAAATGAAGGTAAATTGATTTATGAACCTTCATATAGGTATGCAAGTGCAATGGGCTTATAACACACACAATTCAATACAAAATACAAACCCCAAAATTCACCAACTTCACACAATGAAGGTTGCAAGAGTTAAGCCTATTATCTTCTCGTTTTTAAATTGGTGGTAAATCAATCTTATAATATGTTACATACAGTGTGTCACCCTGACGCCCAGATGTGTTTCCGTTACCCTTCAATTAAAGGAGTGATCTGCCCAGTCTGTTGGGTTATATCACACCCCTAATGGAGATAGTAGACGGACACATCAAAACGTCGACTATGGTCAAAGGCAAGCTCTTTCATCTCTTAAACCCACAAGACTCGGATTTGGAGACTTAGGGAACATGTCTAGAGTTTTAGGCTCTAACCCTATAGATACATCCTCACCCTCTCAAATTCTAGAGGTATGTACCTGTGCATAAGGATGTGGTTGTTCTACCACAATCAATGATATTCATTTTTTATCCGATTTTAATTAGTCAATGATGTTTAGCATTGCCCTTGTTTTAATTTGATTATCATTGGAATTTGAGAGGATTCCAATTTCTTTTAAATCCTAGATGATTGAAACTCCAGGGAGAATCAAAAAGGCAGTATAGCGGGAAACGGGATGATGAATGCAAACTGAGAGATACTTACAGTGCTTCTTCACAGTGTCCATACAAGATGCTAAACAGAATTGAATATCCCTACTCATATATTTCTAATGCATGCATGTTAAACCGCACCTAGAACAGGAATTTCTATTAACGAGTGGTTGAATAAATATATTTGTCTAAATGAAATCCAATCTAGTGTGTCTAGTTAATGTAAATGTCTGGGACTAGTCCTATGAGCACAGAAATAAATGCAATAGCTCTAATAGTCGGAGTGCAATCCTAGGACTATGTCAATCACCAAAAATATATGGGCCCGATAGGCCGAGTGTACAGCCTGGGTAAAAGCATGAGTATTCGAGTAAAGACTACTGGAAATAGGTAGAATAATAACAAAATAATTACAAAAATTAATAAAGAAAATGCTCTCTCTCTCTCCAAAAATAAAAGTATAAACAAAAATACATTTGTGGTTCCTCAATGGGCTCGGTCCACAGAATCGCCCGCCTTCGGTCGCTTTAAGGTGTGATGGGTTTCGAGAAAGCTCCTCCAAGTCACTGAGTGCCTCACACGAAAAAGAGGAAAATCAAATGTTACAAATGTTCAAAAAAATACAAAAATTAAAGAAATATAAATTTTGGGAAATAAACAAAGAGAATAAATACAAGAAGAACCAGGGGTCAGACTACCTGGAGATGGAAGGCTAAAAATTTAAATTATTTAGAAACTAATTCTAAACCATATACCTCCCCAGCAATGACACCATTTGACTAATGCTCTGGATCACCCTTTTAATTTGATTTGTTGTTGTGGTCGGGCAATCTAAGAACCGTCAAAATGACCACACCGAGGAATTAATATGGAAAATTAATCCTCAATGTGGTCGAATATTTATTTTACTTGTGTTAGTCCTATGGTCGAACTCAGAGAGGTTATGTGAGGGCTTAGAATCAATTATTAAATAATCTAGAGATTTTAGGTTTTCGAAGAGAAAAGATTATTTTTTGTGTTTTTAGCATTTATATAATTTGATAAAGCATGAAATGAGCGAATAAATGGAAAAAAAATGGATCAAAATGAGGGCAATATGCACATGAAATGATACGTTAAAATCAGAAAAAATGTACAATGCATGGTTAGGCATCAAAACTCCATTTCCACAAATAAACTCTGATTCTTTTGAATTTGGTCTTGCTTTGTAGATATTTGAACGTACATTATTTCAAAAGTGAGTTGCGTACATTTGGACAGTGTATGAGAGAGATATCAACGTTTGCGCTTTCGGTCCTGAAATTAGGGTTTGAGTTTATTTCAAATATGTACAAGTTAGTATTTTTTTAGATTTTTTTCAATTATTAAGGATAGTGAAATGCACACAATGAAGTTGGTTTCATGTCAATTGGTGTTAGCATGAATTATTAAAAATGTGTGAAGTTAGGCGAGAATATGCAGATAAATATAAATGATGAAATGAATGCTAATCTATGCAAATTAATTATAAGTATATGAAAGTTAATTTTATGATATTAAGGAATGAATGAGCCTAATTTCTCAGGACGAAGCTCTATTTTCACCTAATTAGAGTGATGAATCACATATTCATCAACAATACACTCAATTCTCTGACTTGTGATTATTTATTTTTCACTTTTGTGAGATGTGGTTAATTTATCAATACTGATAAGGACTAAAGTTACACATTTTACACCATCTAAGTTCTTCAATTCATATTAAATTAATCTAAGCTCTAATATTCTCTAAAAAAATCACATTATCAATAATTATTTTTCTCTGTAATGTGTGCAAAAAATCTCATATTTCCATGCATCACTTTCCATGAATAACTTCATTATAGATTTTAGTAATTTACTTTCTACTGTTGGTAGACTTAATATTTTTAAGATATGAAAATTTTACTAGATACCTAGTAATTAGATGCATCTAGGATAGTTTATCTTTTATAAAGTATTAAGTTTTGCTAATTATTAAAAAAATTTTACTTTAAAATACTAGTTGTGCATTATTTAATTCACATTAATTTCATTTCGTATTAGAAAAACCTTAAAAAAATCATAATAACTTATTTTTGCATTTATAGCATTCTAGCTATGTTTTAGTTTTTTTGGACTTCATTTGGTTAAAAATTATGATTTAGCCAATAAACATAGCCGTATTAACACTCATTCACTTAATTACATATATATATATATAATCATCCTCTAAAGCCAAATAACTAAATTATCTAAAAGTTGCCTAAGGAGACAATTGTCTCCCTAAGATCAACCTTGGGCATGACCAAGTAAAAAAATTCAAACCAACCGCTTTTGCGTTTAATTCATTAATTAATTAAGCAATTTTTGAATGATCCTTAGTTTCCCGACTACAACTAACTCGACTTATTAGCAAGGGCAATTTAGGGTTCTTTAGATGGTGCCATAGCCAAGGAGGCACAGCTTAGGATAATTTTTAGAAAATCTAGAAATTAGGTTATTATACACCTTCAGTAGTTATTCCCCGAGCTTCTTGTAAAATATTTCTCCATTTATTTTCCAGCATTTTTTATTATTTCCATATTCGATATATTTATGTCATCTCTCTGACCTCTTTCTTATTTCTTGTGTCAGGGACATGACACATCTAGAGTGACTGCTTAGGTGGTCAAGCAACTCAAATGCATTTGAGGCTGGCTTTTCGGGAAGCGTGCTGTCTGAAGGACGCGTAATAATTAAGATCGTGTAAAGTCATGAGAGAGTGTAGAGTATAGATCTTATTTTTGCATTTTATTTTAGAACTTCTACTTTTTTAATTAACTAATTGTAATCACTTCCTTATTTCTAGTGAATTCCATTTGGAATCTCATCTTTGTACTGGACTTGGACACTCTTCTATGGTTTATGTATGTCAATACTTATTTCACCCTTGTGTTAAGGGTGGTGCTCGACTTGAGTGGTTCATAGGGTAGACATGCACTCGCAGCTCCTAGAGAATCTACTTAGAACATTTTTATTACTTGTACACGTACTCTAATTATACCACACTTCACATTAATAAAGACACGCCTTAGATTGTTCACCTTAGTCAAATTCAAATCAAATTCTTACCAACTAATTTAACTTTTATTCTTGGAGTGATTTTGTCATATTGCATTTCATATAGAATAGATAAATTATTGTTTTGTATCACATATGGAGAGAGGTGGAAAGCACGGTAAGTCTTCTTACTAAAGCATATGATCATTGTTTTCACATTCAATGGCTCTTCTCGATTCCTCCCATTGTTTTATCAAATAAATATAAAAAGGAATTGGGATTGGACAATAGATGTAATTATCTTGGCTCATTTAAGATTTCAATGATAACCATATTAAAAATTGAGACTGCTAAATAAGACCGACCTAAATAAAAAGAATAAAATCAGGAATTGAATTGTGGGAGAATAATCCTATCCTTGGATACATGTACTTACCCCCATACAGAGTGGGTGAGGATGCAACCACTAAGGTTAGAGCTCAAATCAATGACTTGCCTCCTAAGCCTCCATTTCCGACTCTCATGGATTTGAGGGCTACAAGGGCTTGCCTTCGACCTTAGAAATACATATTGGTTGTGTAAGGTTTATAATCTCTTTAGGGGTGTGATACTGAAACCCGACAGTCCAGAAAGATCACTCATTTGATTGGGAGTTATTAGGAGCACCGCTGGGCATATGGTGACATTCTGGATGTAAAGGGCATAAAAGATTGTTTTGTCACTGATAATCCGGAAAATGCCGTAATTAATTTGATAGTTTAGTGTTGTAATCGGGCAATCGGGGTAAATCATAAATAACCTCACAAATAAATCAATCAATCAACTAAGTAAGAGAGGATTTATTTTTATTTAACCTGCTCAAGCCCCATGGTCGACTCAAGGAGGCAAAGGAACAACTTAAGGATCAAATTAGATCAAGTATTGCGTGGTTTTCTAAGAAATGTTTTTTTTGTATTTGTTTATGCAATAAGAATGCAAATGCAAAATGTGAATGAACTTGACTCTTACGGAAAATATACAACTTCGCCCAAGTAAGTTTTACTTCAAAATCAAACAAAATTAGGCAAATGATGTTTAATCTATGAACCTAATTCGATGATATGCATGGAACATATTTTTGTAGAATTTGTAGGGATAGAATGCAACAATGAAAAATGCACTCTTTTTATGGGTTTTTATGCAATTTTTCATGCAAACATTATGCAACAATTATGAAATTTTGATACAAACTCAAATATGATGAAATGCACCAACTATAATTTTTTAGAATTTTCTAGCAATATTTGATTTTTTTATGAATTTTTTAATGAAACAAAATGAATTTAAGTTAATAATTCTTAATAATTTTATAATGAAGAATCACACAAAACCAAATTTATCTCACAAAGTCTAATAATAAGCAATCCGGGAAGCTTGAGTTTGTGCAAAAAAATTATGTGTGGACCTAAATAAAATTCAATTATGAAAATCACTCAAACAATTATTTCGGGAACAGAAAACCTCCATTTTTAATGCAATTTGGACCCAAGTTAAAGCATAACTAAAATCATAATTTGGAATTTTTTGGATTTTTTAGATTAGTGGAATGTGAATTTCAGAAAGAAACTAGGTAAAATATGAATGAATATCAGTCTGGCAGATTTAATGAATCATTCGAGCATCATAAAAATATAAACCAAAACTCAATTTATAGAAAATGATGTGCAAATCATTATGTTTATTTACTTTAGCAAAAATAAGCAATTAAAAGTCCAAATAATATCTCAAACAGAAGGGTTTCAATGCAATTAGAAAGTTCAACAACAAAATGTTGTGCCAAATAGGACTTCCTTAATTACCATAAATATTCGAGTGAGATTCTGTAATTTTATCCTAAAGAAATTAGGCCCTTTCCCTCACATCCTTTGAGCTCTTCTTCTCCCCTCACAGGACATGAGTTTGGAATCGTGGGTTCGGCCAGTGGTTGGAGGAAGGCGGCAGAGTGATAGAGGTGCTTGGAAGGCGCATGCCCACGGCTAGGGTAGCAGGGCCATGGAGCGATGGCGAGCGGATGTGGAGGATGGTTGCAGACTGCGGTTGGTGACGAAGGATGACCTCCTCACGGGGGTGCAGCTTGGTGCGGCCGTGAGAGGGAGTTGCATCGTGTAGGGCTGAGCAAAGGTGAAAGATGGTAGTTGACAGCTTGGGAGTGGTGGTTAGTGGCTAGCTACAGCCATGCGTGGTGGCCTCATGTGGTGGGGTGTGACTAAGGCGACGGAGATCTGTGACCAGCAGGTGCAGGGGCAGTGGAAATGTAATGGGAGGACAGTCATTGTTTTGTTGCTGCTTGGAGGAGTAGTGGGCTTGTGACGGTGACCTGCTGGTGGGACAAGTGGCCACGCACAAGAGAGGTCGCGCGGTCTATGTGCGGCATGACATGGAGGTTTGTAGTGCGCAGGTGTTACGCATTGGAGGCGCACGGTCGTGTGAGGTGTTGCTGCAACAACAACAAGAGGGCTCTCCTTGTTGATGCATTTCTAATTGAGAGAGGAAGATGTGCATGCTCCCATGGTTGTAAAGGATGAGAGTTCAGAGATGGAAGGTTTGACCAAAAAAGCAAGAGGAAATGAAGAGGAAGGTGGGGTGATTTCATTGGTGTTGAATTGTATTTTTGATGTGGTGTTCAGTTCAATCAAGGAGATGGAAAGAGGAGAATGGAAGACAAAAGAAGAAAACAAACTGAAAAGGAAAGGAGAGAGGGTACCATACCTGTGTTCGGTGAATTATGGAGGAGTTATGCTGAAACTCCTGTTATCGCTTCAAAGAGACATGGTGAGGTGACTCTGAAGCTTCGTTGTGGAGTGCGGAATTCACTGCTACATCATTTAGATTCCACGGATCTCGCCATTGAGGTTGTCGTCACTCAACTTGTCTCCTTCAGTTGTCACCTAAAGGTTAAAAGGGTTGGACATCTTTTCTCTTGAAACGATGGATAAGTAAGAATGAGGGATGAGAAGGGAATAAAAAGGAGGAGGAGGAGCTTAGAAAAGAGGTGGGGAATGTGAGTTGGATGAAAAGTTGGAGAAGTAGTGGGAGATGTGTAGAGAATGGGTAAATAATAAAAATAAAAATAAAGTAGGCTACTTAAAATAATGAAAGAAAAGGTAAAAAAGAAAATAAATAATTAAAATGTCAACATGAATAATGTAGATCCAAATTGGATCTACATTTTTTGTGTAGACCTCAAATGCAAAATAAGAAATATGTACACAAAAAATATTTTTGTAAACCATTTTAAACAATTAAAATGCAAATTTCATAACTTTTCTATTTTTTGGATTGTTTAAATTGAAAGATATTTTTAAAAATAAGATAATAAAGATAATTTAAAACACAAATATGTATATATAAATATATATATATATTTGGATTTTTTAATATTAAAAAAGTGAAAAAAAATCAAGAATGAAAAAGTATTTACATTATATATAGGGTCGCAACACATTTTTTCTATGTTTTTTATATTTTTTTGGGTTTTTAATTTAATGTATTTTATTAAAACATAAAATAAAGAAAATAAATTAAAAAGAAATAATTCGGAAAAAATGAATATATGCATGAAATAATAGAATAAAGTTAGTAAATATGTAAAATATACAATAGGGGCCCAAAACTCAAGTTTCACATATGAACTCCGGTTCTTTTGAATTTGATCTTGTTTTGAAGGTAATTAAACGTACATTATTTCAAAAGTGAGTAGGGGTCCATAGGAGACTATACAAGAGAGATATTCATGTTTTAAGGCTTTTAGTCTCAAACTAGGGTTTAGTTTTTATTAGGCAATTTTACAAGTTAGTATCTTTTGGTATTTTTCATTTATTAGTGTTGATAATATATACGCTATAAAGTTGATTTTATTTAATTTTGATTTAGTGAGAAATAAAAAAAATAAGTAAAATATGGTATAATAAATGTGATATTTACAAGGGAAATTGGCTTTTTATTTAATGCATATAATGCATGCTAAAATGCAAATATTAATTCTTAGTGCATGAATTGTTAAAAATGCAGAATAAATAGAGAAATGCATCTAATTGCTCAGGAACGAAGCTCTATTTTCAACTTTTAGAGTCATGGATCATAGATTCATCCATCCCCTATATTCAAACCTTGCTCGTCCCCGAGAAACTAAAATGAAATGCAAAAGTGAAAATGATTTTGGGTTCCATACCAAGGTCATGAACAAATGGTGAAAATGGAGCTCGATTTGACCTTTGGATTAATAATGTGGTGGAACCTTATTAGGAATTGAATTTATGACCTAATAGCCTTTGAGTTCCACAAGTCTCTATTCAGGTCGCCTCAGCAGTCAGGTCAGAACAAATCCTCATACGCAAATTCTGATGACTATGAAGCTTACTTGTACTATGTAAGTGAAATATAGCTCTCCACATCAGAAATGACAAAGAAATAACATCCTCTAATAAGGTAACTCTAATTCCCCAGTCTAGCAACTCTTTCCTCAAGGACCAGAGTATTCCCTTCTAAGTTCAAGTGCAACCAACTCAAGAAGAGGTTGAATATATATAGGGTGGTCGAGGACAAGAGGAGAAAAGGATGAATATATAAAGGGCGGGCGTCGGTCCCTCTAATACTTAGGCTCTGGTCATCCTAAGTATAGGACAGGAGTAAGTATGAGACCCGATGGGATTGGGGAATGTACGAAGGGGAAAAAAAGAAAAGGAGAGACTCGGGTCACTCTCCCCCTATACTTAGGGTCTGGTCATCCTAAGTATAGCCATAAAATGAAAACGGTGTGTAGTTGGGGCAAGTGATATGAATCATTGGGGAAGGAGGGATAGAAGAAGAAGAGTATACAAGATGGAGGGAGAATGCACAAGGATCAAGAAGGTTTGTAACGAACCTTCTTGCATGAAAGAGGAGGTGGAGAATATACTGGTGTGTCCCTGTCAGAATCGTCTTCAGATGAATAATAATATGGTGAAGGGATCATTCAACGATGTTCAACACACGGCTGTTTGCTCAGGTAAGGCTTGAGGACAGCCAGACTGAGCTCACTCACATAAATCACCTCATCCTAACCCGATGAGGAATCCTCAGAAAATTCCTTCTCTCGTATGTTGAAGGAAACTTTCTTAGCAGATATTCTAGAACCTGAAGCATTGAGAGGGAGAGGAGAGTGACGTGCCTTGAGAGGTTTGGGGAAATGCCTCGAGGAATCAATTCTTAACATCTATTCTCTGAATAACCGACTAAAGGATGGAGAAACCATGTTTTTTGGGAAGGGTTAATTTGGTCCTAGTTGTCTCCTTTGTTGAATGTTCGGGCAATGGTGCGGTGTTGACCATGGGTTCCTCATCAGATGAGTCACTATATAGATTGTAATATTCATGTAGGATCAACACACGTCTTGAGCAGGAGCTAGTAATCTCAGTCGGCTTGTCGTTAGTTGTTTAGGATGTTAGGTTATCGAAATGGTCGAGACAATCAGCAAAATTTTTGTTCGACTCAATGATACCATGGGGTTGTGAGTCTTTTATTGAAGCTGTCACAGTGGTGGTGATGCAAGCAGCAGAAGTTGTGGATGTATGGGGAGTCTATGATCCAATGGACGACTCGATAATCGGTATCTCAAGTGTAGCAGAGAGGTGGGACTCATCTACCACTCAATGTTCATGACTGTCAGCAGCTTTGTGGGATATCCTAGATTATCATGTGTCAAAGAATGGGTGAGGTTGGAGTGCTCCGAATGTTGTAAAATTGTTCTCTCGAGTCTCGCAATCTATAGTCTCCTTAACCAAGGCTAAGAATATCTTCCCGAGAATATTTGGAGACTGGGTGAACTCTCCTCGATGCTCAATGTTAATAATCATAAAGTCTACTTGGAGTAGAGTACCTTGGAAAATAATGATGATTGAAATGATTCCTCTCGACTGTTTTATAGATCGATCAGCCAACTGAATGATCTCTCTTGACTTCTTGATTGTCTTGAGTTTGAGCTTGTCAAACAAGAAAATCAGGAGGATATTTATCAATGAGTCAGCATCGACTCTATCATGGGTGAAGGTAGTGTCTTTAATTGCACAATCAACCCTAGGCAATCGCTTCCCTCTGCGGCTCTTGGTCTTTCTCCTCATCACTAAGGAGGTGGCCATAGACTCTAGATGTTTCTCAGTCCTTGTCTTCTTATTGTCGGACCTCTAAGGCATCAGTTTACTTCTCACAAATCTTTTGAGGTTGTGAATGTGTATATGGCCTTTTTTAAGGGAAGCTTAAGAATCAATTCCTCATCGAGTGCTTCCCTCAGGGCAGGATCCATCTTTTTTAAGTCATTTTCATTTTCTATTTTTATAAGATTTTGTAGTTTTTCAATTTTTTGGTCTTTTTTAGGTTTTTAATTTTTCCATTGCTTTTAATGGGTGAAGGAGGAGTGGGAGGATGTACAGACTCTAGATTGGAAGGTAAGCAGTTAGTAGAAGAGGGAGGTAGAATGGACTCCAGTTGTATAGAGTGTGTGTGTTTCCTTGTATCCTTAGATTTTCAACATTGAATCTGCTCATTTCGTTCTCCACTTCTATACATTAGCTGGCATAAAAAGAACTTAGTTGGTCGATGACACTTCTAAATTTATCTTCAATTGATTCATATTTCTTAATAATCCTAGAGATGTCATTCTCCAAAACTTCCTCATGACAAATCATGGGAACAGTCTGTTCAATTGGAGGAAATTGTTGAGAACTTGGGGTCTCATACTCAAGATACCTAGACTCTGGCATGTAATGTTTGGGCGACTATAGACCATCTATATAGTTGAAATTGGTAGGAGCCTCATGTGGTGGAGTCAATTGACAAGGGTTTGTAGATTGAACTCTTGAGCCCAGTCCCATGTATGTGAAGGCTTTCCTAGTTGGTGGTATGAAGGTCGGTTAATGCGAGTTTGATCAATAATGTCTGGAAGATCATAGGGGGAAGGCCTCTTCATTCGGTTTTGTTTATAAACCAAATTGTATCCTAGGGTCAATTCAGTGTGTATGCAAAAATTATTGCCCTGTCCCAACATTCATGTAAGGGATGACTGAAGTCTGTTGGGGAAAATAGCCTTGATAATCATTTCTCCTAGTAGTGGCTTTCTCTTCGTGTGGTTCCTTAATTATAGCAAACGTTCATGAAGATGGTGAGTCAAATAATTTACTATTTAATGTAATAAAGTGATGAAAATAAAGTGATGAAAATAATTTATTTATTTTGTAAATAATATACAATATGTATATAATTTAATTAATTCCTTAATTAACCCACCATTAAGGTGGCTCTTTATCTTTTTGATACTTTTATTATTTTATTAATTTCTGAAATTATTCATTAATTTAATCACTTCAATTCCACCACTAACATCTTTCCTTTTTTCCTTTCCATTAATCATTTTTTTAAATTCAATTTTTTCTATTTATTTAGCTCCTCCCTCATTTCAAGTTGATCAATCCTTTGGTGAGAGGAGCCAAATCTCCTAAAGCAATATTGTTGTAGAAAGCAGCCCAACCTCCGAGCCGTCCGGTGACAGCGAGACGAACTTCGTCTAGGCCAACACAGTTTTCATCTGCTCCTACGATGAGATCCACTTTATTTCTCATCTTTTGTTTAGATAATTTTAGTTTTAATTTCATAGTTATTATATTTTTTCTCGTAATCATAGTTAATCGTTCCTGATTGTTCGTCACAATTCAATCCACCTCCGATTATCGATCTCATGCCATTTTCCGATTCTTCATCGCTTCACATTCTATCTCCCGTGATCTCTCAACTATGGCCACATACGGTGGCTTGAGACACGGTTCTAATCCATTACCGCCGGCCACCGTCTACCATTGTTTCACTCACCGCCCTCAAGAACTCCCGTAGCCATCCACAGACTGACCTCCTTTCGACTAGAGCAAACCCAGCCACTCCGTCGATACCTCCGCTCGATGCATTTCATCATCTTTATTCATTTATTTTAGCTTAAAATCCACGATAAAGCACATGTATATATTACTAAATCCATATTCTTACTAAACTGCATTTGTGTGTAAATATTGTACATTTATTAATATTTTAATCTAAAATAAATAAATAAAGGAAAAATAAAGAAAATAAAATAGTGTATATATGTAATAGATACATGCAGACCCGAACCCCAAAAGAATTTCAAGACGTGACCTGATCGACCATGAATAAAGTAGGGGGAGATAGGGTCTTTAATCAGAAAATCCAAACAAATATTTTGTAAATACTTTTCATTATTTATTTTGAATTTATTTTGTGTATATTTGTATAAAACATACACTATATTATTTGTACATAAATTGATCTCAAATTAAATAATTTTCTGAACTAAAGTTGTAAATAAAAATGTATTCTAAATAATAAAAATAATTGCAAAATAAAATCACGTACAAAATAAAAGCAGCCACATTCGGAAAAAGACGTAAATCGAAAATTGAAAGACCAATTTCAGATTTATATGAACTAGAATTGAAATAAAATCACTTCCATCATATTCTAAATTAAATTATCTTTAAAATGGCAGTGGTTTCATAATTTTTGGAGTAATGGTTGGAAATATAGTTTTCTAGGGTTGTTTTTGCAAATTTACCACTTATTTATTGGAATTATTTATTTATATTTATTTATATTCATTTTTATACATAATTTTTTTAAATAATTGTAAATATTTTCTAATAATTATTTTAAAATTAATTAAAAATAAAAAATATTTAAACATAAAATAACATAATATCCTTATTTAACTATGTGTATAATGTACCATTCGTATCATTATATGTATATAATTAATTTCCTTAAATAATTACCACTAAAAATTTAATAATTAACATTTCTTATTTAAATTAATAAAGTTACGGAAATAATTTATTAATTTTGTAAATAATATACCTATGTATATAATTTAATTAGTTCCTTAATTAACCCACAATTAAGGTGGCTCTTTAAGTTTTTGATATTTTTATTATTTTAATAATTTCGAAAATTATTCATTAATTTAATTAATTCAATTACACCATTAACATTTTCCCTTTTTCATCTCCATTAATTCATTTTTTTTAATTCAAAATTTTTTCTATTTATTTGGCTCATCCTCCCTCATTTCAATTAATCAGTCCTTTGGTGAGAGGATCCTAATCTCCAAAGCAATCTTGTTGTAGAAAGGTGCCTAGCCTCTGAGTCGTCTGGTGACAGTGAGGCGATCTTCATCAAGGCCATCACGACTTTAATCCACTCCCACGGTGAGATCCACTTTATTTCTCATGTTTTGTTTAGATAATTTTAGGTTTAATTTTAGTTTTAATTTCATAGTTATGTTTTTCACATAGTCATAGTTAATCGTTCCTAATTGTTCATTATGATTCAATGTTTCTCCAATTACCGATCTCACGCCATTTTCCGATTCCTCGTCGCATCACGTTTTATCTCTCGCAATCTCTCACCTCTGACCACGAAAGGTGGCCGGAGATGTGGTTATAATCCATCACCTCCGACGGAACCTCCTCACTCACTGGTCCCCATTTAATTTTTTGGACAAAGCCATCATGTTCGAGTTGTTGTCTTTTTTTTATTGTAGGTTTCCCAAGACCGTCTCCTTGCTGCGCCCGCCACATGCAAGAAATGTCGTCTTCCACCATCTGGAGCAGACCTTTCTGCACGTGATCTGGACGTTGCCTGCAGGAGGAACACGCACTGTCTCGAGCCCCTCCGTCAACCACTACATCGTTCCACCATTCCGCTTGAAGCCTGTGCTACCTTCATCGCTCCTCCACCCTCAAGAATCCCTCGCCAACCAGGGGTGTGTGTCACCCTTCATCATACAGATCCTCCATCATCGCTTTCTATATCTCTTCTACAGTACCATCGCCATACGATCTCCACCGCCTCTTTCACCGCTCGAAAAGCCACAGCACTGCTTGGAGAAGCGCCCGCCACCGCTCCAAGGAACCTTCGTCGACCATCATCCGTCGTCATTTCGCTTGTCTCCCTCGAGAACTCCCGAAGCCATCTACCCATCGACCATCTTTCGATTGGAGCAAACCCAGCCACTCTGTTGATACCTACGCTCGACACAACACCTTGTCTGCCAGTTGCTCTTCCACCATCACTACCCTCCTTCAGCCTCTGCCTGGGCAGAACAATATCCAACGTCGTTTCCTCCCCCTTTGGCTTGGAGACGAAGAATCAAACGAAGATCTCCCTTTGATTTCGAGAAGAGCCCAATTTTTGTAGGGGCTCAAACCTAGCCCTAGATTTATAGGCCCAGAATGTTCCATATCATCACCATTTATTTTACTTGAGGAAATTGTCTTGATGTTCGCAAAAAGACCCATACTAGAGCCAATCACGTGCTTAGCACGCATTCTTTGGGTAAATTGTGAATTTCTCCTTGATTTATTTGTTGTTAATTTTTTATGCAAAAACAATAAAATTTACATTTTAGTCCATGTATTCCAGACGTTAAATTGATGCTTTTATTGTTGAAATAAATAGTATTTGTGTTTAAGTAATTCTTCAAAAGTTAAGTTAAACTCTTGATGTTGCATGTTCATTATATAATTTATTCATTGCATTTTATTTACATTTAACATTATTAAAAATTAAAAACTTTGAATTTTTCACTTTTTGTAATTAGAAAATTCATAAGAATACAAATATTGTGTCCAAAATTCTAAAAAATAGAATTGTTTTCTTTTTGTATATTTTATTTTATGTGCAAATTTCATGCATTAATTATTTTTAAATCTAAAAAATTTTCAAAATATTAAAAATCTTATAAAATCATAGAAAATTGTATAAAATTCCAAAAATCCTGATTTTACTTCTTATTTGTAGATATTTTCTTATAGTATTTAGGAAAAATAAATCCAATCTTAGTTTATTTGACATTTTTAAATTACAAAATATCCCTGCTTGTTCACTATTTAGCATTATTTTCGATTTTGGATTTTTACAAAATCCATATAAACTTAAAAAATCTTTGAAAAACACAAAAAATGTTCTAAAAAGTATAAAATAGAGTAACATTTATTTTCACCTTTTTTATCATTTTTATTTTGTTTTAAAAATAAAAATAGCACTTCTTTATTTTTGTTTATAAACTTTATTTGGACATTATATTCTTGAAAAAATAAAAAGCTGCAAAACCAAAAACAACTAAAAATAAAAAATAAAAAAATAGAATTAAAAAAATAATTAAAAAACCAAGCATAGTGTAAATTGAGATTCCTTTTCTTATCATTGATTGTTCAATTATTAGAATAACCCTCGGGATTTGTAGCCTCCCTAAGTTCGATCATGTCTGCTATATAGGTGAATTAAATAGCAAATTCTCTTGCTACTTTTTGTGTTTATTTCGACTTGAGAATCATATATTTTTCTGTTAACGCTTGATTGGGTTACGACGACACTTGTTCATAATACATCTAAATAAAAAAGCCTAAGAGAGCACTCCAACAAAATGATCAGTGAATTCCTGTAAGTCATCAATGCACCCGGTACATTTCGAAGGTGTGATTACTATATTCGGACAAGATGGTCAGCGAATTCCTGGAAGTCTTCATGGATGACTTCTCCATAATGATTCCTTCGATTCCTATATTGGGAATTTGGACAGAGTCCTCAAAAGATGTTGTGAGATGAATCTGTACTCTCCTAGGAGAAGAGTCACTTCATGGTGACAAAGGGAATTCTGTTGAAGCATGTCATCTCAAAGAGAGGAATGGAGGTTAACCTTGCTAGATAGATGTGATTAGACGACTCCAACCACCAACCAACGTGGAACAGTTGCTATCTTTTCTCAGACATGTTTGATTTTACAAGAGATTTATAAAGGATTTTTCAAATATCGCATGACCTCTAACTGGGCTTTTAGGCAAGTGCATCAAGTTTATTTTTTATCACAAGTGTCTTAATGCCTTTAAGCAATTGAAAGGAATGATCATGGATGCCCCTATCCTACAAGCCTCAGACTGGTCTATACCTTATGTTATCATGACATACGCCTTCGATTTTGTTGTTTAGATAGTGTTAGGATAGATAAGAGTCTACGTCCCATTCATCATACATTATGAAAGCAAAGTGCTTGACCCGACTCATCGTAAAACTACACAATTACAGAAAAAGAGATGCTTGCGGTAGTGTTCGCCTTGAATAGGTTCAGATCATATCTTATTGGATCTAAGGTTTTTATGTTCAACATTCAACAATATGGTACCTAATGGAAAAGAAAGACATGAAAGTGTATCTTCTTAGGTGGATTTTACTCCTCCAGGAGTTTGACTTGGACATTGAAGATAAACCTGGAGAAAGGAATATAGTAGTTGATTAACTCTCTCATCTCAAAAGTCTAGATCCTTCTGATGGTACACCTATTCGATACCCCTTCCTCGATGAGTTGATTTTTGTTATCAACTCACTAAAGGATATGGGAAGATCCTTAAGTGCAACACAGAAGCATGGGAACCGCATTGTATGTGATTGGGAGTGACTAGTCTAATAGTTGCTCGGGGTAACATAAAAATATGAAACTACATGATCCAAGAACACTATTCGGATTGTTTCATCTAAATGACAAAAAAGTATTAGGTTTACTTCTTGAATCGTGGTTGTGGTCGATTCTCTAAACAAAGAGAACTCATGTCTCATGTCCGATTCGATGGAGGAGATGCTTGCGAGCACGTTGATGAAATGTGTGCTCCTTGCAATCCATGTTGATGATCCAAGCAGAGAATTTCCGGATCTCGTCACACGAGATCTGACGTCTTCTTCATGAGCTAGGCACATCGAAGTAGACAGGAATCCACAAGCAAACAATCTAGCAGCATAACAACGACGGTGCAGTGATGGCGACTCTCTCTAGGGCTCCATGGTAGATGCCCACAATGAGAGAGAGAGAGACTTGGTGTGTAGCGAGAGAGAGAGAGAGCATATGTTGTTCCCTTATTGTTGTTGTAACTTAAATAGCAAGGGGTGCCTCTTCTTATTTATGGTTTTGGGAGTCCATGGATCTCAATCCATGTACAACACAAAATCAATGGATGGGATTGATTTGTGTTTCTTTCAAAGGCCATGATTTTTCTGCAAAAACACAACAACAATTAATTTAATTAAAACTAAATATATATTGATAAATCAATATAAATTAATTCAAATTAAATAAACTAATCTTGGAGATAATGAGGAAGGAGATTGCCCTCATCCCTAAAAAGGATGTAAATTATGGTTCAAATTACAAGACAAATGCAGGGGACAATATTCAAATTTAGATTAAAATAAATACAATAAATGCAGATGCAGTTACCAATGCTCCGGGGGCATTTACGCAAATTAACAAGAGGTCGTGTGCGCCTCACGTGACTCCTGGAAGATTGGATTAACTGGAGAATGCGGAGAAGGATGGGGGTGTGTCCTCAATTATCTCAGCCCCTCATTTGTCTTTCACGTGAGGTGAGATTGAGCAACAGAAGGAGGGTTGGCACATGCGGTGGGAGGCCGGTGCAGCGTGCGTGGAGAGTCGTGTGTTGGCTGGTGGTTGGCTAAGGTGCGTGCCTGCTAGAAGGTAGTGAATGGAGGTCAGTCGGCAGGGGCTAGGATGCGGCTGCGGAGGCATGCACAGTGGAGGCACGGTGGTCTCCACCTCCATCGACACACAATGGGAGGTGGAGCGGTGTGGCAGAGGGTAACTCAAGTGGGGAGCCCACGACTGAGGCACGATAGTGCAGGGCGTGGATGACCGCAGGTGGTTGTAGGTCAGTGGCAAAAGGAGCATGTATCAAGGAGGCACGAGTCATCGAGGCCACGTAGTTTTATGCAGGAGGGAAGGTGAGGCTCGTTGGGGGCGGCACCAACAGAGGAGCATAGCTGGCAGATGTGCTGAAAATCACGGTCGACACACAGTCGAAGCAGGAGGGGGCGCATGGTGGAGATTATTAATCGATGGAAGGAGTGGGTGGAGCGATGAGATCGAAGCGGGGATCGGCGGCGAGCGCGTACAGAGAAGAAGTGGAAGAAGAACATAGCGGAGGATGTTGTGAGGTGTGAAGGAAGAAGAGGAAGATGACCAGATGAGAGGGATGAAGGTGGTGTGCTCGATTTTGCTCGAGAATAAAGAGGGAGAATGGGATTTAAGGTTAAAAGGTAATTTATATTGGAAGAACATCGATAGAGAAATGGCAGAACATAGAGAGAAGAACAAAGAAGAGATGAAGCAGGGAGAAGGAAAGAAAGTACCTGGGGGAGGACTTTGCCAGAGGGATGAGAGCTCGTGAATGGCTCCTAGATCGTCGCCTCGAGTGATTTCTAGCAGTACGTCACGAGGCTGGAGTAGCTTTGAGAAGAAAAGCTGCAACACGGAGGTTTCTCTGTGGATCACGCCAGCAGGATACTCATCGTCATTTGACGGACGGTTTTTAGCTGCCACCTAAGGAACGCTCAAAGTTGGGCCACCTTGCTCACAAATGGCAGATGCTTTCCGATGGGAGAGACTATTATATTTTAAGGGTGGTTGTCAAGCTAGGCCGAGATGGGAGGATGAAGTGGGATCGGGTGATCGTGGGAGTTGTGTGGGAAGTATGTAGTAGTTGGGGATAGAGAAGAGAGAGAGGGTGAGGGATTGGCGAAAGGTGCAAGTGGGGAAGGTGGAGAGGGTCGCTTAGGGTTAATGGCGGTTGTGGCTTGGAGGGGAAGGCGAGTGCGGGAAGAGCAGGTCAATGCAGCAGTTGCGCAAGATGTCAGTGAAGAGAGAGGGAAAGAGGGAGGGGCAGGTGCATCCCCGCCGTGAGGGGCGAAGATGGTGTGTTACGTGCATGGAGATGGAGAGGGGAGAGAGGGAGAAATAAAGAAAAGAGAGAGGGGGAGATAGAATGTGAGATGGGAGTGGGTGAATACGTGTGCCTGGGTGAGAAAAATATGAGAGGAGAGAGAGAATAAGGGAGGAGAGAGATGCCATATGGCGTGCGCATGGCTTGGCCACGTTGCAGTGAGAGAAAAATAAATAAAAAGATTAAAGTAAAAAATAAATAATAAATAAAAATAAGTAATAATAAATAAAAAATAATGTAAAAATAAATAAATAAATAAATAATGGGGGTGACATGTGGTGGCTCTAGGAGCGATCACGTGTCGCTCCCAAAAAATTCAAAAATTAAATGTAAATAAAAATCAAAAAGAAATAAAAAATGGGTCAAATCAGAAAGTGGTCAACATAAAAGTTGTTCATCTCGATGAGATCTGCAACTTCTGTGAAGGACCATAAATCAAAAGAAGTCATATGTACAAAAAGTGTTTTTGAGGGTACCTTATAGGTATAAAATACCATATTTTTATCTTTTGCAGATTTTTTATCATTTTTAAATAAGAGGAAATAAAAAAATAAAGAAAATGTGAAAGGAATTTTACAACTTAATCTATTCTTTTGGATTTTTAATAATTAATAAAATAAAAAGCTAAAATAAAGCGTAGTTTGGTCAATATGTACAATATATAATAGGGGTCCAAAATCCAAGTTTCACATACGAACTCTGATTCTTTTGAATTTGATCTTATTTTGTTGAACGTACATTAATTCAAAAGTGAGTAGGGGTCCATATGAGACTATATGAGAGAGATATTCACATTTAAAGGTTCTTAGTCTCAAACTAGGGCTTTAGTTTTATTGGGCAATTTTACAAGTTAGTGTTTTTTTTACTTTTCTTTTATTCTTGTTAGTAATATATACACAATGGAGTTGGTTTTATTGGATTTGGAGTTAGTATAAAATAGATACAAATAGGTGAATTTAGCTATTATACAGGTGAATATGTACGTGGAATTTCAGGCTTCTTATTTATGCAAATATGAATGCTTAAATGCATATATTATCTTAACATGCATGAATGCTAATTATGCAATATAAGTGGAGATATGCACCTAACTACTCGGGAACAAAGATTTATTTTCAACTTTTAGTGTGATGAATCACAGATTCAACAACCCCCTATACTTAAACCTTGCTTGTCCCCAAGCAACTAAAATGAAATGCAAAAGTGAAATGATTTTGGGTTCCATACCAAGGTCATGAACAAAAGGTGAAAATGGAGCTCGATTCGACCTTTTGATCAATAATGTGGTGGAACCTTATTAGGAATTTAATTTAAGACCTAACAGCCCTTGAGTTCCACAAGTCTCTATTCAGGTCGCCTCAACAGTCAGGTCAGAACAAATCCTCATACCCAAATTCTGATGACTATGAATCTTACTTGTACTGTATAAGTGAAATATAGCTCTCTACATTAGAAATGACAAAGGAATAGCCTCCTCTAATAAGGTAACTCTAATTCCCAGGTCTAGCAACTCTTTCTTCGAGGAGGGGGTATTCCCTTCTAAGTTCAAGTGCAATCAACTCAAGAAGAGGGGGTAGAGAAGAGAATTTACTGTGACCAATGTAGTCACATATCTGTGGAGCTTGACCAGTGTAGCCAAGTTTCCAGCTACGGGCTTCCTTGGTATGAGACTTTGAAGCATATGCCTTGCAAATATACACACTCCAGCAAACATTTTATTTTCAATCAGGCCTATCCCATTTTTTAGAGTTCTTTTTTTTCTTTTCTCTTCTTTTTTTTGAACTATATACAAGGTGCAACATGTACATCAGGAATTTTTCTTCTTGAGACAGTAGAGTACCCCTCATTTGAAGCATTATTGCAACCCACAGCATCCCATCGTTAGACGTCAATGCCACTACACTTGGTTGAGATGCACTACACTCTCTAGAAGAGGACGGATGTTTCCACCCATGTGCTACTCCAAGCAAAAGGATTCTACCTCCTCACCACATCATCAATGAAGATATACATGCATGGTGCTTGTCCAAGTTAGGTCATTGTCTAAGAGAATCATGTGTGTGTATGAAATATTCTATTTAGACCAAGCAAGATGACATGTGAACATAGACTTGCGGACTTAAATAATTAAGTCGCTTGACCAGAGAAAATCTTAACTCAAGTTCATGTAAGGTTCCTATGAAATCTATAGATTAAGGTCAACTCAAATCCATCCTCAACTTCTATTCATAACTTGGTTCGGAACCTGCCAACTTTTCACTTAGCAGATGCTAGATATGCAGATAGATGCAAATGACATGCAATATAGATGAAGTTCAAGATACATTTTTGAATGAAATGATTATATGTAAGACTAAGTAAGAAGACTCTTTTTTTGGTATACCTCCTATTTACAACAAATTTTACACGAATTTTATAAGTATTATACAAATTATACAATATACATACTATACAAGTATACATGTACTTATAAAAAAATCAATTTTTACCCAATCCGTAGTTATTGCATAATATATACAAAAATACGTGTAAGTACGAGCTATGGGTAAAGTATATATGTAATATATACACCCCCCCTTATACTTAGCGTGTGTTATGTCCTCAGAGCACAAGAAGCAAAGAAAAGATAGCTCGTGCTAACAAAAAGTATAGAAGTCGATTCGCCCCCCTATACTTAGGCTCTGGTAGCCTAAGTGTAGAAGAAGAACAAAAATGAGGCAGATGAGGTCAAGAGGGGAAATGAGTGAATATATATACATGATGGGCATCAGTCCCCCCTATACTTAGGCTCTGGTCAGCCTAAGTATAGCACGGGAATGGGTCTGAGAACCGATGGGATCTAGAGAATATACAAAGAGATCGTAGTATGAATCTTTTTGATGTTGTTGATGGCAAGAGATCAATGTTGCAAGGCTTCATACACGGCTCTATGTGTGTCTTCTGAATCTACCTCACGCACGAAAACAATCTCCTCATCATGTACTAACTGTTTATTTTGTTCGACAAAGTGTTTCAGCAGTTATCCATTCACTAGGGATGTTTGTGCTCCATCTATAAGATCCGAGATCTCTACACATCCGCTGTCATGCACAGCACGGACTATAAATGGACCCGCCCACTTGGATTTGAGCTTCCTTTGGAAAACCTACAGCCTCACATTGAACAACCATACCTTTTGTCCAGGAACAAAGATTTTTCGTCTGATAAATCTATTGTGCCAATGCTTTACCTTATCCATGTACACCAAAATATTGTCGTATACTCGGTTTCTGATGTCCACAAGTTCATTCAAATCCATCTCTCTTTGTTTTTGCCCTAGGTGTGTGTTCCAATTGACCTTCTTAATTTCCCATGTTAATTTGTGCACTAACTCTGTAGGCAAATGGCACGGCTTCCCAAATACCATTATGAATGGGGAGATTCGTAATGGTGTCTTGTAAGCTGTCCTATAGGCCCAAAGGACTTGGTCCAAGATATGGGACTAGTCCTTTCTGTCTGGGCAGACGAGCTTCTACAATATGGTCTTAACCTCCCTATTTGACACCTCTTCCATGAAATTGCTCTGTGAGTGGTAAGGACTAGTGACACGGTGCTCGATGTGGTAATCCTTCACAAGATTCTTGACATCTTTGTTCACAAAATGGCTACCCCAATCGGATATCAATACTTTGGGGACTTGAGCCAAGAAATGATATGCTCTCTGATAAATTTACAAACATTCCTGTTATCTGTGGCTCGCGTCAGGATAACCTCCGTCCACCTTGACAAATAATCTACCCCCAAGAAGGATATACTCAAAACTATTGCTAACAAGGAATGGGCCCATGAAGTCGATGCCCCAAGCATCAAAGACATCACAAAAGATGGCAGGCTGCATCGACATCTCATCTTTGGAACCAATGATTCCTCCCATTTGTTGGCTTACTGGGTACGACTTCACAAAGGTGGGAGCATTGCGAAATAGAGTCAGACAGTATAAGCCACATTGTAATACCTTCCATGCGGTCCTCTTTTCAGAGTGGTTTCCTCCTGCCTCCATACTATGGCAATAAGTAAGGACACTCTGGTATTCCTCCTGAGGAATACACCTCCTCTAGACACAATCCTGTCTTTCAAAGAAAAGGATCAGATCCACCCAATGGTAGTGTCTCGAATCTGACTGGAGTCGGTCTATGCTTCTTATGGGACAATCTTCGCGAACTTTCTTGGAGACAAGATAGTTCACTATATTGGTGTACCATAGGAGTGAGTCGATAAAAATCGACTCATCAGGGAAGGAGTCTTGAATAGGTGGATCATCAGATGCATCAAGAATTTCGAGATAGGAGAGGTGATCAGCCACTACATTCTTCTTTCCAGGTTTATCTCTGATGTTCATGTCAAATTCCTAGATAAGTAAAATCCACCTAAGAAGACGTGCCTTCGCGTCCTTCTTTTCCATGAGGTACCGTAGTGTTATCTGGTCTGTGAACACAATAACCTTGGATCCAATGAGATGAGATCTGAATTTATCCAAGTCAAACACTAGTGCAAGCATTTCTTTTTCTGTAATTGTATAGTTACGCTGAGCAGGATCAAGCACTTTGCTTGCATAGTGTATAGCAAATGGGACACTGTCCTTTCTTTGGTCTAACACAGCCCCAAAAGTAAAATCTGAGGCATATGTCGTAATCTCAAAAGGAAGAAACCAATCTAGGGCTTGTAGGATCAGGGCATATATGATAATCCCTTGAAGTATCTTAAATGCATCGAGACACTTGTGATCCATAATAAACTCCATGTCATTGCCTAAAATCTCAATTAGCAGTTGGACGATCTTTGAAAAATCCTTTATAAATCTCCTATAGAATCCAACATGCATGAGGAAAGACCACAATTGTTTTACATTGGTTGGTGATTGGAGTCATCTGATAACGTCCACCTTGGCGGGGTCAACCTCGATTCCTCTCTTGGAGATGATATGCCCCACACAATACCCTCTGTCACCATGAAGTGACTTTTCTCCCAAGAGAGCACCAGATTAACCTCACAACATCTTTTGAGGACTCGATCCAAATTTCTAAGATAGGAATCAAAGGAATTATCATGGACTGAGAAGTTATCCATGATGACTTCCAAGAATTCACCGACCATCTTGCGAATACAACAATCGTGCACCTTTGAAATGTACCGAGAGGGCTGCATAACCGAACGGGCATGCACCTGAAAGCATAGGTACCAAAGAGGCAAGTGAATGTGGTTTTCTCCTGGTCCTCAAGAGCAATAGCTACTTGGTTGTAGCTCGAAAACCCGTCTAAGAAACAGAAGAATTCTTTTCCAGTTAATCTTTCTAAAATCTATTCAATAAATGGTAAGGGAAAATGATTCTTCTTCATCAAAACATTCAAGCATTTGTAGTCTGCACAAACACACCACAACGTGGGTACTCGTGTCACAATCTCCTCTCCATACTCGTTGGTGGTCGTCTGAATTATCAACTTTTTTGGGACAACATGGGTAGGTGCCACCCACTTGGAATCAAAGATGGGATAAATAAAACATGTGTCACACCATTTCCCAATTTATTTCTTCTTAACCTCTAGTAAATTTGGATTAAACCTGCACTAGATATCACGAGAGGGTTTGGCTTCATTTACAAGATAGATATGATGAGAACATAGAGCGAAATTTAGCCTATAGAGATCGAAGATGCTCTAGCCTATCGCCTTGCGACTTTTCTCCATGATCTCTAGCAAGTGAGATTCATGCTCCTCGGTCAATCACGAACTAATGAGGATTAGAAACCTTTTCTCTTTTACCATGACGAAGGCATATTTTAGTGTTTTGGGTAATTGTTTGAGCTCAGGTAAAGTGTGGTCATCAAGAAAATCTGGCTCAATTAACTCTGGCTATGTGCTAATAGTTGCTGGATCTGTCTCTGAAGTAACTGCCACCAACTGATTCGACACTGGTGTAGGATTGTCAAAAGTATCCAAGCCATCGACAAATGCCACGTTTGACTCATCATCCTCATCTTTTGATTGTCCTAAAGATGAAAAGACTAAGAGACCCAGCTGGGCCTCTGTGTCATCAAAGATGTAGGGGGATGCACTCTCTGTATGATTTGCACCTTATTTTTTTCCGAAGGATCTCGCAAACTATCTCATATAAAATATTCTCTCCATATGAGAGGGACTCATCGGTATTGGATGGGTTCTGTCTCCATGGATCAATGGTGTCTACATGAACACAATCTTCTTCTGACGAAGTGTACTAGGTGCTAGATTCGGAATCCATCTCTACCGCCTTGTCTGCTTCATCTCTAGTTCCTCATATCTTCCTGGAGTTTGGAACTTAATTTTCCCGACCTTATAGTCAAATAAGGTGCCAACTGTCCTCAAGAAGGGCCTTCCAAGTATGATCTGAGAATCTCTCCAATTTTGAGGGGTCTCTATATCAAGGACTATGAAGTCCACCACGTAATCTCGTCCTTCGACATTGATGATAATGTTCCTCAATTTTCCCTTAGACATCTTAGTGGATTTGTCAGCAAACTTGAGTAGAGCTCTGGATTTCGTAAGAGGTCCCAGATTTAGCTTCTCATAAAGGGTTGTTGGCATCAGGTTAATTGAGGATCCATTATCCAAGAGAGTGTGTGCAAAAGTAGTGGCATCAACATGTGTGGTCACGGTCCTTCTGCTCCTAAGCGACATATGATTCACATTCTCATATAAAAGAATCTCATGTTCAGATAGAGAAAGATATGAATAGTATACCTGATCTTGTGGTTGTTGCTGACCCAAATTCAGGCTATTAGGATTTGCTTGAACCTGGGCAGGAATTGGGTTCCTTGGTGCCATCTATTGTTCCTGGTGGCATGAGACATGGTTCAGATCTATCCTTATGTAATGATAATCATTCTACATCTGTTGAACCATATCGATCAAAGAATGAATGGCCAAGGTGAGGACCCTAGATCACTCGTGGGTGGGGTCTGTTGTTGACTAGAGGATGGGTGATTCTGTTGTCTATACTATCCCTGTTAGCCCTGTCGATAATGTGTGGGTGGGATTGTGAGGTGTAAAGTGGTGGTGGGCCCTGCTGGTCCGAGTGGAACGTACGCTATTGCTAAGGGTCATATCCTTAGCCTGGTCGGGACTACGCAAAACGTGATGTGGGGATGGAACTAGTGTCCTAGTAAGCTAGGGAGGGTCGGTGTGGCTGACCACTCCCTATCCTCCACTGTCAGACAACGAGGTCATGGTTGTACCACAACCCACTGATCTCAAACACCTGTGGAGGCTCCTCGTAGATTGACTCCGCCTGTTGGGGTATGTTCTACTCTTGTTGAGTGTATTGTTGCTTTTCAACCCAGCTACTCTGAGGCCCTTGCACTTGCTCCTATACGAGGTGAACTCGATATACAGGTGCAGGTGGTGTAGAAGGGGCACGTAGTCATATCTTGACTACCTTCTCAGATAATTCCTCCACTTGTTTCGACAATCATGAAAGTGCCTCAAGGTCACTGACCCTCTTGTGGATCTGTTCTACCATGGTGAGCTTATGAGCTATTATCCCCATGCGAGGGATTAGGTCATCTCTTAGATCTGCTACAGTCATCCTAGGTGTCTCAAGAGATAGGCTTGGGGGAGACACCTGATAGGCCCTGTTGGCCTGAGATCTGCATGTTTCTGCCATTTGCTCTAGGATCTTCCATATGGCATCTCTGTTCTTATTCAAAAAGCTACCTCCACAGTATGCACTCATTAACCCCTACATTTCAGAGGTCATGCCATAGAACAAGGTCCGGACTAAGATCGCCTTGGTAATGCCATGGCAAGGGCATTTCTGCGTCAAATCATTGAATCAATCCCAAGCTTCGTGAAATGGCTCGTGGGGGCCCTAGGAGAAACTAGCGATCTTTGTCCTTATCTGGTTAGTCCTACTGAGTGGATAGAACTTCTTTAAAAATAGGTCTTTGAACTGCAACTAGGTTGTACATCTAACCCCAAAATTCTTCGACAATGGGCAGCCTTATCTCCTAAGGTAAATGGGGTAGCCTTCAGCATAATTTAATCTTGTTCAATACTAGGATGGCTAAGGTTGTTATACACCAACTCGAAGTATCTCAAGAAAGCATATGGTTCTTTCGTTGCATTCCCATTAAACTTTGGTAGCAGCCCAAGGAAATGGGGCTTTAGCTAAAATGCCTCTTGTGGAACCTCGAGTACGAGCCGACTGTGTATCTCATTCTCTGCTGGGTTATAGGCATCTACCATCGGTCTGTCTATACCACTCACCTCAATCACTTGTCCCATCGTAGCGATAAGAACTACATTCAGCTGCTCAACTCTAGATAAATAGGTGAGGACTTGCTCCATGGGGTATCTTTGTGTTTCTCTTCCTTAGGGTTTTCTTAGGAGGCATCTTAGTCTTGGGTTCGTATTCTTCATGTGGATATATAATGTGGTCTTGATTAGAATAAGATTTAGGACTGAAGATATTTTCACCGAGGTGAAGGTCTTCCTCGACGAGATGGAAGGAGAGAAAGGGAATGGTTTGAGGGTGACCATCCCGAGAGTGAGAGATCATGAACTCAAGAGGGTCATAAGTCCAGGTTGGCTCAAGTTACGCTATGGCATTTGAAGATGTACTTCTTTGAAGGGTTCAATGAGAGATTTGCAAAGCCCGAATAAATATCCGCCCAGTCAGTCATCTTCAATGGCAAAAAGAAACTATGAGAGCACAATATTCAATGAGGCGCTAGTTCTACAATGCACGTAAATGTGCAGAGTAAACTCACATAATACAAACACAATGCAAAACCCTCGAATTCACCAACTCAACAGGTAAAGGCCTGGATTATCTTGTTAGATTTAGTTTGTGATAATTGCAAGTCTTGAAAGATTAACGAGTTGTTAGGTGCTTGTACTTTCCTACAAATTGTCCCAATTATTACAACTAGTTGCACCCACTTTCAACTAGTATAGGAGTAAGTGCAAGATGTATAAATACGGCTACCCGTTACTTGAGGACGGAGCCATACCCTATGTCCTCTAAACCTCCCACTCTGCTAAGGAAATACGGACCATTTAGTGGCTACCTATAGATCCTCACTGAAAAGCATCTAGTCATTTTTTTGAACCAGTAGTCTATATGAAAATCTTAGCATGGCTCTATCTTAGTGCCGTCCCTCTCTCTCACTTGCAAGTAAATAAGACAATGAGACCTTTATGCACACATAAAACAAGGTTCTTTTTATTCCAATTTTGTTTAGTGGACCTACTCATTTCAGTCTTTATTTTAAAGTTAGGATGTCACTTGTAATTTAATCAAAACACAAAGACACGTCTACCATTTAGTCCCAATTTCCTTTTTAAATCCTAAGTTGTAAAACAAGAGAGGAATCAAAAATCAGAATGCGAACAAAAAATGATGATGCATGCTCAGAAGTCGGTATACTTATAGTGACTCCCAGCACTCTCCATACATTATGCAAAACTGAATTTTAAAATTTAAACTAAATGTATGCAGATCGAGAACCCCCGCACCTAAGCAATATATTATTAGCAGGGAAGAACTGTGTTTGATTTGGCTAAGTAGTACATTTCCATGTGTGTCTCTTTAAAGATCTTAGAAGATGTAAATCTTCCAAGATGTGTGGCCTAAACTATGATTAGCACATACAAATTTGTAATTAAACTACCGGGTGCCAATCCTAATTTCTCCACAGAAAGGAGAAATCGGGCCCCACCCTCACTGTAGAGTGAAACATGCCCGACACACTACAAAATAATGTCCAAGTATGATTACACACGTTAGATTCTGAACGGAATCCGCTGAAAATTTTACAATAAAATAAAATGCAGAAAATGAGATCAAATTATAAACCCTAAAAATGATGAGTATTCAATCTATTAAAAATCAATTTATTTTGACCTAGATATACATGCAAATGAGATCAAATTTAGGCGAATGTAGAACAGCCTATAATCTACCTATTTGGATCAGCAAACAACTATGTATCAATTTCAGAGCATAAATTGGATAAATTATGCAAGTTTTCACCAAGTTACTTTCAATAACTAATCTAATGATAAAAAAATCTAAATAAAGGCTCCGTAGATATAAAATGAGTTGCTCTAAAACATGTTATTTTTTTGAATGATAAAAGGATGCAAATTATCGTTCAAATTACAAGACAAATATAGGGGTCTATATGCAAATTCAGAATAAAATAAATACACTAAATGCAGATGAAATTAAAGATGCTTAGGGGGGTGCTTAGGCAAATTATCTAGGAGGTCACGTTTGCCCCACATGACTCTTACAAGATTGGATTGGCAGGAGAATGAGGAGAAGGAGGGGGGCATGGTTGCGATTGTCGTTGCCCCTTACGTGTGTTTCATGTGAGGTGGGATTGAGCACTAGGAGGATGGATGGCACGTGTGGTGGGAGGCCGGTGCAGTGTGTGCTTCGTGCATCGATTCATGGTTGGCAAAGGCACGCAGCTGCTGGAAGGTAGCGACTAGAGGCACATGCGGTAGAGGCACGACGGTCTCCACCTCCTTCGACACATTATGGGAGGTGGAGCGGCGAGGCGGAGGGTAACTCAATTGGGGAGCTATTGGCACGGGATCATCAGTGATTTATAATTATCGATGGAGTGCCGTTGTTATCCCCAAAAATCTCATAGAAGACAAACAATTTTTTTCTTCTCTCATTGCAAAATAATTACAAAAAATAATGTGGACCAAGAAAAAAAATTGGCTACTTATTTACCTGTATGGCGGACAGGATCGAACTCTGGGAGGCTACAATTCCCGAGGGTTACTCAATTAATCAAAATTAAAAGAAAAAGCAGGAATCTCAATGGCAAACTATCCTTAGTTTTGTGGATTTTTTATCTTTTATTTTTTTATGATTTTATAATTTTTATTATTTTTAATTTTCAAATTTTTAGTGATTTTAATTTTGCAATTTTTTTAGTTTTCAAATAACGACAATTTGCACAAGATAAGAACTACGCACACCGAACTCTTTTTGTGTTTTTCAATTATATCAAAAATGATCAAAAAAATCCAAAGAAAATATTTCTGGGTTTTAAAGATTTTAAAATATTTTTGAGAATTTTTATAGAATTTTCATATATTTCTATGTTTTTTCTAAAAATCAAACAGTGGCAAAAATGAGAAACAATGCACAGCCTGGAGTAATTTGTAATTTAAAAATATTTCAATGCCTTAAACTCTTGGCAGTTATTTTTATGATAAACTATGGATAAATATCTACAAATAGGGATTGTAGTCAAGATTTTTAATTTTTAAACATATTTTATGATTTTTAAAAGATTTTTATGTTTTATCAAGTTTTTTGGGTTTTGAAAGGAAATTAATGCGTCAAATTTGGGTAGAAATTAAAAGACAATGAAATACACCTACAGTAATTTTTTGGGAATTTTTTGGCAAGTTTTTGAATTTTTGTGAATTTTTAAAATTAAGGAAAAGAAAAGATACTATTTTTTAATTTTTAAAAATATTAAATTGCAAAAATGCAATGAAAATTTTATGCAATGAAAAATACTACAGCATGAGTATACACAATTATTTTGAGAATTTTTATAGCAACAAAAACATTTATTTCATTAAGGAGAGCAAGCAATTTAATGTTTGAAAACACAGGGACTTAAATGCAATTATTCAAAGTTTTACATCAAGATATAAAAAGAAATAATTTGTAGTATGAAAAACGTAATTTACTGAAGAAATATTTGCTAGGCACGTGCTTGAATGTAGCGGGGGCCTTTTCAGCGAATTAAGAAAACATTGAGGGGGTCTTTGTAAATTTTCCAAAAATAATACCCCCTTGGGTTACTATTTCTTTCTCCATTTCGTTCTCAACAAAAAAATGGATGAGGGTGCCGCCCCTCCCTTCCTTCTCTCTTCACGCACTTCGGTGGAGGTGACGTTGGACTCAGTGGAAGGTCGACGTCGGTGTTTTCTTGCAGTCAATGGGCGCGCGCCGCTGGAGCAAGGTGGCGGCAGCCTCTATCGGTGGTTGCAGGCAAAGGGGGACGCTGCCTAGCAGCAGGGGGCGCTGGGGCAATTGCAGGCGGTGGGTGCGCATGTCAGCGACGGAAGGCCGTGCCCGGCGCGGGGCTTGTGCGACCTGGGCAGAGGCGACGAGTGGACGCAGGCTAGATTGTTTGGCCGCTGCGGCTGCTAGCATTGATGGGCCTCACGGCAACAGACGTGGGCTGGAGCCGCGCTCTTGCTGCAAAGTTTTTTTTATTTTTTATTTATTTAGTTGTAAATAGAAGTGAAAAGGAATTTCTTTATTTTTTTAAATTTTTTTTAAAATTATCCTGCAAAACAAATGTTAGAGAGAAAGAAAAACAAATATTTTTCTAATTTTTTATTTATAAACAAATGAGGATACGATCACGATGACTTGGTCCCAAAATCAAAATGGACGACAAGAATGGGGATCCGGCGAAAAAGGAGGAATGGATCCAAGTCTTCAGCAACCGTGCGTGGCCAGAGTTGAGAGATCGTGCAAGGTAGAAAAGAACGTGTAGAGATCGAGAAGGTGAGATGAAAAATCGACTCGGTGGCGGATCAAATCATGATGGATTCTAAGATCTAGAAAAAAAATGATGATTAAATAAAAGGTGAAAAATAATACTAAGATTAACCTAAGATAAAAATAAGAGAAGAAAAATGTGGATCTCACCTTAAGAGCGGAAAAGACCTTGATCACCTCGACGAAGGCCGACTCGTTGTTATCGGATTGTTCGGAGGCTAGGCACCCTTCTACGACAAGAAGACACTCTGAGATCGGGCTCTTCTCACCAAAGATTGATCGAGTTGGAATGATGGAGAAGGAGCCATATAAATAGAAAAGATAGAAAATGAAATTTGTATTTTTGATTTTTTTGGTTGAAGAGATAAGAGAGATGAAAATTGAAATGAGATAAAGTAAAAACTAACTAATTTTTTTGAATTTTTGTCACTTTATTTATTTGAATAAAAAATATATTTTTTTTTATTTTTTATGGTGGTTAATTAAGAATAGCAATTATATACATATACTATATACATATGGTACATTACATACATAGTTAAATAAGGAAATTAGTTTTTTTTCCTATATTAACATTTTTATTTTTTTTATTTTTATTTTTTAAATAATTAGTAAAAATATTTACAAATATTTACAAAATACAATATGTACAAATCCATAGGAAATTTCACAAACCACCCCAGAAAACCAACTTTGCACCCGTAACTCCAAAAATTATGAAATCATAGGCATTTTAAAGATAATTTAATTTAGAATACATGGAAGTGAGTTTGGTTCAATTTGAATTCATATGGAGCCGAAATTGGTCATTCAATTATCGCTTAGTGGCTTTTTCCATGTGTGGTTGCTTTTATTTTGTACAAGATTTGATTGTGCAATTATTTTTATTATTTAAGACACATTTTTATTTACAACTTTTATTTTGAAATTTATTTTGTTTGATGTAAATTTATGTACAAATAAAACAATGAAGTATACAAATATACATAGCACACATTTTTTTGGATTTTCTAAATAAAGACCCTATCTCCCCCATCTTTATTCCTGGTCGATCAGGTCAAGTCTTGATCTTCTCTCGAGGTTCGGGTCAGCCTGTATCTATTACATATATACAATCGTCCTTTTTTATTTTCTTTTCTTTATTTTTCCATTCTTTCTTTTTTTATTTATTTTAGGTTAAAATGGTAAGAAGTGTACAATATTTGCATACAAATGCAAGTTAGAAAGAATATGGAGTTAGTGTTATATACATGTGTTTTATAAGGGGTTTTAATCTAAAATAAATGAATAAAGATGATGAAATGCATATTCATCATCCCCCTATGCTTTACCTTTGCTAGTCCCTTAGCAAACACTTATTTGAAAGAATAAGTGAATAAAAAGAAAACAAAAAATGGAAAATAAAGAAATTAGGACAATATTGAGTATTAAACTTTTCTTCATAAATTTGTAGTTTGGAGCTCTGTCAGACCTTTGGATTATTAGTGTGTTCCTCCCTCAACAAGGTAACTCTAGTTCCCCGGTCTAGCAACTCTTTCCTCGAGGAGCGGAGATATTCCCTTCTAAGTTCAAGTACAACCAGCTCAAGAAGAGGGGATGGAGAAAAGAATGGACGATAACTAGTGTAGCTACCTATCCTTGGATGCATGACCAGTGTAGCCAAGTCATCCGTTGCAAGCTTACAAAAATTGTCTTTGAAGCTCTTATTGATTTTTTTAAACTTTATACATACACTTCGGCAGGCATTTTACTTTTCAATCAGGCCTGTCCACTTTAGGAGATTTTGCATTTTCCATACTTTTTTTTGAAAGCATATACAAGGTGCAGCATGTACATAAGGAGTTTTTCCTCTTGAGCCAGTAGACTATCCCTCTTTTGAAGCATTATTGCAACCCTACAGCATCCTATCTTTAGACCTCAACATCGCTAAACAAGGTTGAGATGGACTTCCTTCCCTAGAGGAAGACGAGAGGTTCCGCCTAGATGTACTACCCTCTTATGCTACCCCAAGCCAAAAGATTTTGCCTCCTCACTACCTCATCCATGAAGAGCTATGTGTAGAGTGCGTGTCCAAGATAAGCCACGGTCTGAAAGAATCATGCGTGTGTTGTTAAATGTTCTATTTAGACTTATCAAGATGACATGTGAACATAGTCTTATGGACTCAAAGAATTAAGTCGCTAGGACCTGAAAAGTCTTAACTCCATTTCTTATAAGGTTCCTCTGAAAATAAGTGGACTAAGACCCATCTAAGCTCCACTCTTCAATTTTATTCCAGACTTGGTTTAAATGTCAATACTATCACGAATAATGCACATGTAAATGCAAGAAAATATTAACAATGCAAAGAAAGCTCTTTTTGAAAAAATTATGCACATGTGAAAAGAACATTTTTTTAAACAATTTTCTAATTTTGAACTTTTTATGGATTATTGGAGAAAAATGCAGATGTAAAAGAAAGGGTTTTTTTTTAATCATGCAAGTTTTTATAGATTTTTGGTTTTGTAGTTTTTTTTCAAAAGGAAAAAGGGTTAGTAAAATATATACAAGTATATATAAGAAAAAAAATTTGTTTGTTGTTTTTTTTCGTTTTTTTTTGTTTTTTAATTGTTTTTTGTTTATTTTTTGTTTGTTTTTGGTTTTTTGGTTTTTTTTACACACATGGATTTTACAAAATTATATACATATCCCCCAAAATAATTATCTTAAAAAGTACGAGTTATGTCTAAAGTATATATACAATATATATGACACCCACTATACTTTGCTCGAACTATGTCCTCATAGTGATCAGAGAGCGGCAAAGGAAGACATAACTCATGCTAACTATAGAAAAGTGAAAAGACTCCTATGCTACAATGACTCAAAGAAAAAATAAAAAGAAGAGAAGTCGGTGATCCCCCCTATACATAGGATTAAGTAATCCTAAGTATAGTAGAGTGTACAAAATGGAAAATCGATGAAGAGAATGTACAGACTCAAATACAAAAAAAAATGATATGAACAACATCACCCCCTATACTTAGGTAGAGTATCCCTAAGTATAGGCAACAACAAGAGTGAAGAACATGACAAATATGAACAACACAAATCCTTCACCCCCCTATACTTAGGATAAAGCAATAGCATATATACACACAGGGAAAGGGGGTGAATGATAAAACGGGAGAAGAAAGAATGAAACAAAAGGATATACAAGAGGAGTGGATGTATAAAGGTCAAGAAGGTCGAAAGCGAACTTTCTTGCGGGACTGCTGAGGTATGGATCTGATAAGGTGTAGGTCAATATTGGGGTTATCATTAGATATAAATTGAGTAGGATCGACCAAGAATGTATCCTCAGTGGTTTCAGATTGTGCAGGCCTAAACCAATCAGTCTAAGTAGTATGGTCATGTCCAGCCTAGGAAGTCTCACAAATATCAAAGTAAAAAGGCTTGAATTCATTATCCCAAAAAGTAGGATCAATTTCATCCTGGCGAGCCTCTACTGAACCATCATCTTTATCAAAAGGCCCAAATTCCTTTATAAAAGCAATCAAATCAAATTTGGACTTATCAGTCTCATCTGGATCAGAGTGAATAGGAACGGACTCATTATTGGAAGTAGTCAAATCATGTTCGTCCTGTCTAGTCTCAGAATCTGCCTTCCGCTCTAGGGTGTCTATCGTGTAAATCCCGCGGATGTCATCAATGCATCTCCACGTACCAAAAGGGGAAACTCCAAGGTCTATGCTTTTCGAGTCTTCCTCCTTCAATAGGAATTCTTGGGTTTCATTATCATCCAACATATAACAAGAATCTTTGATATTATTATCAAGATCAAATTCCTTGGGGTCGGCTATCACGGCGGGCTCTCATGGGATGAGGGTCTCTGGTCAGTAGTGGGTGTAGTGATCAACACATAACTCCCAACATCAGAATGAAAGCGAATCTCTCCTGATCCATAATCAATAATGGCTCCCGTATATGAGAGGAAAGGTCGTCCCAGGATGATTGGAGGGTGCTCTACAGGGGTGGAGGTCTCCATGGGTAATACAACATAATTCGAAGTGAAATTCATGCCCTGAATAAGAATAACAACATTTTCTAGAATACCCTTTAGCCTCTTGATAAATCCATCAGCAAATTGAACTATCATCCTGGTTTTTTGAGAGGTCCAAGATGGAGAGATTGTACCATAGAGAAGGGTATTATATTTATTGACGAACCGCCGTCAAGGAGAGTGTTATCACAAGAATGTTCAGAGATGGAGCAAATCACAAGAGGTATGGTAGTGTTCCCATTCCTAAAATGTGGAAAGTGAGAGAGGCGTAGGCAATGGCCATAGTCTAGATGTGATGCTCAGATCTTCTCCTTCACTTTCTCTTCTTGTGTTGAGGAGTAGATATATCTGTCGTGGCCTGTTGAAGTGGGGCTTTAATGATCTCATGAATAATGGCCACAACTTCAGGTTCAATCAACATTTTTTCGAATTTTTGGACCTCCTCCATACATGGGAGGAGATCAGAATTAGCATATACACAAGGATTGCCAAGAGCAGTCTGTATAATGGAATCCTCGGGGTCAAGGTCTAGACATGTGGTGGATGACTGTGTGGGAAATTGGTCTGGCATGGGTGCCCTCTCCTCACAAAATGAATCAATAATGTGTCTCCAAGAATCTTTTTGGATTTTCAAATTTTCTCATTTTTTTGTATTTTGGGCGATTGTAAACTCTCATGATTATCCTCAAGTGAATCCATATCCTCAAATAGTGGAGCAGTGTTCTAGATCTCATTTACGATAAATAGACTGCTAATCCTCGAATTCATATGCTCCATCATTTGGTTCAGTGTCTCAAGTGTGGACAACATGAAAGGTGACTCCAAAATCCCAGGATCCGGTGAGTGGGATGAGGGTGGGTAAGAATCAATGTCCTCCGACTCCTGAAATAATGGGTTAGGCAGATATGCACAAAAATCAGGAGAAAGGTCCTCCTAGAAAAAGGAAGGTGGATCGTATAGAGAGTGCGAGAAGTTCTCGAAGATTGGATTAAAATAACTCCAGTCGACCATCTCTAAAATAAAAGACGGGATCGGGAGAGAACGAGGGTCAAGTCAAAAGATATGGAGAAAAAGGCGCAAATGCACAAAAGTATCGAGTATGCACACAAGCAATCAAACACAATACAAACCCCCAGTTCACCAACTCAACTCAATGTGAAGACCGTGAAGGTTCGATCAATTATCTTGTTAATTTTAGAGTTTGGTGAGAATACAATCTATCTGAGCGGTTAAAGCGAGTTTTTAGGAACCTAATGCTCCCAGGAGACTGGCCTAATCCCAAAGTTAGATCTTTCCTAACCGGTATGAATTGCGGACCGTTTACCGACTACCCGATCAATTCAATCTATTAAGGATGTCACGGGCCACTTTACCGGTTACTGGAGGGATCCTCACTGGAGAACAACTAACCCAAGATAGTAGTTTGAAAAGATTTCGGGTGTGGATCTATCCTAGTGTGCGGGTCGCTCTCTCGCAACATACAGACCAAACAATGAGGAGGTTACTCTCTCCAAAATAATGATTTTTCCTTATGTTTATTTTAGGATCGAGTTTTCTTTAGCAGTCCCGTATTTTAGGTTGTTGTCACTTGGTTAAAATATTTTCAAAGAATCACCTACCGAGTGTCCAATTTCCTTTTAAACTTATGTGAGTGAAAACAAGAAAGGAGATCGGAAATGCTAATGCGTGATTAAACACAATGATGCATGCAGGGGTTAGAGATGCGTACCTTGTCACCAGCACTCTACATGCAAGTGATCTGCACGGAATTGAAATACAGAAAAATAAACTAACCTATATGCGCATGCAAGTGAACCGTCCTAGATGATAGCTTCTATGAACGGGCAAGAACAAATTAATTTGACTAAGTCCAAATTACGCTCTACTGTATAGGTACAAAAATTCTTGTTTAGGGTGTTTGGACCTAATTAATTACCTAGCTCAAGCAAATTAATTAAATCAATCAATAGGTAGCTCACAAAATCCGTGGGAAACAAAGAAAAATAAGGCGACGAAAAAAAATCCGGTGAGGTCACCCAAGTACACCGGCACTTGACGAAACAGACCCCGCAACAAATGAATGTCCTTTTTACAGAGTTCAAATGCTAGAAAAATAAAAAAAAATCTTTTTATGGTCTCCTTCATTTCTTCTTCTCCTCCTCTCACGCTATCATACGGTTTGGTGAAGAATCAAGCCACCTCTACGTCGCTTGGGTGCTTCGCCTCTCCTAAGATTGCCTCATTTGCTTCATGGGCCCTTGCAAGAAAAAGAAAAGAGATTGTATAAGAAACACAATTATCAAATATAAGCACAAAAAAATGAAATGAAACAGCGAATATGAACAGTGGTATAATGTGGAAAAATATACACGAATATATACAACCAAGAATAGCAGGTCAAAAGAGAAACCTAACTACCCTCGTTGTGCCTCCCCGACAACGGCGCCATTTTTTTGGCACGGGATCTTCGAGGATTGATAATTATTGATGGAGTGTAGTTGTTATCCCCAAAAATCCCATGGCATACAAACAATTTTTTTCTTCTCTCGCTGCAAAATAATTACAGAAAATATTGTGGAGCAAGAGAAAATTTTTTTGCTACTTATTTACCTATATACCGGACAGGATCGAACTCATGGAGGCTACAATTCCTGAGGGTTATTCGATTAATCAAAAATCAATTAAAAGAAAAAACATGAATCTCAACGGCAAACTATCCTTGGTTTTTGTTGATTTTTTTATTTTTTTTAATTTTACTATTTTTAAAATTTTCAAATTTTTAGTGATTTGAATTTTGCAATTTTTTTAATTTTCAAATGACGACAATATGCACAAGATAAGAACCATGCACACCGAACTCTTTTTGTGTTTTTCAATAATATCAAAAATGATCAGAAAAATCTAGAGAAAATATTTTTGGGTTTTAAATATTTTGAAATATTTATGAGAATTTTTGTAGAATTTTCAGATGTTTTTGTATTTTTCTAAAAATCATACAGTGGCAAAAATGAGAAACAATGCTAGCCTTGAGTCATTTGTAACTAAAAAATATTTTAAGTGCCTAAAACTCCTGACATTACTTTTGTGATAACATAGGTATAAATATCTACAAATAAGGACTGGAATCATGATTTTTGGATTTTGTAGAGTATTTTTATGATTTTTATAAGATTTTTAGTTTTTTTTTATTTTTTTGGGTTTTGAAAGGAATTAATGCGTTAATTTTGGGTAGAAATTAAAAGACAATGAAATACACCTAGTACTTTTTTGGGAATTTTTAGGTAAGTTTTCCAATTTTTATCAATTTTTGAAATTCATGAAAAGAAAAAGACACTATTTTTTAATTTTTAAAAATATTAAATTGCAACAAAGTGCAATGAAAAATTTTGGCAATGGAAAACACTGCAACAGGAGTATATGCAATTTTTATGAGAATTTTTATAGCAACAAAAAAATTTTATTCATCAAGGAGAGCAAGCAAATTTAATATCTGAAAGCACAGGGACTTAAATGCAATTGTTCAATGTTTTGCATCAAGATATAACAAAAAATAAGTTGCAGGATAAAAAATGTAATTTACCCGAGAAACATCGGCCAGGCACGTGCTTGAATCTAGCTGGTGCTTTTCTTCGAATTAAGAAAACACCGAGGGGGTCTTTACAAATTTTCCAAAAAAAATTTAAAACCCCTATGGTTTTTATTTCTTTCTCGTTCGTTCTCTACACGAAAGGGATTGGGGTGCTGCCCCTCCCTTCCTTCTCTCTTCACGCGCGTCGGTGGAGGCGACGTTGGATTCGGTGGAAGGTCGGTGTCGGTATTCTCTTGTGGTCGATGGGCATGCGCCGCTGGAGCAAGGCAGTGGAAGCCTCTACAGGCGGTTGCGGGCAGAGGGGGATGCCACTTAGCAGCAGAGGGAGCGGGGGTGAGTGCAGGCAGTGGGCCCGCATGTCAGCAATAGAAGGTCGCACCTGGCGCGGGGCCCGTGCGACCTGGGCAGTGGCGACGAGTGGACGTGGGCCGGATTGTTCAACAACCGTGTGGCTGCTAGCGTTGATGGTGGCTCATGGCGACAGACACGGGCTAGAGTCGCGCGCCTGCTGCAAAGTTTTTTTATTTTTTTTATTTATTTAGTTGTAAATAGAAGTGAAAAGGAATTTCTTTATATTTTTTAAATTTTTTAAAATTGTCCTGCAAAACAAATGTTTGAGATAAAGAAAAACAAATATTTTTTTATTTTTTTATGTATAAAATAATGACGATAAGAGTACGACGGCTCGGTCCCAAAATCAAAACAAAAGACATGAATGGGGATCCGACAAAAAATTAGGAATGGATCCAATTCTTTGGCCACTGTGTATGGCCGAAGTTGAGAGATTGTGCAAGGTAGAAAAGAACTTGTAGAGATCGAGAAAGTGAGATGAAAAATAAAATCGGTGGCGGATCAAATAGTGATGGATTCTAAGATCTAGAAAAAAAATGACGATGAAATAAAAGGTCAAAAATAAAACTAAGATTACCCTAGATAAAATAAGAGAAGAAAAATGTGGATCTCACCTTAGGAGCAGAAAAGACCTTGATCACCTCGACGAAGGCCGACTTGCTATCATCAAACGGTTCGGAGGGTAGGCACCCTTCTGCGACAAGAAGAGTCTCATAGATCAGGCTGCTCTCACCAAAGATTGATCCAGATGGAATGATGGAGAAGGAGCTATATAAATAGAAAATATAGAGAACGAAATTTGAATTTTAAAATTTTTGGTTGAAGAGATAAGAGAGATGAAAATTGAAATGAGATAAATTAAAAATTAGTTATTTTTTGAATTTTCATAATTTTATTTACTTGAATAAAAAATATATTTTTTATTTTTTTATGGTGGTTAATTAAGAATAGCAACTATATACATATACTATATGCATATGATACATTATATACATAGTTAAATAAGGAAGTTAGTTTTTTTTTCTATTTTAAAATTTTTTATTTTCTTATTTTTATTTCTAATTTTATTTTAAATAATTAGTAAAAATATTTACAAATATTCACAAAATACAATATGTACAAATACATGGGAAAATTACAGAAACCACCCCAGAAAACCAACTTTTCACCCGTAATTCCAAAAATTATGAAATCATAGTCATTTTAAAGATAATTTAATTTAGAATACAATGGAAGTGACTTTGGTTCAATTTGAGTTCATATGGAGCCAGAATTTGTCATTCAATTATCGCTTAGTGGCTTTTTCCAAGTGTGGTTGCTTTTATTATGTACAAGATTTGATTGTGCAATTATTTTTATTATTTAAGAGACATTTTTATTTACAAGTTTTGTTTTGAAAATTATTTTGTTTGAAGTCAATTTATGTACAAATAAAATAGTGAAGTATACAAATATACATAGCACACATTTTTTTGGATTTTCTGAATAAAGACCCTATCTCCCCCTACTTTATTCTTGGTCGATCTGGTCAAGTCTTGACCTTCTCTTGGGATTCAGGTCAGCATGTATCTATTACATATATACAGTCTTCCTTTCTTTTATTTTATTTTCTTTATTTTTCCTTTCTATATTTATTTATTTATTTTAGGTTAAAATGGTAAGAAGTGTACAATATTTACAATAAATGCAAGTTTGTAAGAATATGGAGTTAGTGTTATATATATGTGTGTGTGTGTGTGTGTTTTATAAGGGATTTTAAACTAAAATAAATAAATAAAGATGATGAAATGCATATTCATCAGTAGCCCACGATGAAGGCATGATAGTGTAGGGTGTGGACAGCCGCAGGTGGTTGCGGGTCGGTGGCGGAGGAGCTTGTATCTAGGAGGTACGAGTTGTCAAGGTCATGCAGCTACGTGTAGGAGGGAAGGTGCGGCACGTTGCGAGTGGCACCAGCAGAGGGGCGTTGCTGGCGGACGGGCTGGAAACCGCGGTCGGCACATGACCGAAGCGAGCAGAGGTGCGTGGTGGAGATTATTGATTGGTGGAAGGAGTGGTCGGAGCAATGAGATCGAAGCAAGGATCAGTGGCGAGTGCATACAGAGAAGATGTGGAAGAAGAACGGGGTGGAGTATGTTGTGAAGTGCGAAGGAAGAAGAGGAAGATGATCGGATGAGAGGGGATGAAGGTGGTAGGCTCGATTTCGCTAAAGATTAAAGAGAGAGTGAGATTTGAGGTTCTAAGTGATTTAGATTGGAAGAATATCGACAGATAAATGGAAGAACATAGAGATAAGAATAAAGAAGAGATGAAGCAGGGAGAAGGAAAGAGAGTACCTAGGGGGGAGGTCTTCGCAAGAAGGGTGAGATCTCACGAATGGCTCCTAGATCGTTGCCTCGAGTGACATCTGGCGGTGCGTCACGAGGCTTGAGCAACTCCGAGAAGTAGAGCTACAACATGGAGGTTTCTTCGTGGATCATGCTAGCAGTATAGTCGTTGTCGCTCGATGGACGGTTCAATTGTCACCTAAGGAATGCTCAGAGTTGGGCCACCTTGCTCACAAATGGTGGATGCTTTGCAATGGGGGTGGTCATTGGATTTTAAGGGAGGTTGGTGAGCTAGGTTGTGATGGGAGGAGGAAGTGGGATCGGGCAATCGTGAGAGTTGTGTGGGATGTGTGCAGAAGTTGGGGGATAGAGAAGAGAGAGAGAGGGTGAGGGAGTAGTGGAAGGTGTGAGCAGGGAAGATGGAGACGGAATCTCGAGATTAATGATGTTTGTGTCTTGGAGGGGAAGGCAGGTGTGGGAAGAGTAGGTCAATGAGGCGGTTGCGTAAGACGTGAATGAAGAGAGGGAGAGAGAAAGAAAGGGGCCGGTGTAGCCCCGTCGCGAGGGACGGAGATGGTGCATTACGTGCATGGAGAGGGTGAGGAGATTGAGAAGAGAGATGGGGAGGGAGAGAGAGAGAGAACATGAGATGGGAGTGGGCGAATAGGCGTACATGGGTGAGAAAAATACGAGAGAAGAGAGAATAAGGGAGGTGAGAGATGGCACATGGTGTACGTAGGGTGTGGCCACGTGGCAGTGAGAGAAAAATAAATAAAAAGATTAAAGTAAAAAATAAATAATAAATAAAAACAAGTAATAATAAATAAAAATAAATAAATAATGTAAAAATAAATAAATAAAAGAAAATTGGGGGTGACACGTGGCAGCTCCAGGATCTGCCACGTATCGCTCCTAGAAAATTCAAAAATTAAATGTAAATAAAAATAAAAAAGAAATAAAAAGGAGTCAAATCAAATGTGGTCAACACAAAAGTTGCTCGTCTCGGCGAGATATACAACTTTTGTGAAGGATCAAAAATCAAAAGAAGTCATATGTACAAAAAGTGTTTTTGGGGGTACCTTATAGGTATAAAATACCGTATTTTTATCTTTTGCGGATTTTTTTATCATTTTTCAATAAGAGAAAATCAAAATAAAATTAAAGAAAATATTAAAGGAATATTTACAACCTAATCTATTTTTTCTTTTTAATAATGAAGAAAATAAAAATATTAAATAAAGGGTAGTTTGGTTAATTTGTACAATATACAATAGGGACCCAAAACCCAATTTTCACATAGAACTCTGAATCTTTTGAATTTGGTCTTGTTTTGAAGGTAATTGAACATACATTAATTCAAAAGTGATTAGGGTCCATAGGAGATTGTATGAGACAGATATTCACATTTTAAGGTTCTTAGTCTCAAACTGGGGTTTGGGTTTTATTATTCAATTTACAAGTTAGTAATTTTGTACTTTTATTTTATTCTTGTTAGTAATATGTACATAATGGAGTTCGTTTTATTCTATTTGGAGTTAGTACGAAATAGATACAAATAGGTGAAGTTAGCTATTATACAGGTGAATATGTACACGGAATTTCAGGCTTCTTATTTATGCAAATATGAATGCTAAAATGCACATATTATTTACATGTGCATGAATGCTAATTATACCATATAAATGAAGATATGCAGATAATTACTCAGGAATAAAGCTTTATCTTTAACTTTTAGAGTGATGAATCGCAGATTCATCAGTCACTCTGTTCTTGAGAGACTACACCAAGTCCTTTTACTACACTTGCATATCCCCCAGTAACAGTGCTCGCATCCAATGCGAATGTTGCATCTTATGCAACCAATACTCGATCTTGAAGCAGTTGTAATGTTGTTGACATTATGATTCAATAATCATTATAACCAGTATGTAATTTCTTCTAACCTTATCAGAATACCTTACTTCTGGAGATCTCTATATCCTAAGGTATCTGCAGTTAAGACCTTTTTGATCACTATCTATAAAGTCTTAAGTTCTTGAAGATGAGACTTAGAGATCACTATCTTGAAAGTCTTGTACTCTTTGAAGATATTGTTATTACTGCAATCAAGTGTTTTATCTCCATAGTAGGATTAGTAACAGTTTACAACTCCCATTGCATGGCAAACATTTGTCTTTCGTACACATCTACAATACACAGAGCTTCCCATAGCTAACGCACTAGGCCGTGTAGCTTTGGTATTCACATCCCCATCTCTTTGAGGTGCTATCCCTTTAGATAGGTCAGTACCATATCTTAAGGAAAAAAGGCTTTCTTGGAATTTTCCAGAAAATGGAACATGTCCAAGGTGTACAACAAATGTGACGGTCCCTATACCCTCTTCTCTATGCTTCTGAACGTCTTCAGAACTAAGATTTAAGAGGTATCCTTGAGATCATATCTCGGGGTATGGAACAACCATATTATAAAAGACTTATTATCATCCACATTTCATTCCAAATGATTAGGATGTCATATAAATTTAGCATGATGAACACAATGGCACTCCCACTAAACTTCACATGGTTATCAAGATTCTATTTGAAATCACGACATTTATAATTTCATCAAATCAGATGTTCCAACTACAAGAAGCTTATTTGAGTCCATAGATGGATTTTTTTAGCTTGCACAGCTTGATTTCCTCAACCATGAAGCCCTGAGGCTACTTCATATGAATATTCTCAGAGAGGTATTCAAAGAGGAATGCAATCTTGACTTCCATCTTGTAGATGTCAAAGTCAAGTTGTGTAGCTATAGTTAGCAATATTCTGATGGGTTTAAGCATGGTCACTAAAGCGAAAATCTCATCGCAAGCAATGTCTTCTCTTCAGTGTGTAGCTCATGGCTATGAGCCGTGCTTTGAAGGTATATACATTCCCATCAGATTCCCTCTTTCTATTGAAGATCTGCTTACACCTAACGGGTCTTACCCTTATACGTGGATCCTTGAGAGTCCATATACAACACTTGTATATGAAGTCTACTTTAGACTTTATTGCTAACATCCATCTTTCCATATCATGATCCTCAGAAGCTTCATCACGTAAATTTAGATCATTGTCAGACTTAACTGACACATGGAATCCATCCTCACTCTAATTTGAAGAGGTACAAGTGTTTCATCTTTAATTGTCCTTTTAGTTTTCGATTTCAGTAGCCTCATTACCTTCTCAAAATTCAATGAGATCATTTACTTCATTTCTTCTTGATTCTCAAGAGTCTCATCCTCTAAGAATCACATTCTCAAAGATGGGATCTTTTAAGAATCTCAAGGTCATAAAGTAGGTATCCAATACCATCCTTTATTTTCCTAATGAAGTAGCACTCTCTGGTGCTATATTCTAGCTTACTTGTATACATGACAAAGTTATGGACCAAGCAACCCTAAATCCTCAAGTGTCCAACACTAGGCTAGGTTCCAAACCATGGCTTATGAGGATGTTCAGGTCTATATTTGCATGGAATCTTATTAAGGATATATAGTGTAGTCTCTACTACATATATACCTGGAAACTAAGATGTAATTATGCTAATATTCATCATACACATGATCTAGTTGTATCTCCCTACAACACTTTTGAGTTTAGGTGTATCGGGAGGAGCGAGATTGGACATATCTCCATGAGGTATTCCTTGAATTCATCTAATATGTACTTGCTACCTAGGTTAGATCAAATTCATTTCATCTTCCTTCAAAATTTGGTTCTAAATCAAAATTGTGAAATCTGTGAAATTTCAAAGCTTTCTAAGGTGAAGGGAAGAAATCTCATATCACAAAAAGCATCAAATGATATCACATATCTTCAGTGTTCATTATGATGTAGATGATCCACATACATCAATATGTATGAGGTCTTGAATACCTTGGCATCTAACACCATTCCGAGAGAAGGGTGCATTGGACATTTTCTACTTTGAATACAATATCACAAGTATGTAAGATTTGAAATTTCATACATTCTAAAGTTTAATCTCTTACTAGTTTATTGATCTCATCAACAGACATATGTCCAAGGCTTGATGCCATGTCATTATCAAATTATCTTCATCCTCATATTGATCTTGTAACTTTTAATTCAATATTAGAAATGTTAATGAACCATTCATTAATTTTCTAATTGAGTAGAGTCCTCTAGAAGTTAGATTACTAACTGAAATATATCCATCATAACTCTTTATGATAGGTCTATCCAAGAATTCATTTTTATTACCAACATTTAGAAATAAAAAATGAATGTATTCTAGTATCTAGGTCATAGACACATTCTCTAAGACTAATACTGAAAATATGAAGTCTATAATACAATAGAGATTGTTGCAACAATTGCATCAATATCCTTGTGGATGACTATTAAATCATAAGATCAAATTTTACAGTCTTCTAAAATGTATGCAACTAATTGCAATTTCATTAGAAGAATGAGATACAATTATTAGACTTTGATCTTACCTAATAAGTTAATTTCAATGAGGTTATGCACATGTAGATTATTCCAATACGCTATTTGAGTCCTTTTCTAAGGATCCAAGATATACTTGATAGTCCTACTTTCAACACATCTACTTGTTGCAGTATTGGCATTCATCCAACTCTTTGGATGTAATATAGAAGTCACAAAAGTACAATCAATTCTTTGACTTTTCTTCTCATATTGGTCAGACCCAAGCTTCCACTGCGCTCCCTTTATCTATAAGAAACCATTGCTTAAGACTAAGGATCTCTTATGTTGAACTCAAAAGATTTCAATATAAGAATATTTCAACATTTATACTTGCTTCATTCAATTCATACAATATGAATATTATGAAGCTTCATGAATGAGTTGAGTATAAATAGTAGAATAATGACACTCATCGTATCTACGTCCATCTTAACTCTAAAAGACTTTGGTTCAGGCAGGTACTCAAACATTTTCAGTACATCATCTCTTATCGAACAACCATTCTGCATAATGCAGTGAACCATGTCGTTTATGATTAAATGTTGAGAAAACATCTGCATGCCAGACCATCTTCTTAGATTTTATAAGGATTATTTGACAATTATGATCATTATCGACATGATACTTCTAAATCACACTCGATGAGTGGTCAAGACTATAAAGACACACAAACCTTAGGTTGTTGTCCTATTGTCTATATAATTGTCATTTCTTATTATTGTGAGGAATCTTGTGTTAGCCATGTGAGCATGGGGCAAACCATCCTAACAATAATTGTTATTGTAATGATTGATTTATCAATAAAAGATATTGATTTTTTTTCACTCTCTTTCTGAGATTAAATGAATGAATGCACTATAAGGTCCCTCTATACAATTAGGGTTATTTACCATGGCCATCTTAATGATCATACAACTATTGATTTAATAATTATATCATAAAGGCTGGTGTTTGGATGAATATCTAAGGAGTTGATTGATGACTCATCAAGCACCCTCAAATGATTGTTAAGAGATGATCTCCAGCTTGAGTAGGAGATGGCAATCCTTACTCATTCAGGCCGATATCTAACTGGCCTCTTGATGCGGATCCTCTGTATGGGAATAGAGATTCGGAGGTGTCAGATTAGTTAGGTCAAAGAGTTGACTTAATGAGATCGAGATGACTTCAACTAAAGTCTTATTTTGCATACTATCACGATATTGGCACACATCCTTTGACCGAAGACAAATGTGTTACTATATGTCTTAGTATATATATTTGGCAGACCAATAGGTTGATGACCTAGCCAAGGTCTATACATGAGTGTGTTGGTGTGCATGCAAGGGTATGTGAGTAATATGATCTCTCAAAGGGATCGTAGAGGTTCACTTGTGAACCGGAAGATATGATCTCACTCATGAGGCATTGGGATCGATCAAATTCCATGCATGGTCATCGTGCTTTGGAAGCATGACAAGAATTTGAAGGTATGATATATGCTTTTGGAAAGCATATAATCGATACCAAATCCCAATGACCAAGAATGGGAACTTGATGATGAAACCCTGAAGATGACAGTGTAAATTGATCTATATCTTTGGGTTTATCATAGTTCTTCCAGCATGCAGGGCGTACAAGTATTAGGAATACCTGAGGTGATGTGATCATAAACGATTGTATAACTATGATGCCATGATGCTTCCATTCCGAGGGAGTGATGAAACAGGTCTGGATTTTAGTGACTACTCTCAGTAGATAGGTAATCTGATCTTGGTCCAAGTGTTAGACAATGATCTAAATGAGATTGAGATACAATGAGAAGATTAGATTTACGGCCTTGATTAAGTCAAGCATCTATGAGAGTTCCATGTGATATCTCCAAGTATCTGCAGAGAAAGCGCATTGTTCTTGAAAGAGTTCAAGAATAATTCCATTATTGAATTATATCTAAGCATTGAGAAATCGATAATTAAATGAAATTTACTTATCATGAATAATGTGGATTTGATTCATATTATTTGAATACATGAGAATGATTATCCAATATAATACAATGTGATTTAATTATTATGCATATGAATAATTTGGATAGCACTATATAATTATTCATATATATATATATATATATATATATATTAAATGTGATTTATAAAATACTAGAGAGATACTGATTGTTATTTATATTTGTTGATTAGTTATTGATGTGAATTTGATTCACATTGGATGATTAATTGAAAATATAATTACATTTTGTTTTGGGTTGTGAATGTGATTCACATAATTCCAATGGCATGGCTGCAATGTTCACAAGATAATTATGAATTATTTTTGTGAAATTATTTACAACAAGTGTTGTTATAAATCTTTGAGATATTATGAGATAAAGAGATATCATGAAAAATTGAGGAGATGCACTCATTCCACCGCAAGAGGGTGGATCCCCCCCCCCAACCCCCTCCCCTTTTAGGGATGAGGTTAATCTCCTTATTATCTCCAAGACTAGTTAAACGATTTAATTTTGAAATTAATTATATTAATTTATCAATATAAATAATTTAAATTAAATTAATTGTTGTTTTTTACAACAACATCATGGCCATTGAAAGACACACAAATAAATCTGACCCATTGATTATGTGTTGTCCATGGATTGGGATCCATGGACTCCCAAAATCCTATATAAGAAAAGGCACCCCTTGCTCTTCGGATTATATCATTTGGAAACGTCTCTCTCTATCTCTCTCTCTCTCTCATTCTCATGCCATCCCTTCTCCCTCTCTAAGAGTAGTTGTCCACGTTTCTCATAAGAGAAGGTTGCCTACGTCATCGCTTCACCGTTGTGATGCTACTTCGATGACTCTTGGGGCTCCGTCTTCTTTGGCGCATCTTGCTCGTGAAGAAGGCGGTCGATATCGTGAGACAAGATCAAGAGATCCATTGCTTGGATCATCGACTTGGATTGTGAGAAGCATGCGACTCATCCTCGTGCTCGCAAGCGTCTCCTCCGAAGGATCGGACTTGAGACAATAGGTCTCTTCTCTTAGAGGCTCAATCACAACCACGCTACAAGAGGTAGTCCTATATCTATTGTGTGGTTAGACGAAACAATCCAAGAAGTGTTCTTGGATCATGTGGTTTCATCATTTTAAAATTTTTAAAATTCCACTGCATCGAGCAACTAGTGCGATTAGTCGCTCTTGATCGTATATGATGCGATCATCATGCTTCCATGATGTACTTGAGGATTCTTCCGTATCCTTCAACTTGCACAGCGCAACCAAATACATTATGTGTCCAATTGCAAGTACAATATCTTTATGATGGATCCCATCCATGATATTTTTACCGGTTGTTATTAAGTATAGTATTTAGTGGGTTTAATGAGGATTATCTTAAATAAGAACTTTGAATATATATATATATATATATATATATATATATATCTTTGATTTAGGAATTTTTTTATCAAAGTTGTCTTGCCATGTCAACACTAAAAGTTCATTCCCTTAATCACTTTCAATGTAAGAGATATACTTACCATTATATCTCAAGCAAGATCTAGAATCTCCTTTCTTATCTTTGTTACATCCCGATAATATGAGAACATGCAACTCTGATAAAAAGAAGCGAGAACATATTCCATCTTGCAAGTCCAACTTACATTCCCAATTCGGTGTTTAACAGTCAACCCACCACCCCTAAGGTGAGGTTGGTCCGTCGTTAATTGAACCAACCATCAACAAGATTAGAACTCACTATGCACAATCCAATATCGTCCTAATAATATGAGGATCTAATATTAGGGTCACTATGCATACATCCTTACTCTTTCGAGAAGCAAAGAGCCTGATCCAGATGCACTTATATGCAGGAGCTGTCACTTCGGTCAAGTATCTCCTACAAACAATCCCTAGTGATGGAACCCTTCGCCTTGACAGGAGACCATGGATGTCACTTATGTGATCCTCCATATAATGTTCAAATTCTAATTAAGTATAATGAATCATATTCATTACGATTAATTCTTCCAAGGGAATTATAAGTCTATTCATAACAGAGAGTTTTAACTTTAATTGGATTCCAATTAATCTAATCATATTAAATTAATGATCTAATTAATATCCAGCAAACATTCTTTATTATTACTTGAAATAGGTATTATCTCAAATACATATTATTCAAATTTTAAAATTAGAAAAATACATATTGGCCCGTACCAACGGGAGTGGTACAAACCGCTCACGGAGCAACCTCCTACCCTAACGCTCCCTGACTAAACACCATATCCATCCCAGGTCAGGATAATGCGAATTGATCATTTTATATTTGAGATGATAATCGGTATTTCAACCAAAGTTATACCATATATAATATTCATCAAAACTCTTTTATAATATTATAAGAAAATTTACTAAACAAATTCCCAATCCTATTCAAGTAACTTTGTTTATTTGAATTGTTATAACCAATTTGTGATCAAGATCAATTATCTTATCAAATTTGATTATGAGAGTGTCATTTAAGGAAATAATCATCAACAAATATTTTATAAATATTTACCAATAATTATTTCAGTAAATTAACAATTAATTTCACTAATTGATTAAATGACAATCACAAGGTTTTTGATTAGGAAAGTAATTATCAACAGTAACCCTCACTTACTAAAATTAGCATATCTCAATCAAATTAAATCCAAATCAAGCAAATTAAGTTTCTATAGATTGATCATTTGATTTACAATAGAACCCAATTGATTTTCATGCATTTCTAGGCATTTCAAAACCGTAACTAACTCTTTAATTATGTCAAGATTTGCCATCCCCGAAACAGTGGATAAATGTTCATTACAAAGATCATAACCTGAGCAAACAGATTCCAAATCATGCAAACTCAAGTCCCGTGATTTCCTTATTTAATGGAGAATATAATCCAAGTGGATAGTTTTTATTTTAATCAATTTAAATAGGGTGGAAAAATCACACAAAACGGGGTTGCGTGAACAAAATGCGATAAAATTGCACAAACCCTAAAGTGCCATTATTGTCCTAGGTTTATGGATAATATATGAAACCTCCAACCTATGGCTCTGATACCACTTGAAGGATATGAGAAGATCCTTAAGAGCATCAAGGAAGCGTGAGAATTGCATTGTATGCGATCGAGAACAACTAGTCGTACTAGTCGCTCGGGGCAGCGGAATTTAAAAAAATTAAACGATGAAACGACATAATCCAAGACCTCCTGTCTCAAGTCCGATCCGATGGAGGAAACGCTTGCGAACGTGTTGATGAAACGCGTGCTCCTCGCAATCCATGTTGATGATCCAAGCGGTAAATCTCCTGGTCTCATCACAAGAGATCCGGCGTCTTCTTCACGAGAGAGGTGAACCGAAGGATATGGAGATCCATGAGCAAACAATCCGGCAGCATAACGACTATGCTACATCGATGGTGACTCTCTCTAGGGCTCCATGGTAGATGCCCACAATGAGAGAGAGAGAGAGACTTGTCGTGTAGAGAATGAGAGAGAGAGCATATGTTGTTCTCTAGTTGTTGTTGTTGTAACTTGAAGAGCAAGGTGTACCTCTTCTTATATATGGTTTTGGGAGTCCATGGATCTCAATCCATGGACAACACAAAATCTATAGATCGGATTGATTTGTGTTTCTTTCAATGGCCATGATTTTATTGTAAAAACATAACAATAATTAATTTAGTTTAAATTAAATATACATTGAAAATCGATATAAATTAATTCCAAATTAAATCAACTAATTTTGGAGATAATGAGGAAGGAGATTGCCCTCATCCCTAAAAAGCGAGGACGGCCACCCAATCCCATTAGTACATGGTGGTCGTCCACCTCCTTAAATTGGAAGGAAGCAATCTTCTTCCAATTCATGAGATTGCATTGTCTAATAAAATCTCCAAGATTTACAACAATACTTGTTGTAAATTATCTCACAGAAATCATTTATAATTATCTTGTGAATATTGCAATCATGTCATTGGAAATATGTGAATCACATTCACAGCCCAAAATAAAATGTAAATTATAATTCCAATTAATTATCCAATGTGATTCTAATTCATATAAATAGTAATCAACTAATATACATCACAATAGGCTCTCTCTAATACAGTATAAATCAATATATATGATTAATATGGATAATGCTATCCACATTTTTCATATCCATGATAATATGAATCACATTCACATCATTCACATCTTTGATAATTAAATTACATTTAATTATCTCAGATATCTCTCCTTATAATATGAAACAAATTCATATTAATCATGATAATTAAGTCACATTTAATTATCAATTTTCTCAATGCTCACATACATATATCAACAGTGAAATTATCCTTGAACTCTTTCAAGGATAATGCGTTTTTCTCCCACGGATACTTGAAGATAAGGACAGGGTGATTGTACTGTTCCACGTATAGTGACTTGTATATTGAGATCACATCTCAAATGTAGATCTTGGAAACCTCTCATAGATGCTTGATTAAATCAAGATTGCAAATCTAATCACATTGCATCTGAATCACATTCAGATGAATGTACAAGTTTTGGACCAAGATCAGATCACTTCCCTACTGAGAGGAGTCACTAAAATCTAGACTCGTTTCATCACTCCCTAGGAATGGAAGCGTCATGGTTATACATTTGATTACCTCACCCTCATGTATTACTAATACCTGTACATCCTGCATACTGGAAGACCAAGAATAAACCTGAAGTTTTAGATCTCATTTAGATTGTCTCCTTCAGGGTTTTATCTTTAAGTTTCTCATTTGATAATTGGGAGTTGGTATCGATCATATACTTTCTAAGAGCATATATAATACCTAGGTGTTGATCATATACTTTCCAAAACCATATATCAAACCTTACAAATTCAGTCAAGCTTCCAAAGAAAGATGACCATGCACGGAATTTGATCCTTCCCAATATTTCATTAGTGAGCTCATGTCTTCCGATTCAGCAATGAACCTATATGATCCCTTTAAGAGATTGTATTACTCATATGCCCTTGCATGCACACCAGCAGGCCCGTGTATAGATCTTGGTTAGTGCATCAACCTATTGGTCTGCTAAATGTACATACTCAAACATATAGCAACACATTTGTCTCCGGCTAGAGGATGCGTGCTATATTGTGACAGTATACGACATAGGTCTTTTGTTATCTCGATCTCATTAATTCAATTCTTTGACCTAAATAAACTGACGCCCTCGAATCTCTATTCCTATGTAGAGGACCTACATCAAGAGGCTGATCAGATATCAATCTTTACATAAAGGATTGCTATCTCCTACTCAGGCTGGAGATCCTTTCTTAATTATCATTTAACGGTGCTTGATGAGCCTTCAATCTAACTCTTTAGATATTTATCCAAGCACCGACCTCTATGATTCAACAATTTAATCAACAGATGTATGATCATTAAAATGGCCACGGTACAAAAGCCTAATTGTACTAAGGGACCTATTATGCAAATTAATTATTCTTCATTTTAGATCAGTGAATGATATATGCAATAACATTTATTGCATAATGGCTCGTCGTGGGCTTGAATGTCCAACACTCACTCCCATGGTACACCAATATAGTGAACTATCTTGTCTCCAAGAAGGTACCCGAAGATTGGCCCAAGAGCAGAATAGACCACTCAAGTCAGATTCGAGACACTACCATTAGGAGGATCTGATCCTCTTCTTTGAAGATACAGATTGTATTTGGAGGAGGTGTATTCAATATGAGGAATATCAGAGTGTCCTTACTCACTACCATACCTTGGAGGTAATAGGACACCACTCCAGGAAGAGGACCATGTGGAAGATATTGTAGTGATGCTTATACTAGCTAACTTTGTTTTGTGGTGCTCTCACTTTCGTGAAGTCATGCCCAATATCCAATGAATTTAAAGAATCGTTGGTTTCAAAGATGAGATGACGATAAAGCCAGTCATCATTTGTGATGTCTTCGATGCTTGGGCCATCGACTTCGTGGGCTCATTCCTGATTAACAATGGATTCGAGTGCATCCTTCTAGAAATGGATTATTTATCTAAATGGGTGGAGTCTATACTGACCCAAGCTTGTGGATAGTAGTATTATTGGTAAATTTGTGAGAGAGCACATTATTTCTAGATTTAGGGTTCCCAAATTATTGATATCATATGGGTTTAACCTTTTTGTGAACAGAGAATTGAAGAAACTTGTAAAGGATTATTACATAGAGCAACGTGCCGCTAGTCCTTACTACCAACAAAATAATGCCATGGTAGAGGTGTCGAATAGGGAGGTTAAAAGCATATTGCAGAAGCTTGCCCGCTCAGAAAGGAAGGAATGGTTCCAGCTCTTGGAACAAGTCCTTGGGGATTATAAGACGACTTACAAGACACCATTAGGAACTTCCCCATTCAATATTGTATTCGAAAAGTCATGTCATTTGCTCGTAGAATTAGTGCACAAATCAGAATGGGCAATTGAGAAAGTCAATTGGAACACACACCTGGGGCAGAAATAGAGAGAGATGGATCTAAATGAACATGTGGAAATCAGAAACTAAGCATACAACAATAGTTTAGTGTACAAGGACAAGGTTAAGCATTGGCAAGACAAATTCATCAGACGAAAGACCTTCGTTCCTAGACAAAAGGTATGGTTGTTCAATGAGAAGTTAAAGATCTTCCAAGGGAAGCTCAAGTCCATGTGGATGGGCATGTATTTAGTCTGTAATGTGCATGACAGTGGATGTGTTGAGATCTCAGATCATACAGATGAAGCACATACATTCCTGGTGAATGGACAATTGTTGAAGCACTTTATCGAATCAAATGAGTAGTTAGTCCATGTTGAGGAAATTGTATTCATTTGTGGGACAGATTTAGAAGACACACATTCAACTATGATGAGGCCATGCATCATTGATCCCTATCCATCAACAACAACATAAAGATTCATGATCACTACCCCTTTATACATTCTCTAGTTCTCATCAGATCCCCATTTTGCACTTCCATGCTTAAACTGGCTAGAGCCTAAGTATAGGGGAGCTGATGCTCGTTGTGTATTCTCCATATCAACCTCTTCCTACTCTTTTGCCCTCAGCCGCCTCATTTTTGTCTTCTTCTATACTTAATCATTCAAAGCCCTAAGTATAAGGGGGTGGTCCACTTCTATTCTTGTATTCTTTGTACAACTCTATGCTTAGTATGAGATATGCCTTGTTTCTCTACATACTCTGATGTCATAGCATGAGTTAAATATAGGGGGTTCCTTGTATATTGTATATATAATTTTCCCATAGCTCGTACTTTCGCATATTTTATGTATATAATATTCAATATATACCGGATATTGGTAACCAACTGTAAAATTTGTAGAAACATGTAAAACTTATAAAGTATGTAAAATACATGTAAAATTTTTGTAACCCTAGCCAAAGTATTTATAAATAATACTCTTGTTGTAAAAATTGTTATATAAAATTGTTAAATGTATAATAAAAATATTTAAATATATGGCTTCTTATTCATTGGTTTTTATTAAAAAAATAAGAAGAAAAAACCTTTGTATTTCATACATATGCATTTCATTAGCATATTATGCATATATACAAAGTGGAAAGTCATCAGGTTTTGAATCGAGCCATGAGTGAAAATCGAGAGTGGGCGTGACTTAACCTTAATCTGCTTAATTTTCAGAGGAACTTCACTAAGAAGTAGGATTTTAGAAACTTCAAGTCATGAACTTAATTCTCCAAGTATCAAAAGACAATGTCTAGACTTTGACTCTTAGGGTCTAACTTGATTGTTTCATTCTAAGTAGACTCTTGGACAGGAACTAATATTTACACTAGCACCGCACACTTAGCTCAACTCAAACGGGATGTTGGAAGATTGTGCATCTTTTTTTAGTAGTGTAGATATGTAAAGACTGTAGTAACGTGTTGAAATAAAGCTTCAGATGAGGAATGGATTGTTAGCATAATTTTTTTTCTAAGACCTCAAAACATGGGCGGAGAAAAATACTCTATATCTGTTAGGGCACAAAAGATCAATGTAGTGCAACCATAATTCATACCAAAAAGAAGCCAATTCCAAAAGTACATCATTGAGCACAATGGTCTATGCTTCAGATAGCCTACAAATCTTGGTTGAGACTTGGTTAAATAGGCCAGGTTTCAAAGGAGAAGTAACTGCATTGGGCACATTCCAGTTCTTTTCTCTTCTTCTAGACTTCTTCCCCATATTCACTGTGAACTAGCATGTACCTGAACTTAAGAGGAAATACCTGACTCCCTAGGATGAGTTAATGGAGGAGGAGATTACATGGTAGTTTGGCATCTTGGATGAGAAGAACTAACACCTCTTACACACAAGAGGCAGTTATTCAATGTTTCATGTAATATGCTTTTGGAGGGGGTTGATCTAAGATGGCTTCTGAGTCAAACATGGATGATGACTTATACAACTTAGAGATTGTTGGTTCTAAAACCCCAACACCCATATCCAAAGGTCAAGTCAAGATCCATTTTCACTTTTTGTCCATGACTTCGGTATGGAACCCAATCTCATTTCATTTATGCATTCATTTTAGTTGCTCGAGGATGAGCAAGGTTTAAGTATAACAGATTGATGAAACTATGATTCATCACATTAAAAGCTAAAAATAGAAATTTGTTCCAAAATGATTAATTGCATTTAAACATTAATATTTCATTATTATCATTATTGCATATGTAAATAGTATCCACATTTTATTATTTCATAAATGCATCAATAAAAAGCCAGAATTTCTATGTACATTAATCACCTATAATTTAAGTAACTTCCTGTATTTCCTTTTATTTTTTACCAACTCAAAATCAAATAAAATAAATTATCTTATGTACATATTGCTAACATAAATTCATGAAAAATATTAGAAAAACACTAACTTATCTATACATCAAATAAAACCAAACACTAGTTTAAAGACAAAAATCCGCAAAGTCAATTATCTCTCACATATAGTCTCCTATGAACCTCTAATCACTTTTGTATTAATGAACATTCAATTATCTATAAATCAAGACTAAATTCAAAAGAATCGGAGTTCATATGTGAAACTTGAGTTTTGGGTCCACATTGTATATTATATGTGTGGACTAACTTTCACTCATTATTTTATGTAAAAAATAACGATTTTTTATTTTTTGTTTTATTTCTTTGATTTATGTTTTAATAAAATGTGTAGACAAATCAAATCTAAACTGGAATAAAAATAAAAAAATGAGTCATTTTGAGTATGTGTACATAGTTTGTAAATAAATCTCATATTTTATTTGTTTAATTTCTTAATCATTAAAAATCACACAAAAAAGATTAATATGTAAATATTTCTTTTACTTTTAATTAATTTTATTTTTAATTTTCCATTTTTTAAAATGTAAAACATAAAAAAAATGATATTTCATTTACATAGAACACTACAAAAAAATACACTTTTTATAGATGACATTTTTTACTTTAATCTATTCACGAAAGTTGTAGATATCACGAAGATGAACAACTTTCATGAAGACCACTTTTTGATTTTAGGTCATTTTTTATTTTATATCCAATTTTTCTTTATTTATTTTTCTTATTTTTGCGGGAGCGATATGTGGCCGCTCCTAGAGTCATCATGTGCCCCCCCTTAAATCCCCTTAGCCTCCTTCCTTCTAGGTCATTGGATGGAGCACCCTACATCCAACGACCCTTATTCTTTTCCCTTTTTATTTTTATTTTATTTCTTTTATCTTTATTTTTAATTCCTTTATTATGTGGCTCATTCCTTGCCATTTGATTTTGACCAATCAAACGTCCCATGATTTCTTCTTCTTCTTCGGAATTTGTTGCTTCATCCAACGACATTACCGCCTATGGCGACTGACTCCACCAACGCCCATGGTTGGGACCTCATCCATCATGCTCTCCTCTCTTCCACGTTGCCCATTCCCTGAAACCTCCATGAACCCCTATCGCAAACCCATCACAACCCATTTGTTTTCCCCTTTCACCTCGATCCACTATTATCAAGATAAGAGGAGAGAGATCCTATCAGCACCTCATGTGATAGCTGAGAGGGTGAGGTTGAGTGACAACCTCCTTCTTCCCAGGTGAGACCCAGGTGGTTGCCACCTCCTATCGCATCTACCTATTATAGTTGGTTGACCTCAACTTCGATCGAAGTCTAGAGTAAAGATCGAAGTTCCTCCTTGAGCTCCCTCCCCTAGCCACCATTGGTCACTCATCCCAAGTTTGAGCCCTCTTCATATTTTTGTAGTAGAGGAACCACACCTCCTTGCATGTGTTATCTTTCCATCTCTGGGCATGTGTTGCCTGGAGTTTGAAGTGTGTAAGCCACCACCAACAACCATCTTCCACTATCAAGCACCAACCGATCATGTGTTGACTGCCCCTTACTCCTTTCACCTTGATTAGATCGCCTAGATCATCATTTCATACCTTAGTAGCCATCTAGACGCATTGCCTTCAACTTTACCTACGACTCTATAATCTACTCCGACCACTTGCATCCTTCGAGCATTGTGCCTTTTTAGTCGATAGCTCCTTCACCAAGAAAATCGGAAGCAGAGGAGGTCCCTTCCGCCCAACTTCACGATTATCAAAAGTAACAGTTGTCGCTCGATCTTGATTGAGCACTAGCTGTAGCGTTACAACCTCAATCGTAGATCATTGACCATTTGACGATTTTAAGGAGGACACATACGCCACATCACCTCTTTCCAAGCCTTGGTCCAAGCCTCTCCTAAGCCTCAAGCTTTGAGGGATCATAGTAGCAGGAGCATGCCACGTGGAGGTGTTGGTTCCAATCCCATTTCCAGACCACGTTGCATGTGCACCTCACACAGTAGGTGGAGAAATTGCACCCCACACCCATAACTTCCTAAAGGATTGCATTTCTGCCCATGCCTCGTGGAAAATAATGACCAGACTCCCTTCGAGTTCTGGTCATTCCATTGTAACCCCTTTATGCTATTTATTTCTTCATTTTCATTAAATTTTTTGCATTTAGAACCATGTGTTTGGATGTTATTTCATAGCACCATTTGTCATAATTTAATTATTCTAAAAATTACACGTGACAGTACACTTAATTATCTGACTTGTGATTACTTTGTAATTTTGTGAGTTGTAGTTAATTTATTAAAATAGCATTGGTGTAAAGTTTAACACTTTACCCAATTTGAGGTCTTTAATTTAAGTTAATTGATCTGAGCTCTAAAATTCCTAGAAAAAGCAAACCATCTAGCATTATTTGTTCTCTCTAGGGTTAAAAAATTCTCTTCATTTGCATGCGTCATGTGCCTTAAATAAATTTCATTAGTGATTTTAGTAATTTATTTTAATTGCATGTAGACTTAATATTTTTAAGATCTGAATTTCTTCTTAATACCTAGTAATTAGATACATATAGGATAATTTCTCTTTTATAATATAATGTTTTGCTAATTATTAAAATTGATTCACTTTAAATCACTAATTGTACATTGTTTAATTCATAGTAACTTCATTTAATATCAGAAAAATCTCAACAAAAATCACAATGACTTAATTTTGCATGAATTAACATTTTGGCTAAGTTTTAGGATTTTTGGACTTCATTGGAGTGAAAAATTACGATTTTAGCCATGAACTTAGCCACATTTGCATTCATTCACTTAATTGCATAAAATCTAAAAAATCATCCTTGAAAGTCTGGTAACTAAACTCTTTGAAAATTAACCTAAGGGGACGGTTACCTCCTTGTGATCAATCTTGGGCTTGCCCAAGTAAAAAAACTAAAAATTGATCGCTTTTGCATTTAATTTATTTTTAATTAATTAATTTTTACGATCCTTAGTTGTTGACTAAAACTTATTAGCAAGGGTGTTTTAGGGTTATTCACATATGCACATGTAGCAAAATAGAATTAATTAGGATGCTACTTGCTTATGCTACACACGATATAAAACTTTATCAAATTGATGTAAAATTGCTTTTCTTAATGGTTATCTAAAATAAGAAGTTTTTATTTAAAAAACACCATCTTTGTTGATAAAAATCACCCTTTATTTATTTGTTTATTGAACAAAGTTTATATGGACTTATACAAGCTCCAAGAGCATGGTATGGTAGATAAAATTTTCTGTTATCTGCTAATTTTGAAATCGGAAGAGTTAACATTATTTACTAGAAATTCAAATGATCTTTTATAGTTTAAATATATATTGATAATATTACTTTTGGAGCTACTAATGAAGATTTGTGAAGCAATTTTGCTAAGTTGATGTAGGAGGAGTTTGAATAAGTCTCACGGGAGAACTTAGTTTCCTTACATGCTTTTAGATTTAATAGCTACCTCAAGGGATCTTCATAAGCCAAACAAAGTACACTCAGGATCTTTTCAAAAGATTCGGGATGGAGAGTAAAAAAAGGAAGAGGATACCAATGGGAGCTCTGAAGGCTAGGGCTTATGGCTAAGCACATCAAGGAAGCGTGTAGATCGCATCGAATACTATCTAGGTCAACTGGTCATACAAGTTGCATGGGGCAATGGAAGTTGAAGTTTTTTAAGTTGATGAAACCTCATGATTTGAGAACACTTCTCAAATCATTTCATCAATATCACAAACGAGTAATTAGGATTACCTCTTGGAGCATGTTTGTGATCGCTAATCTCTAAAGTAAGGTTCTCATGTCTCAGGTCCGATTTGACGTAGAAGCACTTGCAGGTGCATAGATTACACGCAAAGATGCCTAAATCCAATTTGATGATCTTAGGTTCGAATCTCCTGATTTTATCTCAAATATGCATCCTTCTTTATGAGCGAGGAGCACTGAAGAAGGTGGAGATCTATGAGCATTCTATCCGGCACACAACAACATTCTGACGATTAGAATCTTAACAAAATATGGTGGACGACAACTATATTCTTGGAGGGAGGTTGGATGTGTGGTAGAGAACAAGAGAGAGAGAGAGAGAGATTTGTTGCCCTTGCAATTGTGTAGTAGAAAAGGCTAGGGCTACCCTTCCTTCTATACTATATTGGATGGCGGAGATGCACTCCTTATTCAAATCAATGGTTGAGATTTTATTGCATAAGTTTGCAACAATAAATAAATAATTCAAAAAGAAATAAATAAGTTGAAATATTCTTTAATAAATTTAATTTTAATTAAATAAATTATTTACAATGAATAAAATAGGACTAGAGAGTCTCCTCCCATAAAAGGGGGATGGAGATAGCCTCCATCCCCTTTTACTCAAGATGACGCCCAAACTCAAATTGGAGAGAGATTTTCTATCTCCAATTATCATTTTATGTAATATTATTACATTAAATCATTATTCATGAAATCATTTATCAATAAAATATCACCAGATAATTTGTGAATTATTTGTGATAATAGTAAACAATCCTTTGACAACTATGAATCATATTCAACCACCAATATTAAATGTAAATTACATTTACAATTAATTGTCTAATGTGAATCCAATTCACATCAATATTTAATCATAAATTCAATTTATAATTAAATTTGTCCTACATAAAATAAATTACGTTTATAATATTTATGACTATTATGGATAGTGATATCCATATTAATCGTATATTTGATAACTAAATCATATTTAATTATCTTAGAAGTCAATCCTCATGTGATTAAATAATATGAATCATATTCATATTATTTATGATAACTAAATCACATTCAACTATTCATTTTCCATTGCTCAAATACATTATCAACAAATGAATTTTTCTTAAACTCTTTCAGGAACAATGTGCTTTCTCTGTGGATACTAGGAGATAAGGATAGGGCAATTGTACATTCCATATATAGTGACTTAAATTGAGATCATATCTCAAATCCAGATCTCAGGGACCTCTCATAGATGTTTGATTAAAAAAACTGTGAATCCAATCTTCCTATTGCATCTGAATCATATCCAGATCAATGTCCAAGATTTGGACTAAGATCAGATCATTAATCTACTAAGAGGAGACACTAAAATCCAAATCTATTTCGTCACTCCCTCATAATGGAAGTGAAATGGTTACACAATCATTTACGATAAAAAAGACACCCCTGAGTATTCCTAATACCCGTATATCCTGCATATTGGAAGGCCTAGATTAAAACTGAAGTATTAGATCATATTTGAATTGTCTTCTTCAGAACTTTATCATTAAGATTCTCATTTGATCATTGGGAGTTGGTCGAGCATATACTTTCTAAAAGCATATATCACACCTATAAATTCTGTCAAGCTTCCAAAGCGAGACAACTGTGCACGGAATCTTATCCAATGTCTCACGAGTGATCTCTTGTCTGCTGGTTCAGTAATGAACATGTATGATCCCTTTGAGAGATCGTATTACTCATATACCCTTGTATGCACACTAGCTCATTGGTGTATAGACGTTGTATAGGTCATCAATCTATAGGTCTGTCAAATGTACATACTCATACATATAGTAACACATATGTCTCTAGTCGAAGTATGTACGCATATATTGTCACAATATAGGACATAGGTTCTGGTTATCTCGATGATGAATATGCATTTCATCATCTTTATTCATTTATTATAGATTAAAACTCCTCTTAACCACCTGTAAATATTAATAAAACATACTTTTTATTATTCTTTATTTGATTGTAAATATTGTATAAAATACAATTATTTTTCCTAATAAATAAATTAACTAAGGGAAAATAAAGACTGTATATTTGCAATAAATACAGGCTGACTCTAACCTTGAGACAAGGTCAATACTTGACCTGATCGACATGGAATAAAGAAGGGGAGATAAGGACTCTTGTAGAAAAATGAAAGAAAATAAAATTCCATTCATTATACATCAACTGTACATACATCATTATTTTGTATATAATTTTTTAATCTATTTTATTTATCATTCAATTCACCTAAAATAATTTTTTTCTCCTTAGAACTTATACATAAAAATAAGTTGTAAATATTAAAAATAATTGCAAAACGATTCATTATACATTGTCTAAATATGATACTTTGAAAAATTCCTAATGCCAAACTTCCCAAACCCACATCTTCTCCATAAAAACTCAAAATAAATCAAACTAATTTTATTTACTCTAAATAAAATAAGCTTCAAAATGAAAGTGGCTTCGCTAAAATCATAGTAAAGATGCAAAATGTGGCTTTTTGGAGTGTATTGTATATTATGCTTATACTATATATTGTGTGAATATATTATTTTATGTATATGATATACATATTTATTCACATTGTATTTTTAAATAATTGAAAATATTGTATTTTATCCAAAAAAATCAAATAAAAACTACAAAAATCAAATTCACAAAAATAATCTGATATATTGTACATGTATTACTATGTATATTGTAAATATACCTATTTATTTAACCTAATTATTTAATTCATAAAAATAAAATAAATATATATTTAGAAACCTTGTGAAATGTTGTAAATAAATAAAATATTAGCTGGTATAATTATTTGTAAAAATAAATTATAAAAAATAAAGATGTGTATATATAAGTATACATACCTATGAATAAAAGTAATTATTTACTTTAACCTATTTATTAATTATTAAAAATCACTAAAATTGGGATTATTTAATTCCTAACCTTTTTATTTACGTTATTTATTTATTTAAATGCATTTA